>VDFB02327113.1:0-225074 GCA_007258455.2 Sequoia sempervirens
CAAAATAGACATGCATGTATTAACATTTAAATGCATATTTTAATGGTTGCTATAGTGGTTGTTCCATTAAATCCAAATGCCTCAAACTATGCCTTGATTTGGATGATAATTGCCACAACTTATTATCTTTTAATAACTTGAGACTTTGTGGCTTTATAACTTGAGACTTTGCTTTGCATTTCATAACAGCTTGAATAGCTATTATTTAGCTATGATATGTGGCCTCTTTAAGAGTTCAATATTAAGGCTTTAAAGCCCAATGAACAATCCAATAACTTAAGCCTTTGATTGAGGCTTTTGCCTCTCAAGGAGCTTCAAATTATGAAGATTTAAATTATCTTATTCATGCTTTTGTAAGCATGATATTAATAAATATAATTAATACATATTATAAATATATATATTTTTATATACATATATATACATACACATTGATAATGAAATACTGTATATATATGCATACATATATATTTGTATGCTCATTTCATATATATAAAGTTTATCAATATTTCAAAGGTAATTATGACTGACTTCTCTCATCGAACTATCAACATTACTTAATCGATTAACATTGACAAACATAACATATTAACAAATACTTTAAATATTTTCTTTTCCAAAATGACCAAAATTTAGTTTGACTAGGTTAACTTACCCAAAAGATGCAACTAATGACCAAAGACTTGGTTTCAAAGGTATCCAACAACATGACCTATGCAGTGAAATTGAACTCAGATGGTATTACTAATAAGTCCTTAGACTATACCCTTCTCCTAGGTGATACTCTCCCTCTCCCTCTGGAGGGCATGAAACCTTACCTACATTTCACTTAGAAAAATAACCAAGTAGTTAGTTGTATCATATGCATCATATTCATTTCATTGCATCTTATTAATTTCATTACAAAATTATCAATAATTCATTGAATGCAAGAACCATCATATCACATAAAATTTATCATAACATTTAACATAAGGTAAAAACAATAATTTGTAATTCAAAGGTGAGGTGTAACATTATCAACCTATCAAACATATACATACATGCAAGCACATGCAAGGCTTGCAGCTCCAAAAATAAAGAAACCTCACATACTAGGCATCCCATAGAGAAAACTCAAATTTACTGCCAAAATATAACTCACCCCAACTCCTAGTCTCCGTTAAGTGACAACTTAGTCTCCATTAAGCAATTTTCCCTTCAAATCTTCAGTAAAAAAGTCAAATACATGCCACATGGTATATAAGGGTGCCCATTCAAGAGGTTTTTACAATTTGCAATTCTCAAATGTGTCCCAAGAAGACAAGTGTCACCTTTCCTTGTCTCCACTTTTCCAAAGAGAAACACTCACACAAGTGGACCTTGCCAATACTTATTTCCAAAATACATTGCCACATGTCAACATGGTATCTATTTTTGATGTAGAAATGATTGCCTTTTCCTAATGGAGCACCCATGTGATATGTGTCACAATTTTTCCTTTCCACACCTCGCATGTAGGATGCCTACTCCTCGTTGGTTCCCACAAAGTAACAACAATTTGGGAACAAATATTATTGCATTTAATAAATTAAATCAACAACTTAGGGGCAAATAATTAATAAACTAATCATGGGACTCACTAAGGCTAGACACCTTAATCCCAACAATAACGGTATGTAAGCTTTCTTCAACCTGTCACTCTAAAAAATGCACTAAGTTTGCAAGTATTTATAATGCCTCAACATGAAACAAGGTGCCAAAAACTTTCCAAAAGCATATGTCATGTCCAAGGTGTGAACACGAGCTCATTATGTCATGCCATCATAATCAAATATCATAAATTATGCAATCTTCCAAAATCACCACCTATCTGATAAAGTTAGTCACCACTGCACATGTAATGAGCCTGCATGCATGCAAATACCTTGCATGTGTAGGCACCCTCATCACATGGTTCCTACCTATCATAGTTAATTGGAAATATGTCATTCATGACTCTTCCACCATCATAATCTATCATAACCTGACATAGCAAGTTGTCATAGCTCGTCACATAGTAACTTATGACAAATGCTACCAATTTAGGGACAAATCTAGGTCCTCCAAAGTGGACGCCTACATCCACTAATTTAGCTTTAAAATTTCACATGTCACTTGCCATGTAGGATGCCACATCACTGATAGGTCCCACAATGTGATAATAATTTTGGTAGACAAATAAACATTATAAAATAAATAAGTACATCACATAATAATAATTAAATGTTAGGACTCTAAGGTTGAGACACCCTAATCCCAACAATGAAAATAAGGGAGGTGTATAAATTGATAGTATTGTAAATGGTTTAACAATTACCTCTACCATACTACTTATTAAAACAAGGTAGTACAAACCCATTTGGTGAGAGATAATTCAAATTGTCATATTCTAATGGATTATGGAATACTTATATAGTTTCATCTTGTGATTGAACTCTTTGTGAATAAGTATGTAGACATAACATTGTAGATTATTAATCCTAGTGATGAGGTAGTTCATATAAGGTCAAATATCACGCTTAATGTGTCTTATATTCATATGTGTATGCATCATGTCATATGTAGTAGTGGTGAAGGATGTGAAAGATGTATCATCAACATATGTCACCTTATCTTTAATCTAGACCAAATAAAAATAGTAGAAAATCCTCATGTTGTTCTTCAACATTAGGTATGTCTACATCATGTGCAAGATAGGATGTAGGAGGAGGTACTTCACAAGTACTTTAATATATATCATTTGAGAGTATAAATGTATCCAAAAGAGGGCCTTCATTAAAAAATTATATGATGCATAGAAAATTTAATGAGTTTCATTAAGGAAAGCTTGCTAGAAGGAGAAGAATGAAAAAAATGAATTAAATTGTGGCCCATAGTAAAGTGAAGTATAAAAGCACATGACAACACAAGAAAGGATGCATAAGAAGAATGAGATCATTTGAATGATTTCTTGGCTCTATCAATCAAACTATTTCCAAAGGCATGTATCAAATTACTATTATTCTTTATACAAATATAGTGTAAAGATAGGAATGATATAACATATAATGGTTAATCTTCATCACTACTAAATGATTGCATTGTGTGTTTTAAAATAATTTGTATAATGACAAAAATCATGAAATAAGGTGTTGCCACCCAATATGACTATGTCCAATTATGCTTGAATCCTAACCCCCTTATGCATTTTGGACTTATTATGCCCATTATAGATAGTCAATATAAGATGTTTCCTAATGGTTCTCCCCTAGTCAAAGTTTGGTTATATTTTTTTTTATATACCCCATGTGCCTACTTATGCATCAAAAGTTGCTAAGGTCTCAAAAGTTTTAAGTGTGAGGTGTTCTATGTTCAATTTTTTATGACTATGCTTATGTCAGGTTTTCAAAGTTTCCCTTCCTATTATGCATTTCTTCCCAACTCTACCTCATTCCTTCGTCCTTGTCAAGATATTATATTTTCTCATGTTGGAACACCTTTCATTTGTTCCATAATTTCATGCCCTATCCTTGTCAAAACTTTGGAGTTTTCCTTCCTAGCATCCTTTCATCTACTCACTACCTTTCCCCTTGGCTTTGTTATAATTTTGGACTTCCTCTTACCATCATGTTTTTTTTTAACCTGATCCCTCAATCCATGCTTTAATTTCTCATTGGTACTAAAGTTTTGGTCATCCCTTTACCTAGTTATGTTTTCCTTGTTATTCTTGATCCTTGAATTTTGACATTTCCTTCTATATTCTTTACAAGAGTAAGAGATGTGAGATTACCTCTATTGTGGTACAAGGTATAATATATGAGCCTAAACCCCAATCTTAGATACTTTTTACTATGTTATCTTATTGGGATAAATGGTTTAGAATTTTCCTTGTTTGTATACCTAAAGGGATGAATTCCTTGGTATCTTCAGTCCTCAACTCTTGATAACTTCCTTCATATGTCCTTTCAAAGTTGGAGATGTGAAGTTACCCCTACCTATTTAATTTAAGCATAAATCATGCCTTACTCTTGACCTAAACTTGTTAAAAACGGTATTGGTTATGAGGTATCCTCGACCCTTGATCCTCAAAACTCTCACATTTTTTACACTATTCAATCCCGCCTACCTCCTTGCATGACCCAAAATACCATTAATGACCCAATGAATCCTTGCAACTACCCAATTATATTTTTCCCACCTAGAAAATTTGTTCATCTTAAAGGCACATATTCATAGTTCCTTGCAATGATAGAATAAAATTAAGGCATACCATGCAACCATTAATGTGGTGGTTGAAGTTTCAAGCTCTGTTGGTCCTCATGCCTTCTCTAGGTTATCATTCTGATGGATTTTGTGGGATCTTATCTGTCATACATACTTAAATTGAAATACATCATTAATTTTTAGAATAATATTGATCATGAAGAGAATAATTTCCTCGTGCCTCCAAATAGCTTCACATATTTTGAAGGGGTGATTTTTGCACGAGGGCATCAATGTTAATGACATTAAAGGCATGAACAACCCCTATAGTGCAAAGTAACCATGTTTCTTCTCCCAAGGTCACACAAATGAGCTGGAGAGATATGTTTCCAACTTTTCATTATTTAATGATGATAGAAAAAAGGGAAAAAAAAGGGAGAATGCTAGAGGAAGAAACTTTCTCAATGGAACCCTAAGGTTTCAATTTACAGTTTTAGGTGAAGCATCTTGATATTTTAATGCTTTAGATTTATCCAAAATATGTAATAACCTTTCTAACCTTTAAAGAGTGAAAGATCAAAGGAAAATTCAACCTTGATTGAATGTCTTTGTGTGTATGATATGCATTTATGAATGCGTTGTTGATTATTTGGTCAGCTAAATGATTGCAAAATATTTGCAAAGCTTTCACAAGGTATATTTATAGGGCAATAAAGGAAATGTATGGGTATACTCATGGATTATTAAGTAGACTCATTTAATATTCTACAAGTATCTATCATTTTTATGAACATATATGTAGAACCTAGTTTTCTTGTGCATTTTGGAAGACAATCTTTTGTGATATCTTCATCAAGGTGTCACCATTGAGTTTAATTATTACATATTTGAATGAATTTATCCACACAACCCATGCCATGTTTCACGTATGCACTCTTCAAAGAGGGCTCAATACAATGATATCCAAGCCAAACAACCAAATAGCCAACCTTGACCACTAAACATGTGCTTGCTTTTGTAGAATCAAGCTCACACAAAATAACCAAGTGGTAAGGTAAAACCATGAGTACACAAAACCATTGACCCCACATTTAATTTTTGGTACTAAGTTTCTCAATATTAAATATTTTTCCATGTGCAACCCACACATAAAATATATAATCAATGTTACATACAACTTTACAAGTGAACCCAAATAAATATTAAATACGGCAAAACAAATTATTAAAGATGCACCGCAAATAAATTTTATTTTATATAATTAAAATAATTAGTTCTTGTGCAAGTGTACAACACCCTTTTCCTAACAAAAATATGTACAATAGAATAAGAGCTTACCATAAAACATATTCATATACATTCATGTGGCTGATTCTTTTCTTTAATAAGGTTCTTAAATTTGCGTATTGCAAACCAACATATAGGCATGAAGTGACAACCAAAATAGGGTGCATTATATAATGGATATCATTTTTGTGAAGGTAAATGTTTAGTTTTTGTGGTGATAACTATTACATCACCTTAGGTGAACCCCCCTTGGTTTAGTAGATCCAAAAGTGAAGGAAGTTCTACCAACCTCAATAATTGACCCATTATTGCCCAACCTAAACATGAGTTTGTGGCTTTCTTCTCAATTTTATCACTCCTATCACTTGGGAGAATATTAGGCTTAGGGATTTGGGATCTAAAACTCTTGTCTCAAATAAAATGGAATCCTTGCTAGGGATTATTTAAATCTAGAGATATCTTGAAGAAATTAACAATAAACAATAAAGAAGTAATATTTGGTCTATTACTTTGAAGTTTTAGATGGTAGGAAAAATATTTCTCTCTTCCAAGTGAAGAGTGGTGAATCTATTTAGTTAAACCCAAAAATCAACAATTAGATTAGTAGACTTTGAGATGCGAAGAATAAGGTAGCCCAAGTGCTAGCAAGAACAAGATGGGGCCTCCACCAATGCATGAAGATGTCATCCATCATGGGAAGCTCGAAATAATGGACAGTCTTTCAAACCTACTTGTATAGTTTTGAAAGTCAGTACTACAAGTAGAAATAGTCTATTTTTTATTTAAGAAATTAACACGTATAATTTTGAAGGCTTTGATGATATTGGCATAATAAAAAACATAAATAAATCATAGCTTTGATTATGAAATAAGAAATGATATGACTATTAGTATAAGAAGTAGGGATATAAACTACAATGCACATATTCTTTATCAACATTCTACTTCTCCCAACATGTCATATAGTTATAAATATGAACTACATAAATTTCTAAACCATCTCAGAGAGGAGACAAAAAATAAAATGGAAATAGTTGAAATAGAAGAGGTTCAATCATAAATAAACTATATGCTTCTTGGTAGGATGAATGGGGATAAATACTATAGTGCACATAAATTTGGTATGAGTTATTTGAATGTGGAAACACATGATAGTGGTCAATATCCTCTTCCTCCCATATATCATATAGAGAATAAGTTAAAAGTGGTGGGATACTATACCAACTTAAACAAATACAACTTCTTATAGAGCTTAGGTTATAGGAAACTCAATTTACCACCCTAAAAAATATAAATACCTTTTCAATGAAAAAGAAGAAGATATTCCTTATGAGGAATATTTTTTAAGTACTTTGAAAATGAGGATGATCAATACACTAAATTAGGATATGACTCCATGGAAAGAGAATATGAGACAATGCTTATGATTCTGAAGTGAATATTAGCTAGTGATGAGGTAATTTATTGCATAAGAGATTGATATGGTTGCCAAATACTGTAAAATTTCTATGTGTAATAGTAAGAACTTTCAATGAGTAGGGGATGAGATTAGGGATAGTAGTGTAACAAAGAAGGTGATTGAGACAAGGAAGAATCCAATGTAGTAGTGGGTACTGAAGAAGAATTAATTTTCAAAAACTCATAAACATAAAGTTCCAAAAGGAGAAAATTTAAATTATGAGGTATAATTATTTTGACCCTTATCATTGGAAGTATAATGTGTAGGCAATGAGGTGGAGGAGGAATTAAATGTTCCTTCTTGTAGTCAAGTTGTGCCTTGCATTCCTAATGTATATGACTTGATATTCCTACATGATCAAATGGACTTATCTTTTAAAGAGGTTACAATAGACAAGGAAGAAGAGTTCCTATACATTGAAGTAGATAGTTGTAACATCATAATGAAGTTCCATCTATTGATGTCGGTCCTAGTTTTCTCCTGGGATGTCATGATGAAGAAAATAGACAATTATTTATTTCCTCCTTTATCTTGCTTCTATTGAAGATGTTAGTGAATAATTAGTTGCATGGAGCGAGGATCTAACTAATGCATAGGTGAAAATCAAGGAGATTCTTCAACATGCATCAGTCTTAGTAGGTTCATTTTTTAACCTTGTCTTTTTCCCTTTGCCACATCATATACTACTATTTTTGTGCTCCAAATAGATGAATATAGTAGGAAATACTTATTATATTAATCAAAATGCCTTCACATGATGATAAGGTCGAGGTGTACACCATGGAATGATAAGATGACATCCATGGAGGACACTTGTGCTAGTTTGGATGCAATAGAGTTTAATGAGGTAAAATTAAAATCTACGTCCACCTTTTGTTACCTCTAAAATGATCTATGAGGCAAAGATATAGTATTTTAATTGAATAATGTGATTTTCCCCTAGATGGAATGTTAATCAGTAGGAAACACCTAAGTTGGAGCTCTAGAGGTATATGTTAATGTTAGGAAAAAATTAAAATGGGTTGCTACTCAAATGTTCAAGATGAATAAGGATATGACACATGCCATCATCATATAAATTTATTGAGGGATATGGTGATAGTGCATACTACCTTAAGATCTTGGCTAAAGAACTAGCAAGGTTGATTATCCATTATACCTTGGATTAGCAATGCTTTTAATTGTGTTTTATTTTATTTAGTGTCTTGTCTTGTATATATTGTGTTATATGTATTTGTGCACTCATAATCCCTATTTGACCATGATGAAGTGTGTTTGTCCTAGTCTCTTATTTGTGCACTCATAATCCCTATTTGACCATGATGAATTGTGTTTATCCTAGTCTCTTTTTGGTTCCCAATTTTAGCTTTCTCCAAGAGTTCTAGATTCTCATTGTGGTTGCAAGAGACACATGTCAACTAGAGTTAATGTTTCCTACCTAGTTCGATCAATTCCCACTAAACCTAGTGTAGCTAAGGCTTGCATGTAATTCAAAAAATAAACTTATCCAATATCAAGTGGCTTCTTGGGTCATAAATTACTTCATTCATATGTCAAGATAGGGACATATCTCATTAGCATAGTTTTCGTAATATATTTACATCAATATATTCCTAGGAATTGAAATCCAAAATTTGTGTATAGCAAGGAAGAGTTAAACTTTGCAAAAAAAGAAATTAAATATTTTGTGTAAGAAATAATCTATTCTATCATTTCTTCAAAAAAGTAAGAGTTACATGGTAGATGCTATGGATTCAATGCATATGTTGTAGGTTCAAATTTATTATCTTATTGACTATAATAAACTTGACTATAATAACTTATATATAATAAAATTTATTGTGCTAAACAATTTAACTATATATGCAAGAATTTAGACTAACAATATTATATTCCACATCAAGTGGCCCCTTTCTTGGATTAACTACACCCTTTACTTTCCTTTAATGAATTGTTATCTAAACCATATCATTATTACACTCATAATACCAAAATAATGAAAGAAACTCATATGATAGGAAACTTGATCTCATATTATCTTTATTAAATCAAATGTTTACATACAAAATCTATTGTCCCTATATTATATATTACACGACATGTATATATGATCCTACTTCTATTCATTTATTGTGCTTCTATACCTAATCATCACATTTGTCCCATTGCAATTCAAATTGAGGACATCTTATTTTAGTAATAAAAATAAAACTAAAAGACTAAAATAATTGAATAGAAGTTACACTACTATCAAGACTCTCAAATATGTGCATAAAAAGGATTTTGTTAAGAAATATAAGGAGAAGAAGTTGAATTATCTTCATCCTCAATTATCTTATCTATTTTTCTACAGAAAAAATATTTTGTTACATGCTCGAACATGTGTTCTTACCGATGGCGAGGTACATCCTTAATTACAAGGAATGTGTTAGCTTAGCTACACAACTACAAACATACTGCAGTCTTTGTTTCAAGTTATGATTCTTAGTTGTTATAGGTAGTGGTTAGTTTCATAAAAAATCCTTATTTTAAGATCATCATAACTAAGAGAGTGTTATATTAATTTGAAAAAAAATAATTTAACACATGATTTTTTAATTAAATATCCTACAATAAATTTAGTGATTTTATCAAAATATTAATTAAAATGGTCTTTTCTATTAGGTAGAATATTTAGGAATGCATTAGAAAATAAGAAAGCAAGTAGTAAATAAAAAAATTTATTTGAATCATCATCACTCCCTAGTTGAGCATTTGCTTTTCCTCAAGAAACATAAGGTCTTTGATTTTACATGAGGGTGATGAGTTTGAAGTCAATTGGTTTGGTAGATTCTTCATACTATTTCAAATAAAATCTTTTTTGTCACTCTATTTGTATCCATTTGGGATTTTCATTCTTTGCAACAAAGTTTTGGGTACCACAATAATGAGAGATGATAAACCATAAGAGAAGTGGTTGAAATTTAAGTGGAAGCAAAGAAAGGATATGTTATTGAATTAAGTCGATAAATCTACATGCCTTGCTAATTGATACATGGTGATTATACTCTTAATGGGGCACTTTTTGTGTAGTTCAGTAGTTAGTTCCTACCACCTTACCTTGTTGAAATTAAAAGATTGATGCCCAATCTTTGTAACCAAATTTATAAACATAAAGTGATCGTCTCTTTGATCACATAAAAAAATTTCTACTACTATAGGAATACTCATAAGATGTGTCCAATTCATCTGCTACTTGATCTAGAGCCCTCGCTTCACCATGAATCATAAAGGAATAATTTTTTTCTTTGTATATTTCTACATTCGCTCCCATTTGAGTTTCTTATTTTTGATAAAAGGGATTGATGATTTTGGTTGGATATCTCCTACATAAAGGAGTGGGTTCCATTCTAAATTATATTCTACAACTAAATCACGAAGATAAAACTCACATAGCTAGCTTTGAAGCTCAACTGTGGATTACTTGTAAATTTCAAAGAATGGTCTTAGGGTATCAAATTTATAGGGTAGTTTATAGTAAATCTACATGAACTATAAAAATAAATTGTCCTCTTAGGAACATAACATACACCCTTGTAGGAGGGTGAAATTCTATCAATTGCTCCATAAACCCTACCAATTTCTCAACTTTCTCCTTCAATCTACTTGTATTTACTTTGAAAAATAAAATTATTTCCTTCTTTTCTTTAACCCATGTATTCTTCATTTCCTTAGTGGTTTTATCCCTTCTCCATAATAAAAATTTAAGGGATGGCCCATTGTTTTGTATAGCTATTGCCTTAAATTGCTTATCAAGAGAAAATTGATCAAAACTTGAGAATTTTTATTCTTCCAATTTCTATATAAATAGGGTGTCTATAGGAAAATTGCTCATAGATGGAGGTTGTTCTAGAATTTTTTTTTACCATTCCATCTCTTCAAGTACAATTTGGGCCAACTTATCCAAATCACTCCTCTATTTTTTTTATTTCCTCAGTTGTGCCTCTAGTTGTTAAATTATTTGCAAGGAATCTTGTAGACTATCATTTTCTACTGCTCATATAGGAAGTTGTGACTTTGTTAAACTCCAACATTGCAGGCTCAAAGGAGGGGGTGGATTATTCATCTAGATGGAAGCCAAATTACTAGTAATATCAAAGTCCTTTCTTCTATGCATAAAAAGTTCTTCCCTTTCAAATTTTATATCTATGTCAAGAAAGACAACCTTAGGGGTTGATGTGGAGACTCCTCATGTTGACTCTTTATCCCTAAGGTGATGAGGACACCTAGGTTGAATAGTTTTTGTCATTAAAGAGATATTTTTCTTATTTTTGAAGTTTGACAAGTGGAGGGAATGTTTGTAGTTACAAGTTATATTGATAGGATGACATGATCAAAGGAAGAGGTTACATATTGTCCTAGTGAGGCTACATGAGAAAGGGAAGACATTGCACGTTCTTTGAGTGAGGTTAGTTGCATAATAGATGATGTTGCATGAGCTAAAATTGTGGTTGCATGTATAGGTTGTGTGGCTACGAATCTCTCCTCTACAAGTTGATCCTCTTCTTTCTCTAAATCCTCATATAACTTATCACTTATTCTTAATCTAGCATCTTCCTATTACAAAGTTTGTGGTTGTTTGAACATCAACCTCCTTTCTTGAGGGCCCATATTTGGCTGGTTCCTAATATTATCCAATGCAAGGAATTATTCCCATGATACATCTAGGAACTAATCATTCAAACTCTTTTTGACAAGTATTTGGATTAGAAATTGATGTGACAAAGTAGCAAGTCTAACCTTCTAGTATTATTTGACCATTTTTTAGTAAATTAAAACAAGAAAATTGGTACATAAACCAATATTTTATACCATAGTTTACTTACAAGTTTGAAATACATAATGTACAACAAGGATTATCTACCTTCATAGGTAAAGTATCTAATGATATGAGTGGAAAATTTAGCCTAAAGGGTGGCAATGAGAGTTGTCTAGTTTCCTAGGAAGTTTAGTCAAAATTTTCACTTTCCTGTGTAAATTCATTAGTTGGTGTAACTATGTTAGAACATTCTAGGAACTATTCACCAACAATTGGTAGAACATAAACCTCTACTATGGCTTCTTTAGAAGCATCAAATCTCATAACCTTTATGGTTTTCTCATTGTTAGTTAGTGATTGTGTAAATTAATTCACATTTTTCTTGTTGCAACCATCTAACCTTTAAAAATAGGACAACCATCTTTCCTATTGAAAAATAGGTAAAATTTCCTAGTTGTTTATAATTATTGTGTGATTCATAGATTCTTGATGAACAAGGTCTCCTCTCATTTTATCTCAAAGAACCTAAATATGGTAGTCGATTCCTAAAAATAAAAGGTTGTTTCCTATGTCCATCCTCATATGTTGCTTGTATTCTACCACTAGATGTTGTTGGTAAGTCATGACTAATTTGTTTTAAAGTGCTCTTAATTTTTTAGCCGATGAGTTCAAATGTAGACACAATTTTCAAAAAAATAATGATAGACAAGTTAGGCTATAAGGGGTAAGGCTATCACATGTAAGTATAGTAGGAGTAAGTGAGGTGGATAATTTCTATGATCATTATTAAGGTGGTGGCTTAGAGGATTGTACTATAACTATTAATTAATTAACAATTCATATATTTGCAAATTACACCAAACGAGACAACTATACCCCTAGAGAGATTCACTTGTCCAAAAGTGACATGGACCAAATAGAAGGATATAAAAAAGTAATTATAATAATTAATATCATGAATAAAGCACTAATTTATCATAAATGCTAACAAATATAAGAGACAAATTAATGATTAAATAAAATAATTATTATATAATTCCAATACAAGATCTTATATTACCATTATGTGCACAATCTATCTAGAGCATCCTATGATGTGATAGGTTGCAAGGTGGTGATTTTCAACTAATGGAGTGGCTACAAGAAGGTTTCCAACAATGAAAGTAAATGAAAGTTGGTGGGTGGCTGCAAGTTGGCTTGCAACATTGGTGTGGAAAAGGGACAAAAATAAGAAAGAAGCTACATGTTGGCCTTCAACAGTAATGTAGTAACAAGAAACTCGAAGCAAGGAAACCATGATCTAGATAGTGGTTGTGTGGCATCTTGTAAAATCTTAAAATAAGAGAAAAGTAACACAAAGCACATAAATTTTAGAATAAGTAAGAAATTCCTTGGCAAAAAAAAGAAGATGGCTGACAATGCCCAATGGTTCGCATTGTTGGCTTATTCCTTTTTTAATAGGATAGGGAAAATAAATCATACTTGAGGCAAGATAGTGTTTGAGTTGAAAGTCTCATCCACTACTATTGATGTATCATAATTTTAATAGGTGAGCAAGAGAATATTGTTGTAATTTTAGATTTTTTATTGTTCATAATCTATTGGATGAATGTTTCTTTCTCAAGGGGTGTCTTGTAAATATTAATGTAATGAACATTAACCATCAAAGAAAATCTAATAGCCAATTTTATTAACTTGAATACACTATTGGGAAACACTTCTTTAGTTTCATAAGGACCAAGCCTCCTTGTTTGTAACGTGCCTTTGTGATCCTTGTACCTCAAGTCAAATAGTAATGCCTAATCTCCTTTCTAAAGTTTGTTTATTTTTGTAGCATCGTAAATAGTCACCCTTGAAAATTTCACACTACCTTGACACCCTATTTTGCCTACAATATTAATTATTATAATAATTTATTTATTTTAGGGATAGATTATAAATTAATATTAAATTCCTTGATTTCCCAATAAATTTGGGGAAAAATCATCCGACCAGGGGTGGGGACGCCCTTGACCTTAAGGGTGTCCTATCTCAAAATTAGATTTATTGTCGGCCTTTGATGATTCAAAAATATCCTAGGTCAGCCCATGTTTAAAGATGCCAACTAGAATGTATATATAAAAAAGTTTTATTATCATTTGAACAATAGAAGGAAATTATGATTGAGAAGCTATTATGATGCAATTATTGTGAATATATATTGAGTTATCCTCTACATGCTATCTACAACACGCTATTGTGTTTTGGGAACTAACCTTTTTCAAGTATATCAATCAATCAATGCATCCATCAATCAACATTTGTGGCAACTTATAGTATGGTATCACTTCATCAAGGATTTCACATCAAGGTAACATTGTCTTTCATCATTTATCATTTCATTCAATTATTGTTTTGGCCTTTTCCCAACCTAGGGTATGCCCTCTTGATCATCATCATTTTTTATACATGGAGGTAGAAATACCAAAATGAGGTTTGACTTAGGAAATCCCATATACAACACAAAATTTCCCCCTCTTTTCATGTGTGTAGGTTAGATCCAGAAGATTTATCAACTAAAAGTTACAAAAAACATGGAGCAGACTGTAACTCAAATCTCAAATTTTTCATATCTGAAAAAGCAATATTTTGGTCTAGGGTGCCCTACTTCATCCACCTAATGTAGCCTCAAATTTATAGAATAATTTCCTCTCTGTCTCTATTTCTCATATCTAAGGTTGTTGAGTGGTTTTATGTTTTTGTCTGAGCAATAAAATATATTTTTAGATCTAGGATTATATGTAAAATAAGCTTATTAAATCACATATCAAAGCTATCATCAACACAACACATAAAAATAGACACAAGACCCTATACGATTGGCTCTCCACTATGGTAGCAAGCCAATCACCAACCCTAGTTGCTTTTGTGTCCAAATGTGATGTTAAATAAAAAGAGGTAAATCTTAGTTGGATCGAGGATCACTTTTCCTACATCACAATTTCAATAAACTAGTTGTTCCATTGAATTATTTATTTTTGTACAACCTTTGTGTGATGATAAACTTCTTTGAACTCAACCCATCTAACACATTTAGTGAAGTGATTATTTCTTTTTGGGCATTAGACAAGTCCATCCCTATTTTAAGTGTAGTTCTTAAGGTTTTACACTCAAATTTAATAAGAGAATCAATTTCTTACCATAGACTAGTCTATAGGGTGTTAACCTTATGATGGTCTTCAATGTAGTCTTTTAGGTCCACATTGCTTCAGTAAAGTGGGCTACCTAATCTCTATAGTGTAGAGTTGTAATTTTTGTAATAATACTTTCTATCTCCCTATTTAGGACCTCGACTTGGTCATTTTATTATGGATGATAGAAATTATACTTCCTATGTTTGAGCTTATATTTATGAACAATGGCTATGATTAGGTCCATTGTAAACTATAGGACTTGATTTTTAACAATTTCATTGGGCACTTCATAATGGGTGAATATCTCCTCATATAGGAACTCTGTAACATTTTCATTCTAGACACCTAAAATATTCCCTAGGTCTAACATTCATCACTTAGTCCTAATCGATCAATATCATCACCTATTATAGTCCCCTTCACCTAAAGTCCATCACTTAATTAAATAAACATGTATTATTTAATCAAAATTTTCATCTCCTCACAATAAGCATATAAATATTCCCATATTCCACCTATTTTCCATATCACACATGGCTAAAATAATTTAATATTATTATTTAATTAAGCCTATCTTCGCTTAATACATTCCAAGAATAGAGGGCACCTAAGAACACTTGTCCTTATGGTCCCATTATTCTCTCAACACATTCCAAGAATAAAGGGCACCTAAGAACACTTTTCCTTATGGGCCTCTTATTCTCTCAACACAACCCTAAATTATAGTCTTCTTAGGTACAAATGTCTCTTATTTCCCTCATGCTCACACCTACTTACTAAATTTAGTAAGTTCATCTTAAGCATTCACAATCTAACAAACTCCATATCCACCCTCCATCCTCTCCTTGATCCTAGGGAAATCCTCTCAACCATCCTCCACCATTGATCTCATAATCAAACCTTGACCATCCATTCCCCATTCCAAAAGTCTATAAATTCAAGCATTTTATCCTTCATTCAATAATAAAATCATCACTTATGCTAGGTGCATATTATCAAATTGGTATCTTCAAGAAAAGGAGCATCCACATTCCAACTATTCAAGGAGAAAATCAAATCACAATGGAGGTTAAAATAACATATTCTTTGATTTTTTGATGTTATTCTTTGTTTTGATCTCTTTTGTGAGTTGTATCTAAAGAATTTCTTGTTTTGGATAGGAAGTTTGCATACTATTTTTCTTTCATTTCACAAATCTTAGGCATTAAATTTTGGTGACTTTGCTATGGATTTTATCCCTTATCTCACTTTATTTGGCGTGCTTGTGTCTTGTGGTGTTATCTAAACAACTAGTTTTACAAGATTTTTGAGTGGGTTTCAAGTATTATCTTTTTATACGTATGTCTGAGAGAAAAACAAACTACATCATTACATTCAGAGCAACTAAGAAATGAAGTTTGACATAAAACAATTGATAGTTTGTTGACAAAAAAACTTGAGTGTTTGCAAGGGAATTTAAGGGTACACATATAAAATTGTATGACCATATAGTTTGTACTATATGGATGATCGTACTATTGCTACATGAAAAATATAGAGGGATAAGGGCATATATTCATACAATTATGACATAAGTATAGACAATGCATGCAAGAGGTGTATACAATCATTTTTCTCATAAACTCACAAATTGTTGGTGTATATATAGTTTATTTATTTATTTTATATATATATATATATATATAGATATATAACATTTTATTTTGGCATACATAGTCCATTTAAGCATATACATAGATTCTTGAAGAGTATACATAGTGAAATTTACAGTATATAGTACCATAGTGGGGTATACTTAAACAATATAGGTTATTTTATATGTATTGCATAACAAAAAAATTGCATACCAAATAATTGTATATCCATTTAATAGATATCCATGTAAGTCATGGTTTTATTAAAAAAAAATTGTTTGAAAACTATTTACAAATCCGGGAGGCAATACATAGGTTTAAATCCTCTAAATCTTCGTTTAAATAGATAGGTTTTGAAATTAAATTTTTAAATCCACCTAAGTTAGTTTCAAAATTTTCTTACAATTTAAATGGTCTACTCAAAATCTGCCCCATTTTCCCCTTTGGTGGTTTCAACCAATTTCAAAAATCATTTAAAATCCATAGAAACTGTTTGCAGTTAAAATCTGTTTAAAGGCATAAAGAAATCCACAAATTTTGCTTTGGATTTGGAAATTCTTAATCATTTTAAATTTAAGTTGAAGTTTTCCTACAATTTTATTGTATTTAAACAAATCTTTATAAGGTTTCACTTTATAATTGTTAGAAAATATGTACAAACTTTGACGTGGCTTCAAAGTTATTGTTTAACCTCAGTTGAGATCTGCCAAAATCAAAGACATGTATGTAGAAAATAAATATGTTTGAGATTTCCTTTTGATTCCATGGAAAGAAGGCACATATTTTAAATCCCAAGGGGCACCTTGGAATTTTGGGTAGGCATTTTAATTTAGCTCCCACGAACCATGTGGTCATATTGATAACCTAGGGTCATGACTCCACTAAAGTCCCTGGTCATGTGAAGCATATACCTTGGGTCTTAATCAAGCCTTGGGAACTTAACTTTAGCCTTTAACCCCTTTGTGTCCGTCCAGGGTCACGTGGGTGACTGTGGGTCATCATATAAGGGGCTTACGCCTAATTAGGTGTCATTGAAGCTTCCTAAAAAACACCTTGTATTTAATTCAGTATATCCCTTTGTGTCCATCCAGGGTCACGTGGGTGATTGTGGGTCATCATATAAGGGGCTTAAGCTAATTAGGTGTCATTGAAACTTCCTAAGAAAGCACCTTGTAGTTAATTCACTATAACTTTTTTGTTTGTTATTGGATTTTAAACTTTTGTATTTGTTGGAATGTTGGTTCAAAGGTGGACACTATGGTGAAGGTATTTTGTCAAAAAAATACTCCAAATGTTAGGTATAAGTGTTTAAAGTCAGTCTTTTGTTTTGAATTTCCAATTGGTTATATCTTTTGCATTTTTTTTCCTTTTAGTGATTTTTTTAAACTATTAGAAAAATATAAGAAATTTAAATATTTTATATTTATTTTTTTGTAGTATTAACTAGTTTTCTATTTTTTACTAACTTTTGTGTGTAACTCTTTGTGTATCCAAGGATTATATCTTACAAAATACTAATATAAGTGGTTTTGTAGGATGTTTTGTTGAAGATATTGGTTATAGACCTTTTCATTTTCTATGTGATTTGTCTTCCTTATTTGTGATCACATTAAAATTGGGTTAAAATTCACATTCACACTTGGATTTGGGTTAGTAATTTACGTGTCTTTTAAACCCCAAGCACACTTATATATGCTTTCCTCTTGCACCTTAGGGTGATCTTGAGGATCATAAATAATTGTTGTCTTGTTTTATTTTTATGGGGCTTGCTTGGGGATTTTATCACCCTAAGGAACAACCTCAAATCTAGTGTTTAGCATAGTATACATAGCGGGGGTTAATTGAAAGACACACCTCTTGAAAATTATGATTTTTTCATTTGGGCTAAGCCCCCAATAAATTTATACCTTGGGGAAGTGAAGGAGAAGGGTGGATTAACCTCTTCTCTTGGATAATTTACTTTCTTATAATTTTAAATTCACAAATTAGGCCTGACATAACTTTGTGGTATTTAGAGGATTCCCTAGATAAGCCTTGTATAATATCATGCCTAAAGTTACTCACCATGTACCTTCTTGAGTAGAAATAGAAGCTCTTTGGGAAAGGTGTAGAAAACCTCCAAAGAAAGGGAAAAGGTGAGCCCCCTATTGACTCTTGAAAGATAGTTGCCTTGCACTATCTTAAGGTATTTTATTGTGTGGGCCTCCACTAAGTTAACACACCTTTTATTGAATAAATTTAGGCTTGTTTATTGTGTCTTCTTGTTTATGTGTTGTATATACCAAGTTCTTGTTAGTAAGCCTTCACTACCAAGTATGATTCAACCCTAATTTAAAGTCCTTCTGCTTGTTTAAAAACACATTGCCCATTGGTACCCTTGAAACATAAATATTGAAGTCAAATATAGGACAACTATTTCTTAGTGAAACCATAATCCCACATCAACCACATACCTTGTCCATTTCACATTGGTCAAACTTAACCACATCCCTAGTCCTTAATCTATTATCCATACTTTGACTTATACCATTGCCCAACCTTTCACAACGTACTTTTGAGTGTAAGGTACACATCATTTTGTCACTCATTTTCCCCTTGGTCATAACCCTATTCACCTTTGAGTCACATCCAAAAGAACAATAGTATATTATTGATCATCATATTGTCATCATCATCTTTTATCCACATCATCCTTATAGTCCACACTCATCATCAATCCAAAAAATCCTTGACCTCATAGTTGAAAGCATCACTTTTGGATCTCTTAATCAAAATCATCACCCTAGTCTAACCTTTGGGACCTTTAATCATCTTAAGGCCCATTGTTTAATCCTTGTAAGCTCTACACCAATCCATATAATTCCAAAATCAAGTCATAATCCTAAAATCCAAGTTTTTAGACTTAAACTTTAATCCAATATTAGTAAGTCAAAACCACATAGTCCACCTAATCATCTATTCCCATCCTTGGGGTCATCTTAATCATCCAAGTCATCTATTAAGTCCACCTAGAGTTATCCTTTTGATATAGTCACCATAAGTCAAAGCTATCCAAAATCCAAATCATACCAATTTTGAAAATCCAAGGACCTAACTAAATTGATTGACCCATATAACACACTAACAAAGACCAAAATCATAATCAAAGCAAGGTCAAATATCATAATCAAAGGAAAATCCAACACCATGAGCCCTCTAAATGAAATCATTTTCCTAAATCAAGCCAAGTATAATGACTATAATGGCATTATCCATCAACTAAGATTTGATCCTTATGGTGACGAGGATGGTCCTATTCACCAACTTGAATATGATCCTTATGATGACAAGGATTATCTTATCTACCAAATTGAATATGATCCTTTTGATAATGAGGATGGTCTTATCAACCGACCTAAATATGACCCTTATAATGATGATGATGATAGTATTGACCAACACACCATGAATGAGATCCTATTTCCCACCATCACCTCCCATATCCCTTGAAATCAAGACCTCCCTAATACTAGCTCCCTCCCAAACTAACATCACATGTCCATGAATAATCCTTATCCCACCTTTGATAAGGAAAATACCATCCTATAATAATATACCCCCTCTCCCCAATCCATGTTATTTGAATGATCTTCACCTAGCTCATTTAAATCTACAGGATCATGTACATATTCCAAATCATTTACATCAACCTCCTCTAAATCAATATCATCCAAGTCCTTCGATTCATCTCAATCTTCTAAAGATTTTATCCAAGAACTACTTGTATGGGATAATAAAAAAACACATCCAAGCAATCCATGTCCATAAAACCTATCCATGAGTTTCCTATCATTATGCCTATCCTAGATCAAATACCATCAAACACTACCATCTCCATTAGTCAACCCACGTATGAAGATAAAAATAAATATTTCATGGAATCCATAAAATCCAAAAGGTTCAAAATCCATAAATGTCATAAGGTCAAAAAATATCCCACTAGTCTGAGCATACTAATAAATGTGACACTAGGAACATATATCAAATGCCTAGTCAATATAAGGGAGTATCAAAGCAATTCAAATTGTGTTTTCTTATCTAAGAAGGAACTAAGGCTATGTCAAGAGCTTGCTCTAAATCATGTCACAACAAGCTCCAACACTAATCAAGATCAAGTTACTAAAATTATCCTCAATGATAATAATGATATTCATGTTAATCCAATCTTTGACCAACATCTAATAGTTGATTATGCAACCCACCATAATCCAATCTTTGATCAATATCCTATCTATGATTGTATACACCTAAAATCGATCAAGAAATTTAATTAATTAAATACTAGTTATTTAATTAATATTTCATCTACTTATAAATAAATTCTCAATTTATTTATATAGTTCATATCTTCTAATTCTCCAAATCTAAATCACATTCCTTCAATTTAATTAAACAAATTTACAGTTTGTTTTATTTAATTAGTTCTCTCACTAATCCCAAATTTGAATTCAAACACATGTTCAACTTTTCATGCCACTCACCAAGGGTCACATGAAAATTAAATAATTCTAATTTTAAATAGAATTATCTTCAACAAAATTTCAAACATGGTCTTTTTCACACGCTATTCCTTCAACCATTTGGCAGTTGTCTTGGTCAAGGAATCTTCTTGATTCTCTCCATCTCCACCGTTCATCCCTCTTGTTTGAATCTGGACTGTCGATCGTTGCCACATCACAAGATGCTTGGAAAATCTTATAAATACAACCCTTTGCTATAACATTTGGCATCCCACATTTGAGTAAACTTATTATGCAAGAATAGCTTTGGAGCATTGGAGCATTTGGAGTTTATAGTTAGCATTGTTTAGCATTTTAACAAGCTTGCATTGTAGTATCATGTTAACTTAGAATCATGTTTTGCTTTATAGTTGCATTTTAGATTATCATATCAATGTTTATTTGAGCATATGAAGAATCATTTTATCTATTTATCACAACATTTGTATCACATATCTTAGCAACATTATCCATTGCCTATATCTCTATTATCATAGCATCATGGCTTTCATCACTTAGTTTCATGTAGGAACTTGGATTTCTTGCTTTAGAACAACATCTCATTTCTCAAGTTGTCATTTTAACAACCATAGTACACATATAAAATCTGAGAGCCAATATGGTTTAATAAATCCTTGAGAATAGAGAACAATGGAATGTTTTTAGGAATTTAATCTTGTTTCAATTTGATTCAACTTTATTGATTAAATCTCTAATATAATACGTCTCATTGGTGTTTGTGTTGATTTACTAACTCTCCCTCATTTCACACACACAATGATCATGAAATCCAAAACCCAATCTTTTATCAAGATCCTTTCATTGATCCAAAACTCCAAGATGATCCCTTACTCCACCTTTATCCCATCAATGACCATGAAATCAAAGAAAATCTCAACCATATTCCAAACAATTCCATTTCCCAAGATGAGACACTTGCCTCCCTTGGACACATATATAGTTAGATAAATGATATGGGTCCCACAATGCATGAAGATTCATAAGAAAATATTGATCGCATTGAGTATATCATTGATCAAGATACCATAATTGTAAATAAGGAGAAATCATAATAATCTTACAAGCTAGGTTCAACCACCTTCATACAATTTGGCCTTCTTGCAAAAGAGTGAATAAACCTCTCTGCCAAGTCATGGTTATGTAATGATGGATTTGTATCTTGTTTCAAAATTGAGGAATATCCTATAGCAAACAAAATTTGTCAAAGCATGGGCTATAATGGAAAAGGTTTAGGCCTTCACGAATAAGGCATTCTAGAACCAGTATCAATGTATAAAAATGATGGATGTCAAGGTCTTGGCTACAAATCTCCAAGCAAGTAATCTAATGGGGAAAACTCAATGATAGCTGGGGTGACCTCATCCAATGAAAGCATCAAAATAGGGGCCATCCATAATTTTCCTAAGAATACTCCTTCCACCCATCTTTGCCCTAATTTCTCCATCCATACCAACAACCTAAATCCACAACATGCTAAACCCATTAATTGGGACCAAAAACATCATCCATTATACAAAGTGAAGCATTTCCATGAAGCAAAAGATTGCTATCAATTACAAAGGAAAAATAAAATATAGAATCCATATTAAAATCAAAGTGAATCTAAAAAAAGACATACATCCAAAAATAAGAAGAAATAAGAAAATAAATATGGATCCCAAAGAAAAATAAATTTATGAATCCAATCAAGGTGAGTCATCAAAAGAAATATCAAAAGTCACATATTACATATAATAGGTGTAACTTCACTATCCAAAAATATCGTTGGTACTGATCGAAAGACTCATCCCAAATCCAAATCTAAATTTTCCATCCAATCCCAATGTCCCTCATTCTAATCCAATTCTCAGATCCCTACATCCAAAATCCATCAATTTGTACATCCATCTCCAAAGCACTAGTTATCACATCTAGAATCCTAGAATCCAAATTCCACTCCTCAATTTTGTTGAATGAACAAGACAACTGAGAGGGGGGGGGGGGAAATCAATTGTAGCAAATTAAAACATCAAAACCCTCAACAATAATTAGATCCACTTGTATTCATTAAACCCTTATTCTATTAAAGTGATTAATCATGTAATGTAGATAACATAAATGGATATAAAAACATCATACACAAGAGAAACCAAATTTACATGGAAAACCCAATGAGAGAAAAACCACAGTGAGGAGTAGCTCACAATATAAGTAATTGCAAAACCTATACAAGGGCTCATTACCAAAATAAGACACACTGTCCAAAAAGGCTCACTGCCACAAAAAGAACACAAGAAGATAGAAGAGAAATGTTATGCATAGAACTTCTCAATGCAATAAGGAATCCACCACAAATGCTCCAACACTTTTGCAGTCTTGCATGAAATATTTCAGACACCTTCAACTCACTTTAGGAATCCAACACTTTGAATTTCACACTGCTCTACTCAAATTCACATCTATACTTCTGCAATTCGCATCACACACATCACTTGCATCTATCATGTCTCTCTCTTGCATCTCACAACAACATTACTCTTATTTTAATCAACCTAAACCTCAAAAACCTTCTCCAAGGTTGGCAACTATCCATTACACTTATAAATTCAAATTAGGTCAGCACCTAAACATTCCATGGTGGATAGGAATGAAGGCGACCCAAATAAATCCTTAATTAGGACCCAAATTAATCCTAACACACTTCAATACTCTTTTAAAACTTCACATGTAGTGCTAACACAAGGTCGTCTAATGCCTGTGCTAAAAAACCATAAAACATTAAGTACACACTTCCTTAAATTAATATGAAACTTTCAAACAACAAAATTCACTTGAACATGATCTAGAATAAACCTTGAACCACCTGAGATTCAACAAAGACTTCATCCAAACTTGCAACATAGAAATACTTCAACCCAGAACATCCGATAAACTTTATTCGCACACCGATGCACAAAACACACACTGTACTGCACTAGATCAAGTGAAACCTTGAATTTTGAAAGATAAAAACATTATAATAAAATTCTCAAATCTGCACAACTTGAAGCCAAACTGTAGAGAAATGCGGAGCAAATACATTTCTCCTATACCACAGAAAACAACACTAAAAAACTGGTTCACACACTGGTGAAAATATCTCTCTATACAATGATCCAAAAACCCAAATTTTGAATATAGCAACTACTAGCAAGCTTGAACAACATATCAAAACTGCACAGGAATAGCATCAACACAGAAGAAACACAAAGCACATCCTGGAGCACATTTTGAACACTTACATAACACTATTTTCTCCATTTATCAAATTTTCTCAAAAGCACTTGGAAACCAACTACTAGAGACATCATCTTAGCTCATTACTTCATTCCAACTCCATGTACTCACAACACTTCCTCAATATCTCAACTACACATGCACAACCTGCAACAGCTTGTTTTCCTCTTTTTCACAATTTTCTCAATATCTTCAACATCTTCAACATGAAACAATCTTCCCTAACACATAGTTGACATCAATGACAACACCAACTTTTTGGCTTCCTGTTGACATTAATGACAACACCTTCATACTTTCAACAAATTCCAACATTTAAATCCATTAAACTTCATCCTAAATCCGCCCAAAAATATAGAATCTATCACATCCTTGCAACAAAACTTTACCATAAGAGTTATGATGGCACTCTATCAAGATGTTTATATTTGGACAAGGGCGACCCAACTATCAAAGATAATCATCACAATTGTGAATTGTATACTAGTGCAATGATCCTAGCAAAGAAAATTTCTAAGGTAAGATATTATTGGCATGTCATGATCAAAGAATCCAAATCAACTACATTAGATGTCCATGAATGTGATATCTAAAGTCCAAAATTCCAAACAAAATATAAAATAAAAAAAAGTCCCAAAAAATTACAAAATTAGAAAAAGTAAAAAAAGGAAAAAATTGTATAGAGAAATAATTCATCTAATGGTGAAAACCACTTCTTGTGGCACTTTGGGAAATTATCATGATGAAAACCCATTCATGGGAATCATTTGTAAGCCAACTAGTTATGTGAACCTTGAAATTGAGGGAAAGTTGTCTCATCCATTCCTCCAAACCTATCCATCATATCGTGTCATTCTATAATACCCATCCACCATGTCACTTAGCCACACCTCATCCATATTTCCTACTCACCTTGATCTTAACAATTTTTTTGATATATAAATTAGGTTCTAAGGGGGCTACCCCAAATACAACAATTAACTTGACACCATTGAATTTTATAAAAATCACCTAATGTTGACCCAAAAAGCTTTTGTCCATCTGTAACTATACTTTGTCATCTACCATCACTACCCCCACATCATCGCTTGCCTCCTTAAGCATCCCTTGTTCATCCACAACTATTAGAAGGGCCAACACCGCATGCTCAATCTCTAAGTTATAGGCCAAGCTCGTTATCTCTTTGAGGAGGGCGATATTCCCTGACACCTCAGGCATTATCGCTTCCTTATTTTCTTCCACACTCTAGATTAGAAAAGGAATACAAGTTCCATTTATGTGAAAGGTTAATTGGGGCCAAACCCCACTAATGGTCTCAGTCTCAACCCCACCACAACCATATTCAGATAGAAATCCATGGATTCTCTCCACCATGCCTTAACTAGTTGCTTCATCAGGAATTGAACAATTGTAATATCCTCCCTCGCATGCAAAATTCACACAATGAACATGGAGGCAATATCAGAGTTAACTCTAAAATGATTAGTAGATAAAAAAATATGGTGCCCAAAATTTGTTTCACTCCCCTAGAGTCTCTTTGTCCATATTGTTTAAGATCCTTTTCAGCTACATGTCTAAGATCACGCCACAAAAGGCCATCTATTGCTCCTTGGCACCCAAATATATTTTCATCTCCATAATCATATGAATTTGTCCATATCGTTTAAGATCCCTTTTAACCACATGTCTGAGATCACCCCACAAAAGGCCATCTACTGCTCCTTGGCACCCAAATAGATTGTCATATCCATAATCATATCAATTTTTCCATATCATTTAAGATCCTTTTCAACCACATGTCTGAGATCACCCCACAAAAGGCCATCTACTGCTCCTTGGACCCCAAATAGATTATCATCTCCATAATCATATAAATTTTTTGATAGACTTTGTTGCTCCTTTTAACCACTAGCCGCCGCCATCCACACCATTATGTTTACACCTCACCTAACACTGCATTAAAACACTCAGCTCCCTATATCCAACCTTCATCCTTTGCTCATGTGGGAAAGCCAACATTAAACACTAGCATCCCATCGTGATCTCCTATGATGTTGATTGCATTTTTTTATAATTGATCAACATTGATATTTCCCTCTATATATGTGAGATTTTAAAATCCTCCACCTCAGATAATTCTTCTAAGATACGTGAAAGCCATTTATCCAATTTCCAATTTGGGGTTGATCTCCTCTAAATCACATTAATAATTCTTATGGAATTTCCTTCCAGGTGTATTTTCGTTAATCCCATACATTTATAGAGGCTAATTCCCAGCCAAAAAACTTGTATTTCTACTTTGTTATTTTTCCATCCATCATTTTTTCACCCACTTTGCTAACCATACCCCTTTATGATCCCTCACTATGCACCCCACCCTTGACAGGTCAGGATTTCCTTGAGCTTCTCCATCAAAGTTCACTTTAACCCAACCTTCATCTCAGGATACCATTTTACATCCAATCTTGGGTTACTATGAAGATCATTCTTAAGATTCTCATAAATGGGAGGGACTTTGAGCTTAGGCCACTATTTCACATTATTCACAATTTCAACAATGGCCAAACCAATTTTACTGATGAGGCCTTCAATCAATCTTTATTTATCTTGGAATACTCTTCTATTTCGCTCCTTCCAAATTTCCCAAATGATAGTTGATGGAGCTACCTTCCAAACACTCATAATTACCACTCTCTTCTTCATCACCGACCAACCCATAAAAATTTCTTCTAAATTGCTTGAGCATGGGGAAGCCTAATTCAACTTCTCCATAACCCATTTCCAACATTTCTCTACCACATCACAATGCAATAGAAGGTGGTTTGTTGTTTCTTCCTCTTTTCGGCACATTATGCATCTACGTGGTCCATTTATCCCCAATCTTTGCATCCTTTCACCTGTGAGTATTTTATTTTGTAGAGCCATCCATGCAAAGATTCTTGCCTTAGGGAGGCATTATTCCCCCCCGACCTAGTCCTAAGAGCCAACCCTCTTTCTTCATTGCTACTTCCGCCATTCCATACACTATCCTCACATTATACTATCTACTTTTTGTTGTACACCACTTTGAGTTGTCTTCTCCTTCTCCAATATAGATTCTACACTTCTATAGAATGATTCTTAGGCCAGATTTTTGATCCTCTAGGATGTTCATATATTTGAAGGACTTCCATTTGCTCCCCTGAATCCCCTCTTCTATTGCTTCTTCTACATAATCACTTACTTTGGTCCCCCATGCCTAACTAAGTATTCTTTGTGCCTCCTCCAAATCTCTAACTCCCTTAATTGTTGGGTTCCCATCCCAAGAATCCTTCCAGAATAGAACTTCCTCCCCATTGTGGATGTCCCATGTTAAGTGACTAGTCACCAAATCTCTGCATTACATAAGAAAATTTCATATTCTGACCCCTTAGAGGAATCTTAAATTGTGAGGATCCTTTCTTGATTATTAGTATCCAAATATTTATTTTGGAGCATCTTAAACGATTTTTTATTTGCATTGCTATACATGCTCCAAGCCAGTTTGGATCCTAAGGCTTGATTCATTATTGGCCATTTTAATAAGCCCACTCCTCCTACCTCCTTTAGTTCACAAATTTTATCCCACACTACAAGAGGTATCCTATTATGCTCACTACTCCCATTCCAAAAGAATTTTCTCATCCATTATTTAGCTTGGTCAACAAATTTTGAGGGAGCCTCATACGAGACATTGCATAGATTGGAATGGCTGATATAACCGATTTGAGCATCATTATTCTACTTTCCACTGTGAGCCATTAACCTTTCCGCGATTCTAGTTTTTTGTGTAGTTTTCCATTATGTTCTCCCAAAATTTTATATTGATTATTCTCACTATTTCTTGCTACCTCCTAATATCAGTATTGAAGAAGAATACTTCTAATTTCCTCCAATTGATCTTCTACCTTGAATCCTGACAATACTTATCCATTAGGGTATTGATAGTTCTTTCTTCCCTCCTATTGGACATTCCAAACAACATCATGTCATCTATGAACTGGGTATGAGTTAGAGGTTCTACATTGAGAGCTACCTTAATTCCCTTCCATTTACCTTTAATCCTTTTAGTTGTGATACTTCTTCCTAAAACCTCTGCTATAATGATGAAAAAAAAGGAGAAATGCAATCTCCTTGTATTAATCCCCTCAAATTATTGAAAAATCCAAAGGGAGATCCATTTAACAGGATTGAAAATCTAAGAATTTCAATACAACTCATAACCCAACCAATCCAATCCTTTAAAACACCAAATTTCTCCATCACCTCAGATAAAAATATCCATCTACCTAGCTGTAGGCTTTGCAGATGTTGAGTTTGATGATCATACAATCTACTTTTTCTTTGCATATTGTGTGGATTGCTTCATGGGCAAGAATTATACCTTCTGCTATTGCTCTACCTAGGGTAAAGCCACTTTTCTCTTTTTCAATGATCAAAGGGAGCAAATTTTTTATCCTATTTTCCATTACCTTTGATATTACCTTGTACACTGTGTTGCATAAGGAAATTGGCTTTTAATCCTCCAGACCTTTCGCCTTCTCCTTTTTTGCAATGAGAACAATAAAGGTGTTATTCAGATCTCTTAAGACCACCTATTTTTTCTTGATTCCTCCACTATTTGCACTAGGTCTTCCTTGATGATATTCCAATAATCTTGAGAAAACCTCATTGGGAATCCATCCAGGCCAGGGGCCTTATCTAGTCCTAATTGAAAGACTACCTTTTTAACCTCCTCTTCTAATACTAGTTGCATTAATGCTTCATTCTACCTTTTGTTTATCAGCTTGGGTATGTTATCAAGAATGCCACTTTTGTCCTAGGCTTGCAATGTTGATTCCTTAGTTAGAAACTGTTTGAAGTAGTTTACTGCCATCTCCCTCATTTCTTTTTAAACTTGGGTGATCTTACCATCCACCCTTTAAGCTCTAAGATTCTATTGAAAATTATCTTAACCTTTGTAGACATGTGGAAGAAATTAGTATTTTTGTCCCCTTCTTTTAGCTAACACTCCCTAGATTTCTGCTTCTAAAAAATATCTTTCCTTTTCAATACTTCTTCATACTGTGTAAAAAGTTCTTTTTCTTTTTCATACGTATTTGCATCCATGCCTTTCTCAATCATTGCTTCATTCAAACCTTCTAGTTCTACTCCTAGCTTAAATTTTTCCTCAAAGATGTTTTTGAAATGATCATTATTCCAACCCTTTAGCTGTGCTTTTAGGTAACATAGTTTTTATGAAATTGAAATTGTTGTGAGCCACCAAATTTTGGGCTAGTTTTCCACCATAATTCTATTTTTTCTTTCAACTTTTCATCTTGTAGCCACATGTTTTCAAATTTAAAGGGATTAAGATCCAGATTTGAGTTTGTCTTGAAACTTAGTGCCACTGAGAAACAATCAAAACTTATGGAAGGCATAATGTTGGCTTTTTATGTCACCCAAGTTTCCTCTCAATCTCTTGGAAGGAAAAATTTGTCCAACTTTTTGGCTATGCTAGTGAACCCTACTCTTTTATTGGTCTAGGTGATGGTGTCATTTTTGGGGTTAATTTCCCTTAGTTGACATGAATTCACAAAATTATGAAAATATTTTTGCATTTTTGTGGCCCTTGCTAATCCACCTTTCTTCTCTGCACCATCCTTAGTGGTGTTAAAATCTCCTCCAATAATATTTTTTTCTTCATTCTGGTTTTCTAGCACTGCTCTTACTGGGTCCTAGGCTCCCCCCTTCCTGAAAATGCTTGTCAATCTATATATATTTAAAAGGAAGAAATTATGTCTGAAATAGATAGAGATTTCCTTTGTAAACTACCAATTTGCATTACCTAGTACTTCTTCTATCTTTATTTTATATCAATTCCAAATTACCCCTAGACCTTCGGAGGCACCATTTGCCTCCACGAAGATCCCATGCCATTGTTGCCACTTCGCTAATATTGATTTGATACATTCCTGATCTAGTTTTGTCTACTAAAGAAAGACTACATATGCTTTAGCTTGATCAAATGACTTTTGTTAGGGGCATTCAAGCCCCTAAAATTCCAAGTTAGGATCCTCATGGTGACTAGAGAAGGGATACTCCCTTCATCTTAGTTTCATCTGGCCTTTTTAGAATTTCCAGTGATCTCCAATATTTATTTTCTTGATTTCCTTCCTTTCCCATGCTTTTCCCTGAGTTTCACACACACCATATTGGTTAGAATCTTTACTATTGACATGTTCTCCAAAATATCCACTTCCTCTTCTTCACAGTCGCTATCTTCCCCTTCTTCTGACAAGTCCATCATATCCTCCCAATTCACTTTTGGTGGAGTATTCTCCTTGTTTGCATCAAACCCCTTGGATAGGGTTCCATGTTTTACTTCCTTTGGCTACACCAATTCTTCCTTATGGACTCTCCACATGTTGATAGGTTTGGTACTACTACTATTACTTCATGAATGGCTTATTTGTTACTATGAGAAGCCCTAATATTTTCACATATACTCTCACCATGCCTCTCAAGATGCTTCAAGGGTTTTGGGATGAGGGATTGAGACTCTTCCCTTCTTCCTTCTTCCATCCCTCTTTGATTTGGAGACCCAATTTGATGCATTTCCACTATCACCTTTGCATCATTTTGTATTTCACTCAGAATATACAATCCCTTCCTCCCTTAAGATGTCTCCCCCATTTCCAGCTGATTCTCTTGATGACCTTATTCCAATCCTTCTTGAGGCCACTGTTTATCTTTTATTTGGCATTCCTCCTATGTGTTCCCACTCTTTTTACACCTTCTATAGCTGTTCATAGCTTCTTCAACTTCAAGCTTCTGATGTCATACCCCTGCTTTAGATAAAATATCTATTTCTTTAGGTAGTTAAATGTTTGAGTTAATTTTTGGTGATATTGGCATGGTGTGATGGTTTATGGGTGGCATTGTTGTTCTTGCCACCAAGGTTCAAACCCCATTGGGGTGGTATTGTTGAATGGTTGTATTCCAGTTCATAGCTCCAGTCAAAAGTGTTTACCCCTTGAATAAAAAAAAAATGTTTGAGTTAATCTTTACACAAATTCTTGCATACATGTAGTAGTCCCTTGTTTCGATTGATTCATCGCATTTGACATAGGCTCCCAAACTATTTCCTATTTCCTCTAGGGTTTCCTCCACCTAATATTCCAAAGGTATATTGTACATTAATCTCACCCATACCAGAATATCAATTTTTTTTCCTTCCACAAGTTAAAATTGCACTCCCAATCCTTTAGGTACACATCCTATTTTCTCATCATATACAAGCCTTGGCTAAGGATCTATCACTTTTCCTTGCCCATAGTGCATTTGACTAGGAAGAAACCATTTGGCATGGTTTTTAGATTAATTCCCTCTCCCTAGGTTTTCCCACACCAATTTTTGACCTTTGGTAAAGCTGACCATTCTCTCAATCATTTCATAAAGAATGATTTTTCTTTCAAATCTATTAAATTCCTACTTATTGCAACACTTTCTAGAGAGATGACACTACATTTTCTTACTACCCTAGGGTTATAGGGGATGTTATTTGCACCCGTTATAGGTCGCGCAATTGAATTCTGCTCTCCCATTCCCGCCTTTGCATGTCCCCTCCATATTTTTGGTTGGGCCTTTTTTTGAAGATGGTTTTGGGAGGAGCTCCTTAACTTTGTTCCCTAGTTTGCCACCTATTTTGTTGTGGTCTTGAGATCCATTTGTTTTTCCCTTTTCAATAATCCTCCCATCCATAGGTCATCCATTTGGGAGGAAATTATCGTTCTTTCCCCTCTCTTCTATTCCACCTCTAACTCCTCCATCCACTTTCATTTCTTCCTACTTCTAATTCAAACTAGTTTCAGCTCCACCTTCGCTCCATTCATTTATTAAGATCTTACCTTGATCTTAACAATTATTGGGGGTACAAGATGCATGCTTTGGAAAACTCTTGATATAACCATCCTTTGGCTATACACCATCTGCCATCACTTCATTTCCTAGATAATACTACCCAACCCTTATATTGGATTAAAATATGTTAATCCTATGTAATATATATCTTGAATATATCCTCCTACATCCTTCCACCAATCCATATCCTCTCCATCCCATCCATTTCATCAACCATTCCATCCAAACCACCTTCATCCTTGTCTCTAAGCCTGGATTGTATCCCTTTCCATTGGTTCCACCATCAATATAACAAAAAAAGAAAATACTTATCCTAAAATATTCCAATCTATAACATGCTCCCCAAAACACTTTATCCATGTTGAAGCCCTTAAATCCAAGCATACCCCACTTAGAATTTTGCATCCATCCATAAAAATCCATAATATTTGTTCCTTATCTTGCTATAAGTTGTGTTTAATCTAAAATTAATCCAATCAATCATCATTGGGATATGCATTTTCTAATCCTTGCATTATTTTTAGGATGTGTCCTTCCCACATCAATGATTCTATCATCATAAGTCAATAAATCAATCATTTTTTAGCTTAAATAGGGGAAAAATATAATCCAATCCTCATCATTAATCCATCCAATCCCATCTTCCCATACACCCTTGGATTCAATATGTTATTAGATACCAACTTGTGTTTTTAACATGTTGTAATGTCCCTTACCTAGCCTTGCTCTTGTATTTGCTTGTTTGCCCTAGAATTCGATTGTTGATTAGGTCTAGGGTTTCTTCTTTCCAAAAGGAATGTGTTTCTCTAATGAAATAATCCTAGATTGAAATCTGCATTCACCAATTTAAAAACATTTCCACATACACATATTTGTTAGCAATAATATCTAGATATCCACAATATATTCATAAACATAAATCAATTAATGAAGACATAAGAGGAGTGTCATAGGTGGATCCGCCCTGAAGCCCTCATGTAAACTCAAGAGGTTGTCCATCACAATCCTTCTTGCCTAGGGCTTAGTACCTGCATACTCCCCTCATGGCAACACCTCAGAAGACACTCGTCCTATTAGGGGAGAGGAACCATAGAGTCCAAGTGGCCTAAGGCCTACCACCTTCTCTTGCCCAATCCCGTATCTTGGGCCTAAGGGGCAGAGACCTAGGTGGGACCCCCATCTTTCTCTAACCCAATCCCTAGTCAAGGGCCTAAGGGGCTGCAAAGCCCAATCCCTTGTTAAGAGCCTAAGGGGCTGCAAAGCCCAATCCCTTGTCTAGGGCCTAAGGGACTGAAAGTGGGGTTTTTAGGCAATCCAACTTCACCCATGTTTTGTCCATCCTAATAGGTTTACAAGCACATAGTAGACAATCTTTAAACAATCAGATATATTTGCATTCATCCAAGATTTATTTCATGCCTATAATCAAATATATTTTCATTTTTGCCAATGGTTCTTTAAGTTCATCATTTCCTATGATAATTCTTATTATGATAAGATTAAAGGATGTCATTATATCAATAATCAAATTAACAATATCTAGTTCTTTTATTCAAAATATGCTAAATATTATTGCTAAGTGAATACATCACCTAAGTTGCTGTATCTCTCCTCGTTTTCTGATTCCTTACTTGCCTCCTTCAATCTTATATTGGAATGATCATAGGATGAGGACAATTCATAAAGATACATAATCTATTTATTTCTATGTTAGAGAATCATCATTCTTATATGCCTGAATAATTGCTGCAAATATCATTATTATCTATTCATATTATCTATATGTCCTTATACATATATATCTATGACTAATTAATCTAATTACCTTTACATATACTTACTTTCTATATATATATATATATTTATTTAATTATCTATATATATATATATATTTCTATGATAATAATATATTAAAATATTTAATACTCAGAAATATTCACTTTATTTCTGTCCACAATCTCTATTCATGTTTCTGCCTTTATGTTTCCTTTTTTCATTCCATCCGCCACCCCCCTTTTTGATTTGAAGCTATCTCTCCTTTAATACCCATATATGGTTAAGGGACGTGATCTTTGAAGGCATCTAAGAGTCATGTCTATTAACTAAATGTTAATCGCTGTCCATATGTTATTTTTATTGGGAATAATGAGCATTATCAAATCTCCGTCTTACTTCTATCGGTGCTTTTATAAAACAGTCCCCTATCCTTTTATTGAGTGATTGCTGCCGTTAATCCCCTTGCATATTATTATAATTTTAAATATTTTATTTAATATAGTTTATGTTTATTACATTAGTTTTTATATATATTTATATTATAATAATTTTAAATATTGGAATGGTCAATATTTATATTCATGCATATATTTTTAATATTTGTATTTATTTATTTGTAATTACTTGTGAATATTTATTTATCTATAAAACATGATATTTATTTATTTATAAATCATAGGCATGATCATAATCAAGTATCATTGATGGTAAATATTAATTTAGTCTAATTGATAATTGTATTATCAATTATAATATTATTCATAATATTTAGGATTCTAATATTTAAATTGTAATTACTTATTTTTTTATATTTTACTCGATTTTGTTATTTGTGTTTCAATATTGAAATTTTTTTTTAGTGTCGCTATTTCGGGGACATGACACATGTTTTTGATTTCTTGATTGTATGGATTTGTATTTGTTTGTTGCTTGTAGTATTAGTTCTCCATCTATCAAAATACCATGTTCACCCTCATCCTTCATATGATGACATGCCTACAACAACGTGTCTATTGGATCAATCTACTATTGGTAACTTTTTTGTTTGTGTGTTAGTCCATATGCACATGGTGCATTGTTATTATCATCCCTTATATCATGGTGCATAACACTAAGTGTTATGGAAAAATAAAAATGTTGCTCCTTGCATGTGAAGTTACTATGACAACATATATTCCTCGTCCATTACATCCTTTCTCATTATACCATCATTTATCCATACCTCAAATCATGTGTCATTTTTTCACCTTACATCATTTTGATATTTTATTATCCAACATGTACATTTATGCAATCCAAACTAATCATCCTCATGAAATCAATAAATATGCCTCCTAAATCCATCATTAGTCTTGTATTTATGGCATGTACATCATCCCAACATGATTTCTCTCAAGTCATATTTTATGCTTTATGACATCTTTTATCACCCTTTATCTTTTCAAGATACCTATTGGGTTCCATTTCACCCAACAATTCTCTTGAGGGGGCATCACTTTCATCATCATCCCTAAGCGACCGGGGAAACTTACCATGGGAGCTTCACTTCATCTCATCCTACTTTTTATTCTTCTTTAACACAACACCACTTAGTTGCATTGTATCAAAGAGGGGAAAAATGTAGACACCTAATATATTCCCTAGGTCTAACCTCCATCACCTAGTCCTAATCAACCAATATTATCACCTAATCTAGCCCCCTTCACCTAAAGTTCATCACTTAATTAAATTATCATATTATTTAATTAATCAACGTTTTCATCTCCTCACAATAAATAAATAAATAATTCCCATATTCCACCTATTTTCCATCTCACACATGGCTAAAATATTTAAATAATATTATTATTTAATTAAGTCTATACTCCTTCAACACATTCCAAGAATAAAGGGCACCAAAGAAAACTTGTCCTTATGGTCCCATTATTCTCTCAACACATTCCAAGAATAAAAGGAACCTAAGAACACTTTTCCTTATGGTCCCCTTATTCTCTCAACATAACCCAAATTTATATCCTTCTTATGCACATGTCCCTTATTTCCCTCATGCTCACGACTATTTACTAAATTTAGCAAGTTCATCTTAGCCATTCACAATCTAACCACCTCTATCTCCACCCTCCATCATATCCTTGATCTTAGGGAAATCCTCTCAACCATCCTCCACCATTGATATCATAATCAATTATTGACCATCCATTCCTCATTCCAAAAGTTTATAAATTTAGGCATTCTATCCTTCATTCAAAAATAAAATAATCACTTATGTTGGGTACATGTTGTCAAATTGGTATTTTCAAGTAAAGGAGCACCCACATTCCAAATAGTCAAGGATAATATTAAATCATAATGGAGGTTATGGTAACATTTGATTTGATTGTTTGATGTTATTCTTTGTTTTGATCTCTTTTGTGAGCTCTATCTAGATGTTTTGCTTGGTTTGGATAGGAAGTTTACATACTATTTTGATTTCATTTCACTTTCAAATATTAGGCTTTACATTCATATTATGTATGTGTCAAGGCCTTGACTTCTACACACTAGTATATAATCTTTCTTGTTTTATGGGGAATCAATTGGGCCAATTGGGCCTATAAATTCTAGACCCCACTTATCAAATGACTCTAGCACTAGTTATGGTTGGAGGGATATTTAATGAATTCTTGTCAATTTTCTCATTTGTTAACAATGGTTATACTTACATGTATACAAAGCCACATCTTTATGTAGAGTTGGCCAATAACAACTAGTGGTCAACATCTTGAAGGTTATCGGTTTGTCTACAAAATACCCTCTGCATGGTTCATCATGGTAGGCTTGAAGTATTTCAAAGATCTTATCTTCCCTAATACATCGATGCATGACATTACTAGAGCAGAAGAGGTAGCTAGAGATCCATGAGTATGGGAGGCTCTATTATACTAAGATGATTTTTCTTTGGTGAAAAAATATGGAGGAGATTTACCTATAATTAAGTACTTAACAATAGTTGCATACCATGGAGTATAAATAGTTAGAGAAAATGAATATTCATTAGGAAATGAGTCATCGACACAACCCTTTGGAAGGTAGTAGGCATGCTACATAATCCAAATGGAAGGGTCGCCTAAGCATATGTGCACGAGGGATAGGTGAATATTGTTTAATCTTGGTCCTTAGGAGCAATCTCGATCTAATTATAACCACTAAAGCTGTCCAAAAAGAAAAAAAAACCTTTTAACTACTAAATAATCCAAACCTTGGTCAATGAAGGGAAGGGGGAGTGATCCTTCCTAGTTGCAACATTGAGTTCTCTATAATCAACATAAACACATTGATTACCTCCTTTTATAGGAACAATACACAAAGGAGAAATCCATTGGATATTTGATATGCGATAGATGAATCATGCATTCAAGAGTTTTTGCAATTCATTTTCACAATATTGCAAAATTTAGGATCCATACTCCTTTTTGGTTGTATGTTGGTCTATAATCATTGTTAATATACATGTGATGTATGTAGAGGTCTAGATTGAGATCTTCCATGTCACGCTAATCCCATACCCAATCTATTTGATGGTACTATATTATGATAATCAATTCAATCTATTATTGTAAGTTCAACCAACTGTTAATGTTAATTGGCATGTTGGGAGATATCTCAACTTGTTTTGATAATATTTTCATTGAAGCATGGTTTGTACACAATATATTTGTAGACATCTAAAAATGGCTAATGTATTTTCATCTTATCATTTCATCATTGTCCTTATCATTTCTTCTATCTATATTAATTAAATAATCTTTAATTATTTAATTAAGTTAACATTTTCCTCTTTTCATCCATAATAATTAAATAATTTTACTTATTTAATTATCTTAATATTTTTATCATATCTATATTAATTATTAATTATTAATTATTTAATTAATCCATCTCTTATCATTTTCCCTCCAACATTAATGAAAATTAAAATTAAAATTATCTTTGGTCCTCTATAATTAAATAAAAATTAAAAATTATTTAATTAGCTAACACTCCTTTTTATTTAAATTAAAAATAATTTATTTAATTTAAACATTTTCCTCTATAATTAAATAATTTTCAAAAATATTTAATTAGCTAATACTCCCATATTATCTTCTAAAATAAATAAATTAATATTTATTTATTTCTCCAAACTATCATTTGAATTAAATAAATTTTTGTTATTTAATTCCCTTTTTCTTCAAAATTCAAAATTTGGATCTTACCTTATCTTGAATTTTTCTATCCATTGATCTTGCAAATCAATCTCCACCATTGATCAAATGTTAAGTGAAGCATACAAATAAGAAGCTTTCATTTCATTCAGATACCCTAGCAGTTTTATTGTCAAGATCTCCCTAGCACTTTTATTTTCAAGATCTCTCTAGCACTATTATGATCAAGATCTATCAAGCATTCAAGCATTATCAAGCATTATCAAGCATTAGCATTGTCATTTATCAAGCATAGGTATAATTTTTTTTTAGCATTTATCTTTATCATTGCATCATATCATTATTATTCTTTCATAGTTTGTTTATTTTGAAGAGCAACCTATAATGAAGCAAATCAATATGTTAGCTATGATGACTTTGCTTGTTATCTAATTCTATATTCTGAGCCAAGATCTTGAACTTTATTGTATGATTGTGAGAGTGAGTTTTGCATTATTGATATTTGTGATTCACATTTTCATCAACCACATTTTTGGCACGCTCAATGGGACCCACATCCCTATTAGATATTTGTTTTTTGAAGGTTTTGTAACCCTATCTTGCTTGTTTTTAACTCTTTCATGTAAAAAATCATTTTGGAGCTAAATTTTTTAGGTTGAAGGAAAAACTCTAATTTCAAAGATTTTATCATATCTTTCAAATAGATGCAAACTTTTCTACATAATTTTTACTGATGGCTTTGGATGATCTCAAGATGCTCCAATAAAAAACTCAGGTTTAGATCATCAATATTTGATGAGTTATTGGAATTTTAAGATTTTTTATAAATCTAATTTTTAGGTCACAAATTAGTGAATTTTTGAAAAATATTTATATTTTTGAAAATCTCTCAAAATTGAATAGGGGTCTATTTTTTGTATTTTAATTTTTGAGATAAAAATAATGACGAAATTATTAAATAAGGAAAACCCTAATTTTTAAAGATTTTATCATATCTTCCAAACAACTTGGAATTTTTCTACATTTTCTTTTTGAAAGGTTAGGGATTATCTCAAGAAACTACAATAAAAAAATTATACTCAAATCAATAATATTTTGTGAGTTATTGTCATTTTATGGTTTTTTAGAAATCTAGTTTTAAAGTTACAAATTAGTGATCTTTTTAGAAAAAAATATTTTTGGAAAGCTCTCAGAAATTTAATAGAGGTCTATTCTTTTTATTTATTTATTTTAGGTCAAAATAGCAACCAATAATCAGATATTTGGAAATTAGGGTTTTACCATAAATCTAATTTTTAGGGCAAAAATTAAGGAATTTTAGAGATATTTTTACATTTTGGAAAGCTCTCGAAATTTAAGTAGGGGTTTATTCTTTGCATTTTTAATTTTGGGACTAAAAATATTGCAAAATAATTAGATCTAGTTTGACTAGGTAAAAATTTAAAAAAATGAAATTGCAACCTTGTGATGAGCATATATTTTTCTAAACATCTATTTGTTGCATTATAACATTATTTTCTAATCTTTACAAGAATCCTATTATAATTTATGAAGTCCTAAAGAATTCATTGATGCTATCATTGTTTGCCTTAGACTATATTGTTTTGCATGTTTTCACACATTTGATATTGAGCTTAAAATTTACCATTCACATTTTGATTTGAGACCTAAAATAAACCATTTTATCTTAATCCCCAATATCTACTTATGTATGCTCTCCTCTCGCACCTTAGAGTGATCTTGAGGATAAAAAAAAGTGATGTTTTTATTTTCTAGGCTTGTTTGTTGGCCTTTATGTGCAAAGATTGAACATTAAAGGGTTGCAAATGAAAGTGGATTTGGAGCTCTTCATTAAATTAGAATTTTAAGATTAGTGTTGGACTCTGAGTTCATTCAATCCAATCACTTTATCACTCTTAATTTTGTAAATTCCTATAATAGTTACATTATTTGATTTTCTTCAATCAATCTAGTTTGGTGTGTCTTCCTCACATTGTAAATTGGGCTTAAAATTAATCTCTCACATTTAGACTTGGTATCTAAAATAAATAAGTGTATTTTAATTCCCAAGATCTACTTATTTATGCTCTCTTGTCACAACCATCGATGATCTTGAGGATCATAAATAAGTGATCTTGTTTTTATTTTTAGGGGGCCTTCCTAGAGAAGTGATCACTCTAGGGGACAACCTCAACTCCCATGTATCGATAGAGTATAAAGAGTGGGGATGAATTAAAAGAAATGGATCTTGGAAGTGGAATATTTTCAATCTAGGCTAAGCCTATAAGAACTTTATACCTTAGAGAAGTGAAGGTGGAGAGTGGGTTACCCTCTCTTCCTAGTTGTTTGGAATAATTCCCTTTCATCTATGGATTAGGCCTCACGTACCCTTGTGGTATATCTTGAGGATACCCCTAGTTGAGCTTGTAAAGTCTAGTAAAAAATTATTTTCCTTACCCACTTGAGTGGGCTTGTTAATGTGTCTTTCATGTTTGACTATTTAGATCACCATCTCCACTTGAAACCGAAGGGAAGATATCCATTCAAAATTGAGCCGAGGAGATTGTCTTTTTCACTATATCTTTGTGTGTTTATAACCTTTGAACAAATTATAAAAACTCAAAATCATTAAAAAATCAAAACATTCCAAAATGAACCAAAAAAAATAAAGGTAAAATATCAAAATATCACATAAGTAGAGCTAAAAAATAAGATCTTTTATTGGCATTGTCTTATCATCCTTGATAGTATTTGAGGAGTGGACAAATTTTTTGGTACCTTGTCATATCACTATCAAAGTTTATCAAAGTTCAAATTAGATCTCCTATATTTTTTTATAATATCACATCATTTTTGGATATACCATCTTGAGAGTCATAAGGCTACTCTTGAGTTGGGGATCTCCACTCTTTAGCAATTTGGCTTGGACTCACAAGTGTAAATCAAGTGAAATTAAAAAATATCAATCTTTATCATCTTGCTTAGACTCATAATTCTAATTCAAGTGGGATCTATCATCTTATCTATCAATATCATTATTATCATTGGGAGATCCAACTTAGCTTTGGTATATTTTTTTGAGCAACAAGCATAAAAATTGTAGAAAGCAAATCGTATTTTATCTACAATCTTATATTGCATATGCCAATTACAAGATTTCAATATAAGAAAAACATGGAATCCCATAAATAAGAATCAAACATTCCAACAAGCATGGGTCAACATGAGCAAGGAGCATCTTAAAACCCAATCTTCCCTTATGATGATCCTTTAAGGGTCCCTTATAATGAGAATGGTCAAGACCCTTCATCCGAAGATCTTCAAGAATTTGAGCAAGACCCTAAAGAAATAAGAGTTTTGGAATTGGTATTTGAGAAAAATCTTGATCACTATCTCCGAGTGATTGCACAAAAATGTGCTAAAATACCCACTCATATTATCAAGGATGTAGATTTCATTGATCCCAAAAGTGGGCTACAAACAAGTCAAGCAAACCCAATATAAACATCAAGGGAAAAGGTGGCTGCTACTTTCACATACTTACAACCACCCCCACCTAACACATCAAAAATTCAATAGAAAACATATCAAGAGACACATCAAAATCAATTCACACTCTCATAATTGCCTACCTTTGCTAGATCTAACTTAAATATGGGTACCTTAAACATACAAAATTTTCCCATTCCACCAAGCTCACTCCAACAATAATACATTCCACCAAGTTTACCTCACTAGAAATACATTCAATCAAGTCAACCCCAGTTACAAGACATTTAATAAAGTCAACCCAAATAACAATACATCCAATCAAGTCAACCCCATCAACAATACATTCAACCAAGTAGCAATTTTAGGCATAATAGCTAGATGTTGTGATTTTTGTTGGAAACTAGCACTAGGGTTAGCCCATGGTTGATTCCCCCTTCATTGTTTCTACCATGTTTTAGGTAATGCTTTCCATTGTGGATTGTGGGCTTGTGATGAATTTTTTTTTCTATCCTCATTAATGTATCCAATTGGGTGGTATTAGGTTTTTTCAAGGTTGAGGGAGCTTGTAATTCAATGGTTTATTATACCAATTAATTTTTTTTAAAAATAAACTAGGAAATGAAGTGTTATATGATAAAGGATCCTAATTGATATCTTATCATGGTGTCCATGTTCTGCATTGTGCCACATAAAAAACTTATCCCTCTTCATCTTCCAATACCTTGAATTCATTTCTCTCATGCTTGTCTTCTAGAATGCTAGCCATTCACTTGTATTTACAATCAAATTTATTTTTTGAGGATAATGTTGGAGTTGATTCCTCAACCCTACATCTCCCAAATATTGCTTCAAATCAAACACATATCACAAAAAGAGAGAAACAACAATTCTACGGATGAAAATGAAATATACCAAGCTAATTTTTGTTTTGTTTTTCAATTGCAAGTTACAATCAACACGCACCCGTTAAGGTTAGCTCTAAACCAAAATGATGCTGAAAGCAACTCTAACTAGAATGTACACCAGGATCCCGATGTGGGCAAGGTGTGAGCATTGGTCAAAGGATCTTAAAGAAATGTTGATACAAAGAACTCTAACCAAGAATGCGCCAGAGAACGACAAGCATGTGGTCAGAGGATCCCTACCAACTGATAAGTTGAAATAACTCGATGTCAAGAATGTGCTTTCCAACCTGAGATGGAATTGGAGCTACCATATGATGGAGATGCTAAGAATTACAATGCAATTAAGGGAAATAAGTGAGAATGCTGAAGTACTTGACGTCAAGAATGTGCTTTCCAACCCAAGATGGAATGGGAGCTACCATATGACGGAGATGTAAAGAAATAAAATGCAACTTCAGAAAGTAAAGTAATCATTACACAACATGATAAGCAAGATTAGAGAACTACTGACAGTACTACTGTTCAACTTACAATATGAAGAGGATCCGCCTGCCAAGAGCATAGAATTAGAACAATATAGCATGCATCAATTAAGAAGATTCTCCTTGCTTACAAGAATACCAAGACCATTTACCCCATTCAAATACCAAACTGAAGATGTTGTTTTTGACAGATCTCCACTTTAAAATGTAAACCAACAACCTAACACCACACTAAAATGATCATATCTCACTCATTTCTAACCCTATTGACGTGAAATCAAATGCAAAGCACCCTTAGAAGGATGGTGACCAAACTTGTACTAAAAAACCCCCACAAAGAACCTTTAATAATTTTTGACACAATTCCCAAGAAAGTACAGATGGTACGGCCCAGCAAGATGGGTGATTTCTCTTTAAAAATCCAATTCTTTCTTAAAAATTCTACAACTTAGGGAAAAGGGTCACCCCTCATAGACAAAGAGATTTATGAAACACCTAGAATGATTTATTTTGTATTTTTTGACTTATGAATAAAAAACAACAATCTGCTGTAAGGAAAATGCAATTCCAGAATCCCACTAATATGCATAAAACTAAATTACAAAGCCACACAAAGACTAAAATGCAGAAATCTCACACTAAATCACTCAACTACATCTACCTCATCACTAGTCGCTATATCTCAAGCAAGAAGCAATGCCAAGCTAGGAGGCTTACATTCCTCGAAGCAATCCCATAGCCAATCTAGCAGCATAACATTCCTATAGACAAAAGATACCTTGAAAGAAGAGAAGGAACCTCCTTTATAGAATGAAGAGAAGACTCTGGAGGCTTCTAGAAAGTGCGCCCTAATCCCAAGCTGCTTTTAGGTTTAAACTTTGACCCAAAATCTTTCTTCCCAATGGCATACCTTCCTTGAAAGATATTAATCACTTCTCTTTTTTTAAATAAAATATAAACTCCTTCAAAAGGGCGTCCATTTCCCCTTGAGCAATTCTAAACTTTAGAAATATTAAAATATTTCCTTCATGAGAAAAGTACCCCTCAAAGTCCCCTTCTTTAAAACAACTGTTAAGTTATATCACTAGGCCAAGGGGTATTTTTAAAATAAAACATTTTGACTTAAAATAATTTATATCTTCAAAATGAACCCCTTAAGCTGAAAATGAGAATTACCCAATGAACTTCCAGAAGAGGAGAGTTGACTGAGCTGATGCTGACTGGACCACTGCTAAAAATATAATTTACTAAAAATAGTAAATTCCTGAAGTTGCTCAGAATGCCAAGAAAAACATACCATTGCGAAGCTCTCTAAAAACACATAAAGAATCTGCCATTAAATCAACCAACCTCGAGCAAAAGCATCCTCCAAAACACGAAACCCCAATTTCACCTTCCGAGTAGCCTACAGATCTCCGGAATAGGCCAACGGTCAACTGGAAAGATCATGCTCGAGAAGGGGACATTACAGTCCGCCCTCCGCAAGATTGCTTGTCCTCAAGCAATTGCAAACCTGGATGCTACAGAATCTCATCATTCTCCCAAGTTGCACCCTCCATAGGCAAATTTTTCCACTTCACCAAGTATTCTTTGATTGTTCTTTTTCTCAAAGAACACTCTCTGGAATCAAGAATCTCCTCTGGAATCAAAACCAACTGTCCTTCTTCATCCAAAGGTGGTAACTGTGATGAAGCAACAACATTGTGTCCAAGTGCCTTTTTGAGGCGAGACATGTGGAAGACATTGTGTACTCTTCTATCAGAAGGTAGCTCCAACTCATAAGCTACTGCCCCAACCTTTCTGATAACTTTGAATGGCCCATATAAACGAGGTTTGAGCTTCTCAGCTCCACTCTTCTTGAGAGTAGACTGTCTGTAAGGCTGTAATTGAAGATAAACCATATCTCCAACCTCGAAAGAGCACTCAACATGCCGCTGATCAGCATACATCTTCTGCTGATTCTATGCAATCTGAAGATTGTTCTTCAATGATTTCATAATATCTTGACTCTACTGCAACAAATCCTTGGCTTGAGGGGCTTTGCTATCACCAAACACCAAATCAGTAAAGCTAGGAGTGTCATAACCATAAAGAGCCAAGAAAGGTGACATCCTTATTGACATGTGAAAAGAAGAATTATAACAATACTCACCTATGTGAAGCCACTTCACCCATGCTCTTTGCTGCTCCAAAACATAGTTTCTCAAATAGCCTTCCAACCACTTGTTCACTATTTCCATTTTTCCATCTGTTTGGGGGTGATAACTAGTGCTTGGAGTAAGCACAGTACCACTCATTCTAAAGACCTCTTGCCAAAAAGTTCTTAGGAACTTGCTGTCCCTATCACTCACAATGTTTTTTGGCAACCCATGTAACCTAAACACCTCATGAAAAAATAGATCTGCAACTTGGGCTGCTGAAAAAGAACTGGTAATGGTGAAGAAGTGAGCAAATTTTGTTAGTCTATCCACTACAACATAGATACAGTCCTTCCCTTGGACCTTGGGCAACCCTGTGATGAAGTCCATCGATATGCTTTCCCATTTTTGATTGGGAATAGGGAGAGGTTGCAGCAGACCAGCAGGTAGAGTATGCTCATTCTTGTTCATTTGACAAGTAGGACACTCCTGAATGTAGCGTTGAACTTCCCCTTTCAGCCCTTTCCAAGAAAATCTTTCCCAGATCTGCCTATAGGTCTTGAAGAACCCTTGATGACCAGCAAGCGGAATGTCATGAAATGTCAACAAAATCTTCTTTTTGAGCTTATAATCAGCCAGCAAAAAGATTCTACCCTTGTAGTGTATCATCCCTTCAACCACCTTGTACCTTTCGTCATGAAAAGTACCCTCAATGATGCTGGTTGCAAACTGATTTTTTGGCATAATCAGCAAGCAACATGTCCTTCCAATCAGCAATAAGCTCACACAAGGAGCTCAAATGGGGTCTCCTGGATAGAGCATCAGCCACAATGTTGTTTTTTCCCTTGACATACTCAATGTCAAAATCATAAGCTTGAAGCTTACTCACCCACTTTTGTTGCCTCTCGTTCAGATCCTTTTGATGCATGAAGTGCTTGAGACTATTGTGATCAGTCTTGACCACAAACTTGCTTCCCACCAAATACTGTCTGAACTTAGCTAATGCATGCATAATGACAAGCATTTCCTTATCATAGATGGAGTAGGTCCTCTCAACACCTCTTAGTTTTCTGCTCTCAAACACAATGGGATGTTTGTCTTGCATCAAAACAGCCCCAACTCCTTCACCGGATGCATCACATTGTAGCTCGAAAGGCTTGGAAAAATATGGAATTGCCAGAACCGGACAAGAGCTCATGATCCCCTTAAACTTATCAAAAGTAGTTTGAGCCTTTTCTGTCCAACAAAAGGTCCCCTTTTTCATGAGGTCAGTAAGAGGAGCAGCATTATGCGAATAGCCTTTCACAAATCTTCTGTAAAATCCACAGAGACCCAAGAACCCTTTCAAATGAGTCAAGTTCTTAGGAGGTGGCCAATCAACAACTGCCTTGATCTTTTCAGGATCCACCTTCACTCCCTCAGCACTGATTATGTGACCAAGGTAAAGTAGCTCCTCCATTCCAAATTCACATTTGGATTCTTTGGCAAACAAACTCTCAGATTCTAGGATGCTAAGCACTTCCTCCAAGTACTTGAGATGTTCTTCCCATGTCTTGCTGAAAATCAGGATGTCGTAAAAAAAAATCAATACAAACTTCCTCAACTGCTTCTGAAAGACTCTGTTCATACAAGACTGGAAGGTAGCAGGAGCATTAGTCAACCCAAATGGCATGACTAGAAACTCGAAGTGGCCATAGTGACATCTAAAAGTTGTATTCTCAACATTAGATCCTCTCATCCGAATCTGGTGGTAGCCCGATCTCAAATCGATCTTTGAAAAGAACTTGGCTCCATGTAGCTCATCAATGAGCTCATCTATCCTTGGAATGGGGTATCGGTTTTGATGGTGCTTTGATTCAAAGCACGATAGTCCACACACATGTGAATGGTACCATCCTTCTTCTTCACAAGAACAACTGCTGAAGCGAAGGGACTCTTGCTTGGACGAATGAAACCCATCTCCAAGAGTTCCTGAATGTTTTTTTCAATCTCATCCTTCTGCTTCTTAGGGTACCAATATGGAGTCATAATAACCGGTTTAGCTCCTTCCTTGAGCTCTATGACATGCTCTGAACCCCATTCAGGAGGTGGTCCAGGAGGTAAATCATCAAATACCTTGCTCTTCTTTGTGAGTAAAGACTGAATATCCGGAGGATAATCTCTCTTAGTTTCAACTGGACTAGCAGGAAGAATCATACATTATGCAGCCCACTCAGCTTGATCATGACAAATCAGCCTTTCCATTGTCTTGAATGACACAATCCGAGGACCCCCATTGGACATTCCTCTTAGTACTACCCTCTTCCCATCGGATTGAAACTTGAGTTCCATGGTTTGCAGATTTAAGGAGATCTCTCCAAGTGAACGCAACCATTGAATTCCTAGAACGACATCCGTATCTCCAATGTTGACTACATAGAAGTCGTCCTTGACTTCGTAGGTTCCCAATTGCATAGTCATGTTTGAGATCTTCTTGGTGCATGAGATGTGGAACCCATCAGCAACCATACCCTTGAAGCCTTCAAACTCTTCTGTTTGCAGCCCCTTCTTTGCCACCACAACTTCATCAATGAAGTTATGTGTTGCCCCAGTGTCAATCAAAGCAACTATTTGCTGCCCCTTAATCATCCCTCGAACTTTGAAGGATTCATTCTTTTGAAAGCTCAAAAGTTGAGCCAAAGTACCTCCACTTCCCTTTTCATCTTCGGACTCTTCTAGAGCTCTTTCCACTTCACTATCATCAAAATCAGACTGCTGATCTGAAAAATCAGAATTACTTTCTCCAGCTGAGTAGTATTCAATTTGTTGAAATTTGACTCCCTTTGGGAAAATATGATCTTGGGACCATTTTTCTCTACACCGGAAACATAACCCCTTTCTTTTGAGTTCGTTAAGTGTCTCTGGATCCAATTTTGTGACATGAGTGTTATGTTGTTTGAACTCCTTATGCTGAGGTCTTTGATGAGGTCTTTTTCCTTTATCCCCTTTGTGAAATGATGGCTTGGATTGAAACTTAGCTTTAGGAGCAGCCCACTCCATGTTTCTTGCTTTCTTCATTGCCTCCTGTAGGGAGGGTGGATCAAAAGCTTTAATCCAACCCTTGAGTGGCTCCATCAATCCTTCACTGAATAGGATCACCAAACGCCTCTCAGTGATTCCTGTGACCATAACTGAGAGTCTCTGAAACTCAGCTATGTAGGCATCAACTGTGCCATATTGCCTAAGTTGTGCCAATTCTCTGAAATGTATTTCAGGATCTTTTTTCTCAAATCTCTCTATGAGCCTATTGGTGAACTCATCATAGGTAGTGATAGACCGATGACCCAAGGTGACTAGGCCATGGTACCACCACTCGTGCGCCACCCCATCTAGGTGTAGCATAGCGAACTTAATCGCCTCCTCTTCCGCCATGGGTCTAAGAGCTAGATAATTATCTAACTTCTGTATCCAAGCTCTGGCTGAGCTGTTGTCACTCCCATCAAAATGTGGAAGCATGACCTTGTTGACAGCTTGATGCAAATCCCCATGTACTGTTGTTTTTCTTTGTTCATAATGTCTTCCTTGTCCTCTATTCTTCCTTTTATGATCCATAAAATCATTGTAAGACATATCTAACTTAATATCATCAGGTAGAGAATCATACTCAGCATGGCTGAGTCTCAACTGTTCAACAAATGAAGCATTTTCTTCTGGATCAGGTTGAGTGTTTACTGGTGCCAAGAAGGTGGGTTTGAATGGCCTGGAAGAAATGTATGTGTTGTTTGAAATAGGCTGAGCAACATGTCCATCATGCTGGTTGGTGGCACTGTGTTCTCCTCTATGTCCTGGGTTGCTTTGTGGAGTTGTGTTCTGGCCCACTTTCCCCATCATGAGAGATACCATATCCATTAAGGCATCCATCTTCCTTTCAAATCTCTTCCCCAGACTTATCGATCTTTCTCTTCCCTTCCCACTATCTTCTCTGTTACCACTCGATGTCCTCTCATTATCCCCCATTTCTAATTCCTGAGAAGACTCCCAATGAGCCCTCAAAACCTCTGATGTTGTCTGACCTTCTGGAGCATGATGCCACTGAAACTGATTTGTAGCCTTCTTGTCTTCCCTTGCTAAGTATCTCTTTTCTCTGTCACTCATAGACGGTTTGTTTCACAGGATGGCAGGATGTGTGGCTCTGATACCACTGAAATATACCGAGCCAAATTTTTTTTTGTTTTTCAATTGCAAGTTACAATCAACACGCACCCGTTAAGGTTAGCTCTAAACCAAAATGATGCTAAAAGCAACTCTAACCAGAATGTACACCAGGATCCCGATGTGGGCAAGGTGTGAGCATTGGTCAGAGGATCTTAAAGAAATGCTGATACAAAGAGCTCTAACCAAGAATGCGTCGGAGAACGACGAGCATGTGGTTAGAGGATCCCTACCAACTAATAAGCTAAAATAACTCGATGTCAAGAATGTGCTTTCCAACCCGAGATGGAATTGGAGCTACCATATGACGGAGATGCTAAGAATTACAATGCAATTAAGGGAAATAAGTGAGAATGCTGAAGTACTCGACGTCAAGAATGTGCTTTCCAACCCAAGATGGAATGGGAGCTACCATATGACAGAGATGTAAAGAAATACAATGCAACTTCAGAAAGTAAAGTAATCATTACACAACATGATAAGCAAGATTAGAGAACTGTTGATAGTACTATTGTTCAGCTTACAATATGAAGAGGATCCGCTTGCCAAGAGCATAGAATTAGAACAATATAGCATGCATCAATTAAGAAGATTCTCCTTGCTTACAAGAATACCAAGACCATTTACCCCATTCAAATACCAAACTGAAGATGTTGTTTTTGACAGATCTGCACTTTGAAATGTAAACCAACAACCTAACACCACACTAAAATGATCATATCTCACTCATTTCTAACCCTATTGACGTGAAATCAAATGCAAAGCACCCTTAGAAGGATGGCGACCAAACTTGTACTGAAAAACCCCCACAAAGAACCTTTAATAATTTTTGACACAATTCCCAAGAAAGTACATATGGTACGACCCAACAAGAGGGGCGATTTCTCTTTAAAAATCCAATTCTTTCTTAAAAATTCTACAACTTAGCGAAAAGGGTTGCCCCTCATAGACAAAGAGATTTATGAAACACCTAGAATGATTTCTTTTGTATTTTTTGACTTATGAATAAAAAACAACAATCTACTGTAAGGAAAATGCAATTCCAGAATCCCACTAATATGCATAAAACTAAATTACAAAGCCACACAAAGACTAAAATGCAGAAATCTCACACTAAATTACTCAACTGCATCTACCTCATCACTAGTCACTATATCTCAAGCAAGAAGCAATGCCAAGCTAGGAGGCTTACATTCCTTGAAGCAATCCCACAGCCAATCTGGCAGCATAACATTCCTGTAGACAAAAGATACCTCAAAAGAAGAGAAGGAACCTCCTTTATAGAATGAAGAGAAGACTTCAGAGGCTTCTAGAAAGTGTGCCCTAATCCCAAGCTGCTTTTAGGTTTAAACTTTGACCCAAACTCTTTCTTTCCAATGGCGTACCTTCCTTGAAAGATATTAATCACTTCTCTTTTTTTAAATAAAATATAAACTCCTTCAAAAGGGCGTCCATTTCCCCTTGAGCAATTCTAAACTTTAGAAATATTAAAATATTTCCTTCATGAGAAAAATACCCCTCAAAGTCCCCTTCTTTAAAACAATTGTTAAGTTATATCACTAGGCCAAGGGGTATTTTTAAAATAAAACATTTTGACTTAAAATAACTTATATCTTCAAAATGAACCCCTTAAGCCAAAAATGAGAATTACCTAATGAGCTGCCAGAAGAGGAGAGTTGACTGAGCTGATGCTAACTGGACCACTGCTAAAAATAGAATTTACTAAAAATAGTAAATTCCTGAAGTTGCTCAGAATGCCAAGAAAAACATACCATTGCGAAGCTCTCTGAAAACCCAGAAAGAATCCGCCATTAAATCAACCAACCTCGAGCAAAAACATCATCCAAAACACGAAACCCCAATTTCACCTTCCGAGTAGCCTACGGATCTCCAGAATAGGCCAACGGTCAACTGGAAAGATCATGCTCGAGAAGGGGACATTACAAAAAATATTTAATTGATCCAAAAAATCAATGAGTTGTATTATGCATTAGATAATGAATTACAATAAATAATCCTAATAAAAGGAAAAAGTGAAAAGGAACCTTAAAGAGACCCTAGGTGAGGATAAAAGGATATCATTGTTACAAGTATGAGCAATAGGTGTTATCATTGATGTCAACAAGCCTGTCTTTTCATTGTCATTGGTGTCAACTATACGAGAAAAAGATTGTTTGCATTGATGATGCTTTGGTTAGTTGCCTTATGTTGTCATTAGTAAGCTATTATTGTCAACCTCTAGTGTTTCTTTAATAAACTTTTGTCTATGGTTAAGGAAGTGTTGAAGATGACGAGGATGTGTTCCTAGTGCTTGGTTTCCAAGTGCTTTTGAGAAAACTTGATAAAAAGAGGAAACAATGAGTTGTAGTGTGTTATGAGTTGAAGAGTAGTATTCTGGTGTTGCTTCACATTTATTCTAAGTTGAAGATCTACCTATGTGTTTCAAATATGTTGATCAAAGGTGTTCATAGGTGTTGTATTCATAATTTGGTATGTTGGATCATTGTGTAGAAGAAGTGTTCATCGATGTGTGAACAGTGTATTGCAGAGCTATCTAGGAGAAATGTTTTTGATCTGTGTTTCTTTGCAATTTGGTTTTAGGTCTTATAGATCTGAAGGCGTGTTGATATCTTTATTCAGTTGAATTTGTTCGAGGTTTGGTGCTTCAAAAGTCAGTTTCTCAAGTTGCAGTGTATGGAAAAATTGTTTGAGTGTACTAGGTGTGTACATTCTTTTGGTGAAAGTTGTTGTGAAGGAGTTTGTTATATCTTAGGGTGTTTTTGGAATATTCTAGATAGTGTTCAAGTGACATTTGTTGTCTGTTATTTGATATTGGATCAAAGGAAGCATGTACTTAAAAGTTTAATGGTGTTTACACAAGTAACGACTGACCTTCGTGTTTACACTAATTGTTGTGGATGATTATTATTTTTAGAAGTGTATTGAAGCATGGTGTTATAGATTTGGGTCCTAGATAAGGAGTACTATGGTCCACTTTCACTTCTATCCACCATGGAAGTGTTTTGGTGCTGACCTAATTTGAATTTGCATGGTTGATGTGCATATCCAACCTTGGAGAATGTTTTCAAGGTTGAGGATGATATAAATATGAGTTGTGTTGATGAGGGATGCAAAGATAGAAAAGTAAGATGCAAATTATAGAGTGTTAGAGTGCAAATTTGAGAAGTGCAGGACAAGCTTTCATGCGTTAGATTGCTAGATGTAGTGAATAAAAGGCGTCTACAATTCTTTAGTTATGCTGCGATGGTGTTGGTGATATTGTGGTGGATTTTCTATTGCATTGAGATGGATTTCTTTATGTAACATTCTTTTTATCTTCTTTTCTATTTTGGCAGCGAACCTTTCTTCTTTGGGTAGTGAGACCTTTGGCAGTGAGCCATATTGTATTCGATGTTGATATTACTTTATATTGTGAGTTAATCCTCACCATGGTTTTTCCCATCTTGGGTTTTCTATGTAAATCTAGTGTTCTCTTGTGCATGGTGTTGATTTATTTCAGTTTTTGTTATCTTCCTTTCATGCTAAATCATCAGAAAAAATTACTAATTAATTAAGTTAATGTGGATCTAAATGTGTATGAAGGTTTTGAAGGTTTAAGGTACAAATAATTCACCCCACTCTTAGTTGTATTGTGCATTCAAAAATTGGTATCAAAGCAAGGTTCCTTGGAATAAAAATTACCTGCTTGAGGTAGATCTGGGATAGCGCACAAGGAAGAGATCCCTATATTTGATGGGATGCATTATACATTCTAGAAGACAAGGATGGAAGGTTTTCTGGTTTATCTTGGATATGATGTCTAGAAGTCTAGTAAGACTGGTTACACTGAACCTACAAATGGTCCAAGTACTGTTGATGAGATCAAAGCCTATGAAAGCAATGGTAAAGCAAGGTATGATGTCTTGAATAGTCTTACAAATTCTAAATTGGTGAAAGTTATGAGTCTAAAAATTGCTAAACAAATATGGGAAAAGTTAGAAAGCATTTATGAAGGAGATGATAAGGTCAAATAATCTAAGATGTAGAATCCAAAAATCATGTTTGAGAACTTGTAGATGTCTAAAGAAGAAAATGTTACAAGCTATATGCAAAGGGTAGATGAATTTTTCAGCTCCATCGGAGGTCTTGATGGCGAACTCAAAGAACTGGAAGTGGTAAAGAAAATTCTCAAAACTCTTCCTAAATATTATAGTCATAAAGTATCTGATATTGAGGAATTTGTAAATTTGAATAAATATACTAAAGATTAGTTGTTTGACTCTTTAATTGCTTTTGAAATGAGATAATTTGGAACTAATAGTTGTACAAAATTTGAGACTGCTTTTAAAGCTGGGAAATAAGAGGAGATAAAGGAATCTAATCAAGAGGATCATGATGATATAGAAGCTAACTTTGTTAGGAGAATGAAGAAGGGTACTATTAAGTACAATGGTAAGCTACCTTTTAAATGTTTCAGTTGTGGAAAGATAGGTCACTATGCTTCAAGATGTCCAAACAGAGCTTTGAATAACAAAAATAAAGAGAACAAAGGCAAGATGATTAAGAAAAGCTATTATATTAGAGAAGATGCAAGTATTTTTGATGATGAATCTGATTATGGAGATGAAGATGATGAATTATTGTTCATGGCTTTAAAATATGAATATGTTTCTGCTAACTATGAGAGATGTGTGAAGGAAATCCCTCTGGAGACAAACGATAAGACTGAAGGTACTTTGGTATCTGCTTTTCATACTAGATAGGAGAAGAACTATTGGATCATTGATAGTGGATTCTCTAATCATATGACCGATAACAAGAGTAAATTTGTTAAACTTGAAAAATATGATGGAGGATGTGTTAGATTTGGTGATGATACGTCTGCTAAGATATTTGGAAAAGGTTCTATCAGTTTTGATGGCAAGCATAATACTGATGATGTTTACTATGTTAAGGGTTTAAGGAATAACCTCTTGAGTGTTGGATAAATGTGTAGCAAAGGATACAATCTTATGTTTTAGGATGATGGATGTGAGATCAAAAAAGGATTCAAAATTGTGGTTGTTGCTGGAAGAAGGATAGATGGAAATGTTTATTAGCTCAAGGGTGCTAATGGTCGTTGCTTTATGACTCAGATTAATGAAAGCTAGTTATGGCATAGGAGGATGTGTCACATCAATTTTGATAACTTAGTAAGAATATGTAAACACCAAAAATTGTCTCGGACTTGCGATTTCTAAATTCTCCATCATTTCCCCTTTTGCCTTTGATAATTAAATAATTTTAATTATTTAATTATTTTCTAAAGTCATAATTCTTCTATTAATTAAATAATTTTAATTATTTAATTAATTCATTTTTTAATCTTTAATCCTCCTTGATTAATTAAATAGATTTTATTTATTTAATTACATCACTAATAAGTCCCCTTCTTTCTAAAATTAAATAAATTCTTATTTATTTAATTTTATCTACTTACCACTATAATTAAATAATTATTTTAATTATTTAATTATTCATCAGCCTTTTCTCTCCTAAATTAAATAAATTTTATTTAATTTGGTCCACTCTCTTCAATTTTGAATTAAATCATTATTTAATTCAAAATTATTCCTTTTGTCAAATTCTTCTATAATTAAATAATTATTTTAATTATTTAATTATTCATTGGCCACCTAAAAATTAATTTAATTTCTCCTATCACCTCTTCATCCATGCCAATATTATCTTCCACATCAAATCTTATCTCTTGACATATCATTTAATCATAGCCCTTGATTGAATTATCTCATAATTCAATCTCAACCCTTCATCTTTATCATTTGCCCTAATTTTTCCCTAACCCTAGTTCTTACCTCAACTTTCAATCTTGGCCATTGATTAAGACATCTTATTGGCATCCAATCTCAACCATTCATTTAAATTTGTCTTTTCTATAAAAGACCTTACCCTTGTCATTTTCATTATCTATACATATTATGCAAGTACATGCTACTAGTGTGAGACAACAATCTTCAATATTTTGCTAGTCACTTGTCATAGGCTTATTATTGCACACTCAAATCTAAGGGAAATTATAACATTTAAGAAAAATGGAGAAGTACAATGGAGGTGAATCAACGGTGGCATGAATATTTGGTAATAATGTTTTATGTTTTATGTCTTTATGCTTATTTGTGCTTCATTGTTGATTAGGGTTTGATTTATATGCTTTATTGCATTAACCATAATATTTTATCCTAATTACATTGGTGAACCTGACAAATAATTTTTAGCTCCATATTTTGACTAATTTTAAGGAATTTTGGAATTGGATCCTTTTTGTTGCAGGTTTTGTTAGCTTTTTGCTGCAGGTTTGCATCATTTTGGGACAAAACCCTAGTTTTCAAAGATTTGACCATATCTTTAAAAATCATATGTATTTTCTCACAATTTTTTTTTTGCAAGTTGGAGACAATATCAAGAGATTCCAGTCCAAAAATCAGATTTTTTGGAGCTATTTTTAATTTTTTATAATGTTTTTTTAATTTTTCATGAAAAATCAATTTTGAGAGAAAATTAGAGAATTTTTTAGATTTCTTTATATTTTTGGAAATATCTTTGAATTTAAATAGGGGTCTATTATTTATGTTTTAAATTTGGATAAAAAATAATTAGACAAAAAATAGATCTTCAAAAATTAGGGTTTTACAAAGATTTGCTTATATCTCACCAAAAATTGCAGATCTTGTCACAATTTTTTTTTTCCAAATTTGAGATGAAGTCAAGCGCCTTTAGTCCAAAAATTAGAACTTTTGGAGCTGGGTTTCATTTTTTTATAAAAAAATAATATTGGGTGCAAAACAACAATTTTTTTGGATTTCTTTACATTTTTGGAAAGCTCAAGAAATTTTAGTAAGGGCCTATTCTCTGTATTTTTATTTTTGATGTAGAAAATATTTCCTAAAATCAGATTTGTCTTGACTAGCTAACCCTCTAATATTAGTGATCAATTATCTTGTTAGGGTTTTGGCTTTGTTGTTGGTATTGTGAATGTGCAAAAAAAAAACACTTCAAAGGAAAAATTGGATCAAGTGGACAAAAATTTGGAGCTAAAGCAAGTCTAGGTGCACATATTCCATCTTTCATCTCTAATCATTGCTTGTCAACACACTTCAATTTGGGGCTTAAAAATAACTTGTTTGATCACACATTTGGATTTTGGGGTCTAAAATCAATCTTTTTTGCTGTCACATCATTGAGATTGGGTTAAAATGAACCATTTTCTTCAATCACAGATCTTGACTTGGGGTTAAAAAGAACAAGTGCTTGAACTTTTTTACACACATTTCAATTTTCTAAAGGGAAATTAATCACTGCGAGTGTGAATCAAGTGTGTGTGTCCTCCAAAACACCTCACTTGGTTCGCTTTTGTCATACCCTTCTTAGGAGGCCTGCTTGGAGCACACACCCCTCCAAGGGATGACCTCAATCAAGTGTGAATCCAAAGACATGCTCCTTTGGGAATTGAAATCTTGTCACTCTTGGCTAAGCCCCAAAGAACTTTATACCTTTGGGAAGTGAAGGTGAAGGTGGGTTACCCCTTTCTCACGGCTGTGTGGCATGATTTTTGTTTCAAATCATCCTTAGTCAACCTTGTGCATCCTAGCTTAAGACCTAATTGGTCATACCTACTTGACTAGCATTATACTTGTTGTTGTGTATTCAAGTGATTGCTTAATCATAACATTTAATCTTGAAAGACAGATTTATCATTGTGTTTGGTGTGTGTGTTCATGCATTTACATTAGAAACATTTCAAAACAAGTCAAAAACCCAAAAACATTAGAAACATTTCAAAAAACAAACAAATCTAGGTGTCCTCCAAGTCAAGTTATCCACATTATCTCCAAGTCAAACTTCTAATCCTCATTTTCATCCTAGCCTTTGTATTGTCATTTAGACCTCACCACCATGTCTGCAATTTACCTTGATATGCTTGCTAGTCAAGTTGAATACCAATTACTCCGCAATGGTCAATACCAACAAGCCATATACTTCAAAAGACAATTCATTCAATCCAAATACCAATCAACCTCAACCCATGGTCAAATACCCACTTACCCTTCTTACCAACAATCCATAAGCCCTAGTCATTCATCCATCTACCCTCACTATCAAGAGTCACTTACACACAAGCCATACCATTAATCCACAACAAGTGTCCACTTATCACCCTTATCCTAACCTTGACAAGGGAAATCAACCTTCCACTAATCCATTCCAAGCCTTCACATCCTATCCTAGTCCATCATTCACTAATTCATTTCAAGCCACTCCATCCCAACATACATTTAGTAATACAAATTCTATCCTTTCCCAAAGTCACATTCCATTGCCTAAATTTGAGGATACATGTCAAGATGAAAACCCAAGGCATGAGATCATAGCTTCACCTTCATATCAAGATCAAAGTAGCCAATCCCATGAACCCATCCTTAAATCCATTCAAAAATTCCTAAATAACAATGACATCCAAAATACACCTATACTTGATTCCATTCCTAGTCATGCCATCCAAGACAATCCCATCTTTGACCAAGACACTACCATTGATCAAGAAACACAAAACAATCCACTCATCGACCTTCATTCCATTCATGATCAAATCTTTGAAGTTGATCATATCCAACTACCAAACACATTCATTTCCCAAAATGAGACACTTGCCTCCATGGGAAACACAAATAATCTTCCTCTAAAATAAGAGTCTCCTACTCTGAACATATTTGCAAACGATCAAGCTATAGAAAAATTCATTGGACCCTATGACAATGTCCATACAGATGACTTTGACATTGACTTGGAAGCATCAGTAGAATCATCTAAATTTGACATGTCACAAAATCAAACCAAAGATGTCCAACATGTCAATGAAGCTACGACATCTTATCAACTAGGATCATCTATCTTTGTCAGAGCAGGCTTTCTCGCAGATGAGAAGATTCCAAGTAACAATTTCCACATACAGAATGATGGGTTATCATCTTGCATTCAAAATGATAAATACCCCATCACAAATAGAATCTGTCAGAACATGCAATATCAAGGCAAAGGATTGGCATATACGAGCAAGGCATTCGAGAACCAATACAATTTCATAAAAATCATAAACATCAAGGTCTTGGATATTCCTCGGTCAAGGAATCTAATGATGTTAGTGGTACCTCCTCGATATTGGGGGAAACTTTATTTGATAAAAGCATCAAAATAGGGGCCATGAGTAATCCTTTTCATAAGATTGTTGCCAACACTCCTTCCATCCATACCATAAACCGTCATTCCCAATGTCCTAAACCTTCCATTTGGAACCAACAAAAACAAAAGTCTTACAAGTCAAAAGTTCAAAATCAAATGTCAAAGGCCATTGAATCAAACAAAAATCCAAGTGCAAAAATGAAGTTAAAATGGATCCCAAAGAAAAATTAATCAAGCAAAGAAAATACGTCAAATCCAAAAGTCAATCAAAATGTGGAGCCACAAGGAAAGAGGACTCCCACATATAATAAATGTCCACCTCCTTTAAAATGGTCATCAAGCAAGGTATCTAAAAGTGTTGGTTCCAAACACTATCCCAATCAAAATTCCAAAATCCATCACCCACCCTCCCAAGTTTGAAAAATAAAAAGTGATTCATCTAAATGTCCAAACAACTCTTCCACATCTACCATCAAAAGTCATAATCCTACATCTCGCCTAAATTCCAAAAATCCCATGTCACAAATCCATCACATCTTGGTAACAACTCTTTATCACAACGACCTTCATGACACTCTATCACAATGTGTGTATTCTGATAAGGCCAACTCTAGTATCAGAAAGGCCCACAATGACATCAATCAGTTGTATGCAAACGCTATGATCCTAACAAGGCAACTACTTCAGAAAGGTCGTTATTGGTATATCATGGCACCAGTCTCTACATTAGCACCGTCAATGGATTCAGGACATTCAATGGTAAGCTAAGGCATCAAGGCTATCCAAAAACACCAAAAAAAAAGTTAAAAAAATAGTAAAGAGAAAAAATTTGTCCAATAGTGAAAACCATTTTATGGCGCTTGAATAAGTACCATGATGAAAACTTAGAAAACATGCGTCATGTGTAAGGACAATTATCTATGTGGACCATTACACTTGGGGGAAAGTCATCTCATCTCCCATACTATTCCCTTGACATTTCCTTATAACATTTCCATTTATCCATCTAAGCATTGGCCTTTCCGTCCTTTGATCTTGATAACAACTAGTTTACAAACATAAATCATGCTTTGGGAAACCTCTTGACATGTCTATCCTATGGTCATATACTCATCATGAAACATCATGCCATTGCCATGTGACATAGTCCTTGAAAGATCATATGACAATTCCTGTGGTCTCATGTCCCCTATCTTTTATCAAAGTCCACCTACCATCCTTTCATGTCTGTCACCTATCTTGGTTTTCCCTTGTCAAATGGTCTAAGGACAATCCATCATGCCATTCAGTCTTGAAAAGATGTCATTCCAAATGCAACCTCCCATGTCAAACAACGTCATCATCATCATCACATGTCAATTGGTATTCAGCTTGACTAGGGAAAAATCATGTTTGTCCTCGACATCATTCACATGCATAAAATGTCAAAAAGCCAAAAAAATCATAAAAAGTCAAAAAACCAAAAAAATCATAAAATTTAAAAAATCCAAAAAAAACATAAAATGTCAAAAAGCCAAAAAATTCAAAACATTTCAAAATCCAAGCAAATCATAAAATTTCAAAAGACAAAAAATCATAAAATGTCAAAAATCCCCAAAAAACATAAACATCAAAAATAAAAAATAAAATCCGAAAAAAACAAAAAACATCCAAATAACTCTCAAAAATCCCAAAATCATGAGTCAACATTCACCACGTTAGTCAAATAAGACAAACATAGTCACATCGGTAAAATTATTCAGACAATGTCCATCTCGTCAAACATTAGGTCACATTGGTCAAATAAGTCAGACAATGTCAATCTCCTCACACAAAGTCAACTTTCGTCAGACATAGTCACACTCGAACACAAGACAATCATCGAAACATCCAAATTCAAATTGTGATCCAATAGACATTATAGTCCAGTCTGTCATTAAGTTAAAACTAGACAACATAGTCTAGTAAATCATCTAGTCACATTAGTCAAATTGCCAAAACAATGTCAATCTTGTCACTCTTTGGTCCTCTCCAAGATGTGTCCTTCTTGGACTTGGAACTCGTCAAAATGTCATTTGTATTTTCAGGATGTGTCCTTCCTGACCTTAGGCACCGTCAAACCGTCAAACTGTTGAACTGTCAAACCGTCATGCAAACAATCTTCAACAAGCAAATATTGGCAAACACATTGAATGGCTATTGATTTTTCTGGTCTATTTTGTCTTATATTTTGTCTATTTTTGCTGGTCTGTTTTGTCTCAAGGATGTCCCATGAAGGATTTAGAGGAGCGATGATGTCTCTTGACTCTTTTCTTTGATTGTTGTTTGTGGATTGTCTTGGCAAAAAGACTAGGACAACTTGGCCCTTAGTATGAGCTAGGACATTCCTTGTTTGCAACTGTCTGTTTTGCAAGTGGATGACTTTTCACTCCTTGGTCTATGTCATACCATGGTGTTTGTTGTCCATTTGTGTCATTTTACCACCCAATGATGATTAGTGTAGAGTCTTGTCTAAAAAAATAAGCATCTTTAAAGTTGTCTCCACTAACATCCATATCCTCGATGTTAACATTTCTTCTATTTTGCTTATCTATTTTCATCTTATCCATTTCAAGAGCACACTTGTGTTCTTTGAACCCGCATGTCCTCTCGAGGGGGCATACCACAACCCTCCTCATCATCCTTCCTCATCCTCTTTACACTGGGGCATGTTTTGACTGAATTTCTTTGACACAACACGATAAACTATATTGTATCAAAGAGGGGCAAAATGTAGACACTAAAAGTTGTCCTAGACTTGTGATTTCTAAATTCTCCATCATTTCCCCTTTTGTCTTTGATAATTAAATAATTTTAATTATTTAATTAATTCATTTTTTTATCTTTAATCCTCCTTGATTAATTAAATAGATTTTATTTATTTAATTACATCACTAATTAAGTCCCCTTCTTTCTAAAATTAAATAAATTCTTATTTATTTAATTTTATCCACTTTCCACTATAATTAAATAATTATTTTAATTATTTAATTATTCATCAACCTTTTCTCTCCTAAATTAAATAAATTTTATTTATTTAATTTGGTCCACTCTCTTCAATTTTGAATTAAATCATTATTTAATTCAAAATTATTCCTTTTGTCACTTTCCTCTATAGTTAAATAATTATTTTAATTATTTAATTATTCATTGGCCACTTCTCCTATCACCTCTTTATCCGTGCCAATTTTATCTTCCACATCAAATCTTATCTCTTGACATCTCATTTAATTGTAGCCCTTGATTGAATTATCTCATAATTCAATCTCAACATTTCATCTTTATCATTTGCCCTAATTTTGCCCTAACCCTAGTTCATACCTCAACTTTCAATCTTGGCCATTGATTAAGACATCTTATTGGCATCCAATCTCAACCATTCATTTAAGTTTGTCTTTTCTATAAAATACCTTACCCTTGTCATTTTCATTATCTACACATATTATGCAAGTACATGCTGCTAGTGTGAGACAACAATCTTCAATATTTTTCTAGTCACTTGTCATAGGCTTATTATTGCGCACTCAAATATGAGGGCAGTTATCATATTCAAGCAAAATAGAGAAGTGCAATGGAGGTGAATCAATGGTGGCATGAAGATTTGGTAATAATGTTTTATGCTTATTTGTGCTTCATTGTTGATTAGGGTTTGATTTATATACTTTATTGCATTAACCATAATATTTTATCCTAATTACAGAATCAGTTCAGTTCAAGCTATAAGAGATCTACCAAAGATTACAAAGCCTATCAATGTTGTCTATAAAGAGTGTCAAATTTCAAAAGGAAAAGAAGAAGAAGCTTCAAATTCAAAGAACAATCTACTATCAGACTATTGGAATTGGTGCATACAAGATCTTTGTGGTCCTACAAGAGTAATAATTCTTCAAGGTGATAGGTATTTCATGCTATTAATTGATAATTTTTCTAGAATGACATGAGTTACTTTTCTCAAAGAAAAATAAAAAGCTCTAGACAAGTTTAAAGCATTCAAATTTTTGGTTGAGAATGAAATGGATATGAAAATCGAATGTTTGAGGTCTGATAGAGGTGAAGAGTTCACCTCCAATGAGTTCAACATATTTTATGAGAATCATGGCATAAAGGGGCACTTTTTTGAATCCTCAATAGAATGGAGTGGTTGAAAGAAAGAATAAGAGGGTTCAAGAAGATGCAAGAACAATGATGAAAGATGCAAATTTACCAGAAGTCTACTAGAGAGAAGCAATTCATACTACTATTTATATACTTAACAGAGTTCAAGCAAGAGAAAAAAGTACAAAGACTCCCTACGAGCTATGGTATGGAAGAATTCCTACTGTCAAGTACTTCAGAGTGTTTGAAAGCAAATGTTATATCAGAAGAGATGAAGATAACTTAGGAAAGTTTGATACAAGGTTTGATGAAGGTATCTTCCTTGGATATTCTACTAGAAGCAAAGCCTATCGATGCTACAACAAGACATTGAGAAAGATTGTTGAGAGTGCAAGTGTCAAGGTTAATGAATATTTATAGAAGAATTCAATGATGATAGATGGATATGAATCATATCAGTATTCTTGTAGATACTTGAAGAAAATGAAAGAGAAGTGTAGATTGACGAGGAAGAAGCTCCAAAAAAGATTCCTAAAACTCCTAAGTATGTGTAGAAGAATTATTCTAAAGATCAAATCATTGGAGATAAGAACAAACGTGTACTGACAAGAAGGAACGTTGTTGAAGAACATGAAAATCTATGTTTAATTTCTAAAGTTGAACCAAAAAAATGGTTGAGGCATGTTAGGATGAATATTGGATCAAAGCTATGAAAGAAGAACTCTTGTAGATTGAGAAGAATCAAACTTGGGAACTTGTCTTAAGACCAACAAACAAAAATGTGATTGGAACTAAGTGGGTATTCAAAAAAAAATTAAATGAGACTAGAGAAGTGGTAAGGAACAAAGCAAGGCTTGTGTGTAAAGGCTAATCACAAGTTGAAGGAATAGATTTTGAGGAAACACTTGCTCTAGTGGAAAGGATGGAAGCTATCAAGATGTTTTTAGCTTTTGCAACACATATGGATTTCAAATTTTATCAAATGGTTGTGAAGTATGCTTTCTTTAATGGAGAATTGGAAGAAGAGGTATACATAGAACAACTAGAAGGATTTCAGTTATTAGACAAACCGGATATACTCTAAAAATTAAAAAAGGCATTATATGGATTAAAGCAAGATCCTAGAGCTTGGTATGAAATATTGGATAAATATTTGATACAACAAGGATTCAATAAAGGTACCACAAATAGCAATATTTACTTTAAAGTTGAAAAAGATCAAATCTTGATTGTGATTGTATTTTTCGATGACATAATTTTTGGAGGCAATGAAGTTGTGCGCAAGAAGTTTGTAGAGGAAATGCAGAAAGAGTTTGAAATGTCTATGTTTCGGGAGATGAATTTCTTCCTTGTATTACAAATAAATCAGACAAACAAAGGTATTTTCATTTCACATTCAGAGTATGTCAAAGAAATATTGAAGAAGTTTGGAATGGAAGATTGTAAACCGGTATGTACTCCTATGGTTATTAGCTGTAAGGTGAGCAAGAATGATGAATCTCCTAAAGCTGATCAGAGAAAGTATAGATCAATGATTGGTGGAATGCTATACCTAACTGTTACTAGACTAGATATCATGCATATAGTTTGTGTTGTAGATAGATTTCAAGAAGATCCTAGAGAGTCACATGTTTCAACAGTGAAGAGGATATTTAGATACTTGAAGAGCACTTCAGAACATGGCTTATGGTATCCAAAGGATACTGATTTTCCCTTGAGTGCTTACACAGATACAAATTGGGTTGGTTGTGTAGATGACACAAAAATTACAAGTGGTGGTTCATTATTTTTGGGTTGTAGATTAGTGTCATGGCTAAGCAAGAAATAAGATTCAGTGTCTTTATCTACTACAGAGGAAAAATAAATTGTAGTAACATCTTGCTGCACATAAGTGTTATGGATGATGCAAATATTGAAGGATATTAGGGTGGTATATGATGAACCAATTTATATCTTCTGTGATAATACGAGTGCTATCAATATTTCAAAGAATCCAATAATGCATTCAAGGAAAAAACATATCTCAATTCAGTATCACTTTTTGAGAGATAAAGTTGTAGAGAATGAAGTTAAGCTTGAATATGTGCCTATAAAGGATCAGGTTGTTGATATATTCACAAAGGCTCTTTCTAAGGATATACTTTAGTATCTCCAGGAGAAGTTGGGAGTTATTGCCCCTCCTTCTTTGAATTAGATGTATAAGGAGATGCATCAGTCCAATGGATTTCAAGATTCATTCTTTGGTTTGGATTGATGTTGGTGGATAACTCTCAGGGGGATTAGGTAGTAACATTTTTGGTTGTTGCAGTTAGGGGGAGTATGTGTTATCATTATGCAGTGGTTGTTGATTGGTGCAGTATGGTGTGTGCTCCTAAGGGGGAGTATACTGAGCAATTTCTAGAAGGTTGATTGATGTCAAAGGAGAAACTCAAGTAATATAAATATTTTTTCCTTTTCCAATGATGTGAAAGGGGGAGAAAGAGTCATGTGAAAAAGAAGACAATAAAGGGAGAGAGAGAATCATGTGAAAAATGTCCAATTTTCAAAAGGGGGAGAGAATAGTATAGCAAGAGGGAGTGTGAGTAGTGAGAAAAGGAAAGGGAATAGGTATGGAGCAGAGTTGTTGTTGTTGATGGTTTTTCACATCATGTGTTGCCATCATGTGAAAAATGTTTAGTTGTCAAAAGGGGGAGAGAATAGTATAGCAAGAGTGAGTGTGAGTAATGAGAAAAGGAAAGGAAATAGGTATTGAGTAGAGTTGTTGTTGTTGATGGTTTTTCACATCATGTATTTCCATCAATGACAAAGGGGGAGATTATTGCAAGTATGAGTAGTTAGTGTTGTCATTGATCAACAAGCCCGTGTTTTCATTGGTGTCAATTGTATGAGAACAAGATTGTTGTAGGAATATATGTTGTTGCATTGATGATGCTTTGATTAGTTGCATTATGTTGTCATTAGTAAGCTATTGGTGTCAACCTATAGTATTGCTTTGATAAGATTCTGTCTATGGTTAAGGAAGTGTTAAAGATGATGAGGATGTGTTCCTGGTGCTTGGTTTCCAAGTGCTTTTGAGAAAATTTGATAAAAAGAGGAAACATTGAGTTGTAGTGTGTGCTAAGTTGAAGAGTAGTATTTTTGTGTTGCTCCTCATTTCTTCTAGGTTAAAGATCTACCTATGCATTTCAAATATGTTGATTTGAGGTGTTCAAAGGTGCTATATTTAGAATTTGGTATGCTAGATTGTTGTGTAGAAGAAGTTGTGTTTACCAATGTTGAATAGTGTATTGCAAAGGTGTTTGGGAGAAATGTTTTTGCTCCATGTTTCTCCACAATTTGGTTTCAATTCTTGTGGATTTGAAGGTGTGTTGATATATTTCTTTAGTAAAAGTTGTTCGAGGTTTGGTGCTTTGAAAGTTAGTTTCTTAAGTTACAGTATATGGCAGAAATGGTTGAGTGTACTAGGTGTGTACATTCTTCTGGTGAAAGTTGTGCAAAGCAGTTTGTTGGATGTCAGGGTATTTTTGGAATATTCTAGATAGTGTTCAAGTGACATTTTTTGTCCATGAGTTGCTATTGGATCAAAGGAAGCGTGTACTTAAATTTTTAATGGTGTTTACACAAGTAATGATCGACCTTGGTGTTTACACTAATTGTGGTGGATTCTTATTGTTTGTAGAAGTGTGTTGAAGCATGGTGTTATAGATTTTGGTCCCAGATAAAGAGTAGTGTGGTCTGCTTTCACTTCTATCTGCCACATAAGTGTTTTGGTGCTGACCTAATTTGAATTTGTACAGTTGATGTGCATAGCCGACCTTGGAGAATGTTTTCAAGGTTGAGGATTATATAAATATGAGTTGAGTTGTTGAGGGATGAAAAGATAGACAAGTAAGATGTGAATGATGCAAATTTTAGAGTGTTAGAGTGCGAATTTGAGAAGTGCAGTATGGTCTTTCATGTGTTAGATTGTTGGATGCAGTGAGCGGAAGGCGTCTACAATTCTTTAGTTATGTTGCGAAGGTGTTGGTGATATTGTGATGGATTTCTTTGTTGCATTGAGATGGATTTATATGTGTAACATTCTTCTTTATCTTATTTTCTATTCTGGCAGTGAGCCTTTCTTCTTTGGGCAATGAGGCCTCCAACAGTGAGCTCTATTGTATTCAATGTTGATATTACTTTATATTGTGAGCTAATCCTCATCATGGTTTTTCCCATCTAGTGTTTTCCACATAAATATGGTGCTCTCTTGTGGATGGTGTTGAGTTCAGTTTTTGTTATCTACCTTTCATGCTAAATCATCATAAAAAATTAAGGGTTAATTAAGTTAATGTGGATTTGAATGTGTATGAGGGTTTTGAAGGTTTAAGATAAAACTGATTCACCCCCACTATCAATTGTCTTGTGCATTCAACAATCATGACATGTGTCTTCATCTTATGACTTGAGATAGAAAAAGAACATGACTAGAGTAAACTTAAATAGGTAGAGTGAAACAAAACCTATGTAATTAAATACTTAATTAGGTAAATAGTCTTTTACTCTAACACCTCCCTTAAGTGAAACTTAGGGAGTAATTAAAAACTAAAAATAATGAACACATAAAATACAAAATATGGGTCTTAGAAATTTGATGAGGTACCCATTTATAAATGAAAAAGATCTCTTAATTATATAAAAGGAGAAAAAATCATGAGAAAAAATCCTCTCCAAAAGAAAGAAAGACAAAAGATTAAGAATCCTCCAAAATAATGTCCCAAAAAGAATAAGAACATGAATAACATCATTGGAACATAGAGAAGATACATAAAACTTTAAAATGATAACTATTATAGTGTTGAAGCATCTCCTCTAAAAGAAAATGAAGTTAGGATCAAGAAGATAAAAATTTACATGAGTTCCCTTAATGACACTATAAAAATTATCAGATGGAAAAAGGAAATAAATTAATAGAAAAAAAATTATATGGCACAATTTTTTTCACAAGTGACCCCAACAACACTACAACACAATTCACATCTGCAAACTCACAAGTGATTTCATACATATGTATTCAAGAGTTTGTGGATGCGGGGCATTTGAAGTTGATTGTGCAGACAGCTAGGGTTTTTACCAACTTTTCAATTTAAGCATTCAATGTGAAATTAGGTCGATTTTGAAAGGGTTATAAGTGATTTCACTTGATCAAAATCATTTGTAACAAGAACTTGAGAAGAGAAAAGTAGTGAAGAAGCGAATTGGAGTGATCAAAGTAATTGAGTTCTGGTGCGTACAAAACCCTACCTAGAAAGAAGAGTAGAAGGTATTTATAGTTTTTCACTTACCCTAGTTTTTTAGAAATAATTTTGAAAGCATTTACAATGGAAACTCTAAGGGTTATTGAGGTCACAGAAAGAACCTGACCAAATTTCAAGAAACATCTTGATAAATCTATGGAGGTCGACCTGAAAGGTGCATTTTCTAGGGTTCCCTATGGTGTCCTGCATACAAAGGAAATAAGAATCTACAATCATGGAAAATTAGAAGAGTGTGATCATTTAAAGCTTGGTGATCTGTGGGAAAATGAGATCACTGGTGATGAATTTGCATTGAAGTTGAAGTACCAAAATTTAGTTGCAAATAAGCTCAATGTTTGGAAAGGGTTTCTCAACTTTTGCCGCGATAATGCTTGGGTGAGAATTTCATTGAGCCACATTCATGTGACAAGTTTGTATGGATGGATATGCTTGGGATGATCACAAAGGAAGTGATTAGGGAAGTTACAGGGTTATGCTCAATCAGACATGTTCTAATGCTTAAGTCAGTAAATAATGAGGTTGTGATGGAACTTACCAGTGCAACATATGACAAGAGGGAATTAATAGTAAAAAACATTAGGAATCCTATGGTGAAGTATGCTACAATGACGATTGGCTAAAAAATCTACTTTTCAAATAGTGAAAAATTTGTTTTGGCCACCACCATCAATATTGCTTATGAAATGGTGGAGAAAGGAGCTAACTATGACTTGTGCAAGATTTTGAGACATTAGCTGATGGAGAATTTACAAAGACAAAGGATTCAAGGTATCCTTTTAAATATGGCACAATGGTCATATATTTTTTATTCTACTTCTTGAAAGAACTCCCTGGAATAAAGAGTGTGGTGTGGTTAAAAGGAAGACCTATTGCAAACCAGATCAAAGACTTTTCAAGAGGTATTGAAGATGCTAAGGCACAGGATGATGCCATTGTGGAATTCTTTGTAGTGTTCTAGAAAAAAGGATGCAAGAAAGGGAGAAGATTTCTTGAAAAATGGTGAAGTACAAGAATGATATCACATTCTTGGTAACAAAAGATGAATGCATAGTACAAGCTATAGATCCCAAAACAATGTGGATCTTAGAAATGGGATATGAAATTTATAAGCAATATATTGTAGGGTCTACATATTACATGTTGAGCAAGCCAAGAGACACCTCTAAAGAGAGGTATGGGAAATATGAAGAGAAATCAATGGAAGTCCACTTGGACCAAAGGCAATCACAAATAAAGAAGATAGTGAAGAAAATGACTGCAAAATTTGTAGAAGCAATGGGCTTCACACCAGAACAAGTTGAGGTAGCTAAGGATAAGTCTGGTGCTTCGGAGGGTTCATCAAGTGCAAGAAGATCTAGTAAAATAGATACCACTCCTTTGATTGCTCGGAAGTCCTCTAGGACTAAGCCTACTGCAGGAGAAAAGAGAAAAGGACTTGAAAGTGCTTCGGTGAAGGAGAAGGCCTCTTTAGTAAAGCAACAAAAGAAGCATAAGAAGGAAAAGGCTGCTCCAACATCACAACGAACTGGTCGATGAAAATAAGAGTGAAGAACAGGGCTACTAGAGAGCAGTACTTGGGTGTGAATGTAGATGATGAAGAGGAAGAAGAAGAAGGACCACAATTGGTTTGCAAGAGGAAAGGAGAAGCTTCACAAGGTGAATCCAGTAAACAAAAGCAAAAGTATGATATAGTTGATACAAATACTGAGGCCAAGTTTGAAAAGGAGAAAGAAGGCTTCATAGTGGAGATGAGACAAAAGAAAGCAGAGTTTGAAAAGGAGAAGAAGACACCAGAAGAGAAGAAAAAGAAAAAGAAGAAACCTCCAGTAAGGACTCATAGTCCTTTGAAACTTGATGCATTATTTAATGGGATTGTACATAGTGAAATGTTAGAGGAAATTGTTGCACTATATACTAAGGTGGATGAGGTGGACAAGGCCACCATTGTTGAAGCTATTGTAAAATATATTATTGTTCTTGAATTAGATATGCAAAATATAGAAAAATAAATACCCGCATAATTGTGGAATGTATTGATTAAGAGAAGGAAAGAAGCCATAGAGGAAGAGGCTAAATTGAAAGCCTATGCATTGGAAAATATTACTGCTCCTCTTTTTGAGTAAAATAAAGCCACATTGTCTACATTGTTCAATAAGGAACTCAGAATGAAGAAAAGGGTGACAAATCTCATGAGCAGGGATCTGAATGATCATGAGAAGCTTCAGAAGGAGATAATAGAAAAAGTTGTAGATCTTGCACAAAGATAGCGGATGACCCCAAAAAAGAAGAATAAATGAATGTGGAGATGCTTGCTCTGGATGAGAATGTTGATGAAGATGTAAAACTTGATGATGCTCAACATGAGCATGGAGCATAAGAAGGGAATGCACAAGATAATGTTCTTTTGGATGTGGAAGAGACTGTAGAAGAAAATGTAGAAGCTGAGAAAGATGTTGAAAGAAATGTAGCTACTAGAGAAGATAGTACAAAGGAGGATACTTCTACACATCCTCTGATATATGAGGAAAATGTAGAAAACACTCAAGACCAACCAAAGACAATCATCCCTTTGGATAACATAAAATTATCTACCAGGGAAAACTTTAAGAAAGCCCCCCCTCGGCAAAGGTGTAAAATCATGGAAAATCTTGTATACTTCCCGATAAAAATATTAATTTTAGTGGCAAATTTTTTCGTTTTTCGTGAAAAAAAAATATTGTCCATTGGCAAATATTTTCTAATTGTTAAAAGTCTATGGAAAATCTTGGCAAAATGCAATTTTTTTAAGACCACTAAATTTTTTCCATTGGCGATTAAAATCTATTTTCAAACCAATAAAATATTTCAAGTGGCGAATTAAACTTGTTTTCAAACTAGAAAAAATAATTTTGTTAGTGATTAAAACTTTTTTTCAAACTAAAAAATAAAATTTATTGGCAAATTAAACCTATTTTCAAATGATTAAGAAAAAAACATTGGTGAATTAAACATTGTTTAGTAAGCGAAGGAGCACGAAAGTTTCTGTAAAAAGTGAAGCATTTATGAAGGTTTTTTGCTGGCACTGGACGTACATATGTTCTATTGACAAATTTAAAGGGGAAGTCATTTAAATGAAAAAAACTATCACACAATTTAAATGAATGGGAAATCATCCTTTGCATTTGCTGCTACCCCTTTGCACCTAATAAATTGGTCTCACACCTGACTGGGGGCAATTAAGTTTTGGTGCTTTTCCTAACCTTAGTTGCAAATATTTCATTGTCATCTATGTAGTCGGTGGGTCAGCAGTTTTGAAAACTTCAAAACTTCAGACTTTGGTTCTAAGGTTCCAAGTTTTAGCGACCACACGACATTATGGACCACTACCGTTTGATGATTTTTCTATGGATGACTATAGTTGCATTTCGAAAGTATATCTCTCAAGCAATAGATTTGCGAATTGAAACCTCTAGAATTACACTAGAATCATTTGATAAGAATGAACTCGATGGGTTGGATTTTGGCGATGAGCGATATAATAACTTAAGTGGCAGAAATATGCATGTGCAGAAAGTTTGTTTTAAAAGAGGGACCGCCTAAGAAGAACGTAGGACCAAGGCTTAAAAACTTAAGAACGTTTTACACAGAGGATGTAAAGGAAAATCAATATAACCACAAGGTCCACAACCATTCAATGAAGTTTTGATGGACGACTGAAGTTGCATTCCAGAAGTAAATCTCTAAAGCAATAGACTTACGAATTGAAACCTCCAGAATAACACTAGAACCATTAGATATGGACACGTGGCGAGATCAAGGTTCATTTCTCTCTTTTCAATGCCTCGACATATTACATTGCATTTAATTGAAATTCTCAATCTTTTAGTTTTGAACAAGGAATCTAGATTCTGGGTGGGCTAGCTGATCAGGGAAGGTCACTTGACATAAAAGGCCTTCAGGGTGGTTTTTTGAAAAACATAAACTCATGTAATCCTTTTTTGATAATCAATACAGGGTGCTGCCCCTAGCAATTTTTTACCTAGCAAAAAAATAATAATTGCATGCAGATTTAAAAGTAAAACATAAAGCAATACAAATGAAAAAAGAAAATTGCCATCAAATTGACAAAAAAAATTATAAACACTAAAAGTTGAAAGTTGTCATTCTTGTTAGGGTTTACCAAAAATAAAAAAGTTGTTGATTTCTAATATGTCGTTGACCTTCTCCCCCGGTTCCTTGTATCATTATTCATTTTATTAAGTCCTTTGAAACATCAAGTTACTGGCCCCTTGGCCTTGATGTCAATCCTAGTGCATTAAAGTTTAAAACAACTTTAAAACACATGTTTATTATTTATATCATAATTCATAAATTACTCAACCGTTTGATGAAAATTTGATGTATGGTTGTAGTTGCATTCAGGAATGAAATGCACATAGCGCTAGTCTTGCAAACTTAAACCTCCAAAATCACCCTTTAACCATTAGATTTACAATAATCAACGGTTTAGAATTTGCTGCCAATGCAGGACTAAATGGCTAGTGAAACAAGATTTGTAATGATTTCACGTTTGAACTTTGAGGGGCATTGGCGATTTTGAAAATTGTTAGCCTGTTAGAGTCCAGGTGTCAATCAAATTAAACTTTTAAATAACTGTAAGGCTTAAGTTACACGAATCGATTAAAATTGAGGTATATATTTTGGTTTGCACAAATCACGATTATGATTCATGAATCATGATTATACCTAACCTCACATGTGACACATGTGAGGTGTACATAGGGACTAGGATAGTAGTGGCACTATTGGTGGCACTGTTTCCCATAAATAAGGATAGTGAGCACAACTGAAAATGGAAATCATTCATTGAAGGCTAAAGGATTTACTATTGAGAATTTGAGTGCAATGTTTGAATTGTCATAAGGGTTTTCATTTTGTAGGGTTAATAAGGAATAGGATTCAAGAAGAAGATGATGTGGCATTATTGGGGATACTCTAAATTCTCCTGCCTACAGTTATGTAGTTACAGAGTAAAAGAACAATTTCCTTCAAGTTCAGAATGGGTGGAATTGGAAAGAAGTTGATTTGGTTCACCTAACTTCTTAGACAGGTTTTGAGCCAGGATGAGGAGCTCTGATGGAGATAAGTGCTCTCCTAGTGCACGGAAGTTGCAAGTAGAAGATGAGAGCAGTTTTACAACCCCTCATCTTTTGCATGACTCTGATTTTCAAAGGGGAGAAGTACATTTTGTATCTTCACAGCTCCCATTTCCCTGGTTTGATTAGCCCATCTTTCCCCATGCATTTATTTTCAGAGCCATGGCTGATCCTGAAAGTTGTCATTCTTGTTAGGGCTTACCAAAAATTGAAATTCAAAGCACATGGTTGACCCGACAAGTCCCATTTATTTTCAGACGCACATGTATTACATTTACTTTTTCACTAGCGATCCAACAGAAGCTTGGCGCTTGCACTTACATTTGTATTTGTAGTATGTAATAATGTGACATTGTAATTCAGTTGTAATAAAGTAAATGGTTGTGCTATTAATTTGACATTGTAATTCCTTTTATTAAGTCCTTTGCAACGTTAAGTGTTACTGTGCTATTAATGGTTGTGCTATTAATGTGACATTGTAATTCCTTTTATTAAGTCCTTTGCAATTGCAACGTTAAGTGTTACTATGCTTAGTGCTATTAATGTGACATTGTAATTAATTTTATAAAGGAATTGATAATCCAAGTGCATTAATGGTTAAAAATAAAAAAATTTAAAACACATGTTTATTATTTATGTCATAAATTACTTAACGGTTCGATAGAACATTTGATGTATCATTGTAGACTTAAGGGAGCAAAGCAAGCTTAGTCACTAGGCCTCTGAGTTTTATAACCATTTGACATGTTGCATTGTCACAGAGTTCTAAATTTTCATAACTACCCAATTCCCCAACTTGGTTCACTTTGTTGAGTAACTTAAGTTCATGCATACGTAACCTTTGAGTTACGGTGTGTGGATTTAGTCGATGGGTTGGAGGTTTCGAAAACATTGAAACTTCAGACTTTGGTTTTGAGGTTCCAAGTTTCAGCAACCACACAACATGATGGAATTATCTCGCCTTTCAAAGGCGTTGTTGTCTGACATCTCATTGAACGCTATGTACAAAATAAACTTGAATTGTCTTTTCAGGAATTTCCAAAAGCATGTAGGTTTAAAGGCTATCTTTTCGAGGTATGAAATTAAATGCTACATTTAAAGCACGTCCTATCAAAAATAACAACATACGTGGGTAGCAAATTTTTACTCAGACATTTAGCTTGCATTCTCATTTTACTCCACATTGATTGCATGTCTTGTCATTTTATATGGCTTGAAGGTGGTGAGAACTTATTTGTTAAGGCCTCGGCTGCACTTCTACCTGTTGTTGTTATTTCTTCAGGAATTTAAGCATCTCATTAGGCATAGTGAGCTCATGTAGTATGAAATTGAAAATCGTTGGCTTAGTGTGAGGGATACAAAGCTAGGAATTTTTAAATTGGAAGAATTTTGGGCACGTCGAGACAGTAAAGAAAAATCTGTTGTAGATGTGAAGGTGTTCAAAAGTGGACTAGCTCAGGCCGGAGGTTTTCCAAAAGCAATGCTGAGTGTTGACCTAATAGTTGCATGTGCGAGAAGGTACATTCCTAAAACCTGGAAAATCAAGGCTGTGGATGGAACCATTGTAGCTAATTTTTTTCCTAAGGTCGTTTCTCAAGCATTGGGAATTCCAGAGAAGGCACCTATAAAGGAGATATTTGTTGTAACAACTAACGAATATTTCAGGACTAATGAAACCTAGTGTAAAAATTCTATGGCCAAAGGGTGGTTAAAATCAAAGAAGAAAGGTAAGTCTCAATTGCCCAATAAACTTAAGAGGACACATTTTAAAGCAAAAATTGTTGATGTTATTGCTTTACTTCATGATATCGTCGGGAATGCACAAGTTGAATTATTTGAAGACTAGATGTGTCAGTTCATTTTAGTTATCTGTGATGATAATGCGTTTATCGATTGGGACAAGATAATTTGCTTTCACTTGCATGAGCAATTAGTTAACTTTGAGAAGACTGCTACTTTTCATCTGTGTTCTTGTTTGATATATATCATTGCTAGTCAAAGAGCTTATTGGCCAGGGTTGAAACCACAAGCACCACCAAGTCTTGGCATGCCTGTGTATAAGTGTTATCCACAATTTACTAGGTAGGTTGGGATGGGAGAATATTGTCTTGTTAATGATGCCTTTTTAATGGAAGATGCGAGAAAGTTGGATGGAAACCCTGAAATGCCACTGGTACATTTTGACCCATTTTTCGATGAACATTCATCGAAATTTCGACGGCCGTTCGTCGGTATTATTTCGTTAGAATTTCGTCGACATTTGAAACGTTGAAATTTTGACCCGACATTCGTCAAAATTTTGACGAACGTTCGTCAAAAAATGGGTCAAAATGTACTAGTGTGCGTTTTTCCCCTGAATCAAAATCTCTGGTGTTGAAGTTTAGAAGTTTTTATATCCAGTTTGATAGATTTTCTTATTTGAGAATTGGTGGTTATGAGAAGGCTCCACTTAAATTGCCTAAGTACCTTGAGGATTTACTGGTATTTTTGGAGGTCTGCAGAAAAATGACCATAGTAAATATAAAATACATGAATATGGGAAAGCGAGGGTATACCTTCCCGTTAGTTACTCCTTCTTTCTCTTGCAAAAGTAATCAGATGGCTAAGAATGTTGAAAGGATTCTAAAAGAATACAATCTCCAGTACTTGTTTGTAAGAACTAATTTTGACAGCAAGGTCTTTGTGAGAAAAAATCTGTATGCCTTCGGCTCATATCAACACCAACCTTCAATCAAAGATTTATGGGAAGATTTTGCTGATGAAAATGAAGTTTTTAGAAGGGACCATATGAGGTTAACCCTTAAGCAGATACAAATTTTTGGTCTCTCTTTCCAAATTCCTAAAAATGTGTCTAAAGATTCGATGGTTCTTGATCTTGAATACGAGAAGTTGCCTGATAAATCACATCCCAGAGTTGACTGGGATAAAGATGAAGTTTTATATATGAGTAAACAGGTCGAACCAATACTCAAAAGGACTCAGGATTGGTTGGAGAGAAAATGGCGCAGGGTTACTGGTTTTGTTCATGAACCAAAATTGTCCCAGAAAAATGAGCAAGGATCTAGCCAAGTAGTCCCTGGAGGTACATCATTGGCGAGGATAGTCATCAAGTCTTCTAGCACCAATTCACAATCTAGGGGTGATGGTGAAAAGCCAAAGAAATTAATTAAATCAAAATTAATATGTGAACAAGACAACCCATCCACCCCTGCTCTTAAAAAGAAAAATGTCCAAACAAAACCTGTGTTAGAAGATTCAGAGAGCATCTTTAAGCATATTGTTGAAGATAGTACTTTCCTGCCCTTGTCTGCAAAATCTTCTCCTCCTATAGAAAACATATCAATTATTCCTAGTGAGTCTAGAGAGGTTGTTCAAAGTGATAAAGCCCCCAGTCTAATAGAAAAATCTCCAGTATGGCTGAGGAAAGTGGTAGAAAAGAAGAGGAAATACACTCCTACGACATCCACTAGAGTAGAGACAGTGACAAAATTACTCCAATCTTCCTCAGGGCCCAAGAAAGCCTAGAAAATGTCAAGAATTCTGAATGATGTTGTCTCTGGTAATCAGGTGTTAGAAATTGTAGAACCTTTAAAAGATGTAGATGATGATAAGATAACCGCAGATGATTATAAAATCATACATGTTGACATGGGTCCCCAGACACTTGAAGGTGATGTATATCACGCCAGTTACTCAGTCAATGCTTTAGCCAAGCAGGAAAAAGAAGAAAGGAAAGAAAGGTTAAAATTGCAATCTCAAATTTTGGATTTCAAAAACTTTATATTGTTTCTCCCTTTTTGTCTTCTAAGGCTTCTAGTTCCCAAGAAAGAGTTATTGATGAGTCTGCAATCCAGTTGATTAAGAAAAATCTAAATTATTCCAAGGCTACTAGTGAGTGGATTGAAAAATTGTCTCAGGAAGCCATATTTTTTATTAGTAAATCTGTGATTTTCTACACTCACATTGTTGATAAAAGAAAAGGATTAATAGTAGAACTGCAGCAAGTTAGAAAGGATCAAACCATTTTGTATGTACTTTCTAAAGAAATGAAAGAGTTAGTTTCCATGGATCGATTGAAGTTGGTAAATGAATAGATTGTTAGTGATCCAAACAAATTAGATCCTTCATGGATTGATTCACTGAAATGAAAATTAAACATATATGATGACCTGGTAAAGGAAATCACAAAAGTTCTGGAGAAGTATTTGGATATGTTAGGAGAAATTTTAGAGAAGTCTTCAACAGAGAAGTAGCAGATCCTGCTAAGATGACTAAATAATATTTCTCAAAGCTTGGGAGGCTAGAGCTTTATCTCAAAAATTTTAAAGCTGAAGCAAAAAGGAGGTCTGACACACTAAATGAGTCTAAAGTTTCTCTCAAAAAATGGAGAACTAGGCTTCAGATCACATTGACACTAGGCAGAAGGGAGATTTTTGCAATCATTACTAGGTACAAGGAATATAAAGACATAATCAAGATGTAGGAGAATTTTTTGCGACAAGGAGAGAATGAGGAGCCAAAAGTTGATGAAGTTGAAGTGGTTGGGAATGATGCATAGTTTATTTTTAGCATTTTCATATACTTTCTTTAAAGTTGGCACTTTTAAGTTAATGACTTCTTTTAATTTTTGCACGGTTACTTTCAAGAAACTGTTACCAAAGACATTGGCTATGTTTAAATATTGGTTTGACTGATGTGATTAGGCTCTTTTGAGCAAACTTTGATTTACTCATTAGGGAAAACTCTATTATTTTGGCTATTATCTGTTATTTTGATATAAAAGACATTTGTGGAGTTTATGCATGCCTAATCTTTGAGTTATGGTGTATAGATTTATTCTATTTATACTAAATGTTTTCTAGTGTGATATCTATTATTGGGATGACAGATGATATAATTTTGCTATATTGATGTGGTGTTATTATCTATGAGTAAAATTTTTGCAGTGATATTGGTTTAGTTGTTATCTTTCTTTCAAAATTTCCATTTCTATTTACATGAGATTGATAGATACCTTTGAAGCTTTCTAGTTAAAATCCCCATCCTTTATTTGATTTATGGTTAAAAGCATCATTAGTTTAGAAAAATCATTCATTGAACATTAGATAAAGGTAGCTGCCACCTTTAAAAATAAGCAGAGAATCGGTTTTGAAGTTTGTAAAGTTGTAATGTTACCAATTAAACTGTGGTTACATTTATCGCCTTTTATGGGCATATGAATATAGAGTTAGGTGATAAATCTATTAAACAATAGATATAAAACTCTTAGGGTATGTCTTCCCATTGGAGACCCCTTTTTTGTGTGTAAAACAAACTAGATGGCCAGGGGAGCTGAAGGAATTCTCAAGGAATATAACCTCCAAAATTTGTCTATGAGAGATAATTTTGATAGTAAGGGTTTTGTGAAGCATAATCTCTATGGAGGGAGCCCATATTGACATCATCTATCTATCAAATATTTATGGGAAGATTGTGTCGATGAGAAGGAAGTTTTGAGAAGAGATTATATGAGGCTAACACTAAAATAGATATAGGCTTTCGGTCTGTCATTTCACATTCCTGAAAATGTAGCCGAGGATTCAACAATAATAGATCCTGCATATGAAAAATTGCTTGATAAATCCCACCCTAGGGTTGATTGGAGCCAAAGTGAAATTTCAGATATGAGGGTGCATGCTACCCTAGTGCTTAAAAGAACCCAGGACTAGTTGGATGGGAAATGGCAGAAAGTTGTTGGTCCTATTCAGGAGCCTAAGTCATCACAAAAGAATGAACAAGGGTCTACGCAAGCATCTGGTGCAAGTGTCTCATTGGAAAAACCCTTTGTGAGGTCCTCTATTGAAAATTCTCAGTTAGGAGGTGATGGTGATAGGCCAGAAGAAACAATCAAGTTGAAGAGCATCTGTGAACAAGACAGTGTGCTTTCTCCTACCCCTAAGAAGAAAACCAATCAAGAAAAACAAGTGGCTGTAGATTCTGAAGCTATCTTTCAACAGATCGTTGAAGATAATATCTTTCCTCCTTTGTTTGAATTTCCCTCTTCTCCGCCTGATAGTGATAATCCACCTTTCACTCCTAACACTCCTAAAGAAACTATTAGTGGAAATGAAGATTCTGGTCTGGTAGTAGCCTCCCCAGGATGGCTGAAAAAAGCAGCGGAGAAGAAGAGAAAGCATATGCCTACAATGACAGTTGGAGTGGATATAGTTTCAAAGTTACTTCAAAGCTCTTCAAAACCTAAGAAAGCCAGGAGGATGTCAAGGATGGTGACTGATGCTACTTTTGGAAAACAAATGTTAGAAATTGCTGAGCCTATGAAGGATTTAAATGAAGATGAAATAATGGAGGCGGACTACAAAGTCACACATGTTGATATGGGGCCTCCAACACTAGAAGGTGATGTGTACCATGCCAATTATTTAGTCAATACCTCGATTAAAAGAGTGAAAGAACATAGGAAAGAAAATATAAAATTGGAATCTCAAGTCCTCGCATTGAGTAACTTTATATCTTCCATGGACACTCCTACATTTGATGAAGCCTCAAGTTCTTAAGTAGAGGGAATCGATGTGTTCACCATAGAGCAAATTACAAATAATTTGAGCTATTCCAGAGCTACTTGTGAGGGGATCGATAAAATATCTAGAGAGGCTATCTTCTTTCTGAATAAATCTATGCTCTTTTACACTAAAGTTGTTAATAAGGTGAAGGAGTTAGTAACAAAAGTTCAACAACTCATAAAAGATCAAACTAGTCTCTATGTGCTTGCTCAGGAAATGAAAGAATTGAACTCTATGGATGCGAAGATATTAATTGGTGAGAAAATTGTGAATAATCCTAAGGAGGTAGAACCTTCCTAGTCTGTTTCATTGGAATGTAAATTGAATATGTATGATAATTTGGTGAAGGAAATAAATAATGCACTTGATATATTATATGAAATGTTGGGGGAAGTTAAGGAAGATTGTTGTATTATGGGAGTGGAAATTACTGATGAGTTTGATGAAAACATTCTAGATATAAGAGAGATCTCTCTGAAGTTTAGAGAAATATTCAAGAAAGAAATAGTTGATCCTGCTACAGTGACATGGGAGTCCTCGAAACTCAGTGGAATGGAGATCCATCTAAGGACTTATAAATGTGGAGAAGAGAAAATATCTCAGAAGTTGGTTGAGTGTGAAAATGCTTTGGTCACATGGAGAACCAGGTTATAGATTACTACAACTCCAGGAAGCAAAAATATCACCGCAATTGTCACCAAGTACCGGGAATATAGGCAAAGAGTAAAGGCACAAGAGGTGTTACTGAAGGAGAAGGAGGAAGAAATAATTGACAGCGAAGGAGTCAGTGTTGGGAGTGGGACTGCTGTTTAGGTTTTAGTTTTTATGTTATTTTCTTTAATTTGGCTCTCTTGATATTTCAAAGACTTTTTATTTTAATTTCTAAAACGATTGTCTTCAAGAAACCGTTATGAAGACAAAAGAAACTTTATGTTTGCTAGTGGATTGTCTATTATTAGAATGATAGATTTTTGGATAGTTTCATTACTGTGGAATGTTTATCTGTGAATAAAGATTTTATGGTGATGGATGCGTAAGGATTTCTTAGTATAATTTAGGTGATTTGGTAGTTTAAGCTTTTATTGTTTAAGTTGGGTGGACACTGGATGCCTTTATAAGTTATTTATGTTGAATTGTTAGCTTTTGTTAGCTTATAACTTATAAGTTATGGATGTTGAACTATTAGCTTCTTGTTCAAGGAATGGATTAATAATATTCCTTTTAGTTACTTATCAAAGATTGTGTGAATGGAAATGCAATAGGAATTTATAAGTAGTGTGATAAGTGTTGTTCTTTAAAAATGATGCAGAATCACATGTCAAATTCAATACCATGGAATACAATATAATTTTTTTTGCTTTTCCGAACCTTAGTCGCTAGTCCTTAGAGTTTTATAACCTTGTCGTGGATTTGTAAATTTTCATAATTTACCGATTCTCTGACTTTTTGATGGTTCACTTTGTTGAGTTGCAAGTCTTTCCTGGTCATCTTTCTACTTAGTGGGTTGGAGGTTTCAAAAAATTCAAAACTTCAGAGTTTGGTTCTAAGGTTCACTTTGTTGAAGAAAGAATGGAAAAGAGATAAAGAAAACTTATTATTATAACTGATAACACTATGAAGAAATGATCACTCACCTTTTCTACTTGGTGGGTCAGAGGTTTCAAAAACTTCAAAACTTTAGAGTTTGGTTCTAAGGTTTACTTTGTTGAAGCAAGAATGAAAAAGAGATAAAGAAAACATATTATTATAACTAAAAACACTATGAAGAAATGATCACTCACCTTTTAAGTCTACGTTTTTGGCTTTGTAGTTTGTTGACTTCCAATTCCGATGGAGAAGTAGAACCTCAGAACCGAACAAAATGTGTAAGAATAAATGACACTTTAATTGTATTTATATCAATCCATGATTCCATATTTGGTGAATTATGTGAGATTTTTAAATGGTATATTAAATATTTGGTGAATCCCGCTTGCTTATACAATGATACGTTGTAATTTTCAAGGCGAAATGTGTCCTCAAATGTAATTATTTGTTAATGTTATTGGCGAAATAGGTCCTCATGAGCAACTATTTATAAATTTTAATTGGCGAAATGGGTCTTCACAAGCAACTATTTGTAAATTTTAATTGGCGAAATGGGTCTTGATATAATATTGTTTTAATAGTATTGGCAAATATGTAGGTGTTTTATTAAATGCTTTCGGGATTCCAGGAAAAAATATTAGTCGGTCTAATTGAAATGCGTAGTTTGACAATGGTGAGTTTGGTTCTTAAATATGCCTCATAAAAAAACTCATTGGCGAATGGACATGCATTGGACCTATAGTTCATAAAATCCTAGTGATTTGGACATTTTGTTGGGTGCGAGAAATTCGCCAATTTCGACTTGGTTGATTCCTAGAATTCACCAATTGGCGAAGATTTTCCACTAAAGTATTCCTTGTAGTGTCTACTAGTAAAGATGATATAGAAAAGAATGATGAGAAAAAGAATGAATAGCCTCCGGTGATACAAAAGGAAAGACAAAAGTGGAGACACCAATTAGCACTGGTGACAAGGAGCAGGAATTAAAAGAGAAGGTTGTAAAGGAAATATTGAAGGAAATTGATGAATCTTCCGACACCTCTGGATATTGTCTAAAGAATTTACTCAGCATGCAATTACAATTCCAACCTGTTGTGTCCGCTTGAAGCTGCTACAATTTCCTATGTAACAAGGGAATGTGGACTTGGACAAGATCTCGCCTCTCCATAAGCTTCAATTAGGAGATGTCTTCCATGGATCTTCCTAGAAAGAAATAATTGAGACTCATCAAAAGAGTGGGGAATTGATAGATGAGGCTATGAAGGATCTTTAGGAAGCCATACCTGGTGCAACCATTGATAATGCACTCTTCGGTATGGAAAAATTAAAATTTTTGATTGATTCCTTTAAAGAATATGCTACCAGATCAAAAGGAAAGATAAAAAATGAAATAGAGAAAAAGATAAGTGATAAGAAATTGATGGAGATAATGGAGAAGTGTACCCATGCACAAAATAAATTTCAATAGAATCACAAAGGTGTGCAAGATTGTGTGGTAGAGGCCAAAGCCTTGTTTCAATTTTGTATGAAATAGCTTGGATCCACAAAGAGCATAAAGGATGAAATGGACTCAATTGAGTCCCAAATTAAAAAAGATTCTAGTGTGTATGATCCAACACATGACCTGGATGGAAGCACAAGGTCAACAATTGAGGATCTACATGAGTAGTTCTTCCAATTGCAAGCGTAAAAAGAAAAAGGTCATTTTGTAGTTTGGTAATCTCAAGGATCTGGTGAACTCAAAGTTCATATCTATCTCTAGTGCCCTATTGAGTGTTGATAAGATGCCAAAGATTGATTCGATACCCAACACTCTGGAAGAAGGTGAAGAACTATTGACGGATTTGGAAACCCAATGCAGAATGCTTGGAATTTCCAAGAAGATTTGGGAAGAAGGGAAACAAGATTGGAAAGCCCACCTTGGGAAGTTGCAAGGGTCAACCTCTTCTTCTAGTTGATAGTATGTTTCTTTACTTTTATACATCCTAGTTTATTATTTCATAATTCTGTGTACATATGTGGATGGTGTAAATTGTTTTCTGATACAATTTTTTGATCCATTTATGATGAATAACATTCTTAGGGGGAGTCAATTTAGTTTGTATATATGAATATATTTTTTAGGGGGAGATCTAGTACGTGAGAAGACTATTGTATGTGCCCTTTTCCCCTGATGTCAAAGGGAGAGAATAATTTTAGAGATAATTAAGACATGTTTCCATCAATGACAAATGAGGATGTTGTTGGAAGAATAAGGGGTTTTTCATTGATGCATTTGTTGGCAACATGAGCATGTGGGATGAGCACAAATTATACAGTCATGCATTGTAGTGTTGTCATTGATGTCAACATTGTATTCCACTACGAAGACCATTGTACATACCAGTTTGGATGGCTTGAATATGTTTGAGGATGATTATGAAAGGAAATTTTGCAAGAAGGTTTGATCTGGTGAAAGTGGTTGACATGAAAATTGACTAAGTATCAATACAAGTAATTCTGATATATAGGACATCTAGTTTTTGGTTTCGCATTGGTCCGATATATAAGTTCTTGCTCTACACTTATAATATAATTATGTTGGATGTTAGAGGAACCTAAATTTAGAATTTCATCTTGTTTTGGCTCTTGGTGTTAAAGTTATGAGTGGGAGTAGATTGGTTTGATAGTCATAAAGGTTTCTAGTGCAATATACATGTTTTGGTGAATCCACACTTCTCTGCAAGTTGGAATCTAGCTTCATGGTTATATGAGGAAGGTTGATAGGTGTCAATAGCATGTATATTCTAGATGGCATAGAGTTTGGAGGTCTACATGTCTGAATGTGGGTGTACAGCCAGAAAATTTTATTATTAGGTCATTACTGGTGCCGACCTAATGAGTTTTGTGTGCTATAAAGGTTGATTATATTTTGATCCATTATGTGGGTGCTTTTTTTTTGGGTCCATTTTGACCTATTTTGAATTGTTATGGGTTTTTTATATTGGCACAAAGTGTGTATATATAGATATTGAGTCAACAAGTTACATTTTGCATATCACATCTAATTAGGTTGACCTAATTGATGTTGTTTGTGAAGTGAATATATATGAAGGATATTATTTAGTGTTTTGTGTTGTAGTGACATATAACAAGAGTTTGTGGATGAAAATTGTGTGAATATAGAGCAAATGCAGAGTAGAAAAAAGTATTAATTTAGATTAGTATGAAGTGTGTAAAGTTTTTATTGTGAGCTTCATTGGAACTTTATTTCATGCATATGCTAGATGCAATTATAACACTTCAAAACTTGGCGCCACAATCTCTTCTATCTATCTCTTCTTTTAGTGGCTAGTGAGTCCACTTGGACAATGGGTCCACTTGCACTGAGCACTTCTATAGTATACTATAACCGATTATAATATATTGTGAGCTAATCCTCACCGTGGTTTTTCCCTTTTTGGGTTTTACACTTAAAAATCTGGTGTTCATGTGTTATGTGATGTTGGTTTTTTTCATGCTTTCATTCATTACTGCAAGTTGAATATACTATGAGGATTGAATGCTTAAATGTTTAAGTAGTTTAAAAGAATATTGATTCACACCCTATCAGTATTCCGAGTGTTCAATAAAAGGTACCTAGGGAAAATATAGAAAAAGTGGATGAATAGCTATGAGGAGCTCTAAAAGACTTTTTCAACACTAGAAAGGTCATAAAAAATAGAGGAACTAACCAAAAGTTATGAGATTGGGAGTAAAAAAGAACATCTAATTTTAATAGGTGATAAAATATACCAGTAGAAAAATTTGAGAAAAATACCTACACTAATGGAAAGTGCTCAAAACCAACTTTCTGATGATATCTTGTTTGTAAAATTTGGATATCATATACCCAAGTCATGTCAAAAAGGAAAAATAACTCCTTTAGGAAAAAACTAGGGTTTGGGGAGTAGGTTGAGTGGGTCTTCCATACTACTGATATTAGTATTGTGTCATGTTTATGTTAGATGGAATAAGCTATCAATAATGAAATTTCCCTACACATAAAAAATTGCCAGTGTCTTCGTAAAATCATCGAAAACACCTAAAAATCACTGGGAATGTATGAAAATTACCAAATTTAACAAGAAAACATGGTATACAAGTTAAAAAAATTTGATAATTTCACCAAACTATTATTTATAATCAATTTTTTTGTGGTCTAATAGAAACCACCAAAAAAGATTCAAGGAAATAGATTTACAAAATTGGTAGTTCCCAAAGGTATGAGGAAACAACCAATGTTGTCTTACATCCACTAACAGAGAATGAAAGTTTATTTTTGGAACAAGTTGCTATAATTTGATAGGTGAGAATATAATAGTGATGGCCACAAAGATTATCATTATTGGAGATGAAGGATTTCTAGTGGGAAACAAAAGTTGTTAGTAGGTTAGGTTGAAGGCATAACTGCTAGTGGTAAAAATAAAGAGTGGGTGGCTATCCCTCCCAAAATATAGACTCCCAAAATCCAAAGCATGAGCATATACATCAAGACGTTTTACAATTATCGACAACAAGTGAATGAGGTAGTTGGGATTTTTGAAGTGTTATTCTATCGAGGAAAAGTTGTTGCCAAGAGGGTGTTTGTGAGATGACAAAAATAACTACTAGTGGTAAACTAATAGCCATTGCAAAAAATAAAACCCTAACTTGAATAATAAATGCTAAAAAAAATCATTAAAATCATCATTACTCATAAAAAGTTGTTGTTCATGATCAAAGTCACCTAAAAATGAAAAAATTCCCACTTGTAAACTTATACGATTTCAAAAAATGATGTAAAGGGGTTGATTCTTTTGCAGGGACCTTTACAATTCTATATAACATACAAATCTATACAATTATATGAAATTCAATGTAGGAGTAAATGGTGACTCCCAACACCCCAGGAATAGTTACTAGACCAATATATCTTCCACAATAGAGAAAATGGAAAAAATAGCTTGCTATGAAAATGGATGCAATATTACAAGATTGAATATGTAATGTAGATATAATGAATTTCTTATAAAGGATTGAGTTGTGAGATAGGATTAGATAATATCTTGACATGTGTCTTAATGCTATACAATGAGACAACTACCTCAACAATATTAAATGACTTAGGACACAAGCAATAAATTCCATAAGATAAGATAATATATAGTGACAACTAACACTATCTAGAAAGATTCCCTCCTAGGACCCAAGTGGAATTAACATGTAAATAAGACCTAGATAGGTAAAACACCTATTTACACCAAGATACCCTCTTAAGTACAACTTATGGAGAAGATTATTATGCAAAGATGTAGATGGTTCCTGACTACAAGGCCATGTTAGGTTCCCATGTACAAATGAAAATCTCTCACAAATAGAGAAAAGGAGAAAATCTAGTGGGACAAAACTCCTCTCCAAAAGAGGAAAGAAAAAAATAAGATTATGTGTGGAGGACCAATCAATGACCCCCCATAAGAGGGAAAAAGAGAGACAATAAATCCCCCCACAATGTGTAATCACCTGCAAATATGGTAAGTGTTTGAAGACAAAAAAATGATCCAATTCATAAAAAACAATGTTTCTCCCTTTGGAAAAAAGATAAACCAAGTAAAAATGTAGGAATGCTTCCCATTTTAGATAGGAATTGGTAGGAAGATGAACCCATATGTATGAATATTGTGTCTCTGAAACATTTTTATGTGTTTCCAATTTCTTAGTAGATGATGATGATGCCATAATCCAATTAGGTACATGCCCAATCACAATAAAAGGTGACAAACTGGGAACAAATGGAAACTGTTTTTGAACTAACTCCAAAGAAAAATATGAAGTGATAATAGTTGTTCCAAGGCTATCATAAAATAAGAGAGATAAACCCTCAAATTGGTCCTCCAAATCTAAAATGTGAGACTCCACAAAAAAATATACAATGTTTGATAAATAAGAATCCCAATTAGGAAGACAATGATATACCTGTTGCAATGAATCATTGGAATTTATCAATGAATCATCAATATAAGATGAATGTGTGATCTCAATTGGAGATGTAGGAGTCATAGGATAGGTCTTTGAATCATCAAGATGCTCAAGCTTTACATCATATTCAAATTCCTCTAAGGTCTCATTATCAAAGGGTAAATTTTCAACATCATCAAGTTGAATGATGCAATATGATGTAGGATCATTTAGGAATGGAAGATTATGTGAATCTCCAAAAATATCCCAAATCTTGGTTCAAACTATGCGTTGGCATGAGATTCCTGAAATTTGATGATAGGTCTCTCCGAAGATACTTGCATTGAAACTATAACCAATCAATAATATGAAATGATCATTTTTATTACCCCAAATTGATTTATTCTATGTTTTCTTTGGCTCAGGAATGAGTCCATAATTTAGATGAGGCAAAATATTGAGCCACCTGCAATGGGTTAGGATGCCTTATTTCCAAGACTCATATTTATCCTTAGTCAGAATGATTATAGAAGGATGAGTTCCATAACCCATGATTATAATGATGATATAGTTCTTAAATGATATAATTCGAGATTAATACATAAAATTAGGCTAAAATAAAGTACAATGATCAAAACAACACCCTCCCAAGTGTCAAAATTAGTCAAGTAATCTCTAGGATACAAACCAAGAAAGAACTCAAATCATAATATACTTGGGGAAAAATAGGAAAACATGCATGGAAGGCTGGATAGAGCTCCTCAATACCTTTCTAGCATCACAAGAATCACAAAAATCAAAGATCTTGGCAAAAAGTTATGAGCTCGGGAGCTAAAAATAAGATATGACTTCAATCAAAAACAAATGACACCAAATGAAAAATTTGAAAAATAACCTACACAATTGGAAAATTGAGTTTCGACAATATCTCATTTAAAAAAATGGCTGCTTGGATTGCAAGTTATGGCAATTTGAAAAAAAAACCTATTTAGGCTACTAGGGGAAAAAAGAAGCTCTTGACACTAAAAAGTGGTCACCAATATGATTGTCCATTGGCTGAGGGTTTTTTTAAAAATAAACTTTATCGCTACTACTGAAAATGGGTAGGCGAAGTAGTGGTGGAGCCCCGGTGGCGGCTCCTACACACCACCCAAGGGCCAGCCACAAGCTTCGCTATGACCAACAACTCAAAATTGTCGCTTAAAAAAATAACCACCCAAACATAATTTCATATCACAATTTTGATAAACTTTAAAACTATTTTTTTATTAAAAATATTGTGAATCATACCATACGTGTACCGACCACAAAGTACAAGTGATTTGAATGCTAATGTGACAGGTACCATATGACACCAACACAACACAAAAGGAGTACAATCCAAGGAATATTCCACTTGAATATGCCTATGTATACACTGCAAAATATTTTGCCACTGCACAGACCTATGAATTGACATTGTATAGTACGACCATCGTACAATGTACATAACCATATAGTTGTACAGATATGCTGACCACACAAAAAAATTTCCCTGATGTTGTCGAGAAAAAATATTAGATTTTGACGATTTGAGAGTTGATCTTTAGGTTTTTGGGCCTTTCAAATGCAATGATAGGGTCATATTTGACCTAAAGTGCCCTGAAAATTTAGCTACCTCTTGGATTTGGCAACTGTAACCCTCAACTTGAAACCCTTGCATATTAGTCAAAACATAATGAGAATTGATGAAATGAAAGGAAAACCTAACTTTCTTTGATGTCCTAGATTTAACAGTGAGGTATTTTAAACCCCAAAATGTGCCCAAAAAAATATTCAAGCCAAGAAAAATCCCTCATATTTGGGAAGGAATTTGCAACACTAGAGCTTTGATACCATGTAGGAGTAAATGGTGACTCTCAACACCCTCAAGAATAGTTTCTAGACCAAAATATCTTCCACAAGAGAGAAAATTGCAAGAATAGCTTGCTATGACAATGAATGCAATATTACAATATTGAATGTGTTATGTACATATGATGACTTGCTTATAAATGCAAGTTTTGAGATAGGATTAGAGAAGATCTTGACATGTGTCTTAATCATGTACAATGAGACAACTACCTCAACAATATTAAATGACTTAGGAGATGAGCATTAAATTCCAAAAGATGAGATAATATCTAGTGACTACTAATACTATCTATAAATATTCCCTAGGACCTAAGTGGACTTAACATGTAAATAGGACCTAGATAGGTAAAACGCTTATTTACACCAACATTCAATGGCTCATAATTTGTTCCCATTAAATAAATTAGAAAAAATTCAATTGCTCTAATTTCAATGTTTGGATAGGAAATCTTAATATTTTTGGGTATTTCCAATACAACAATGAGGCTCATTTGGATGTGTGATGCATCATTTTCCCCCAAAGCTAGACCTCTCAAAAAAAAAGATAGGGAATTGCAATTTTGGAGCTCTCATACCATGTTGGAGTTTATTCCTCAACCCTATAACTCCCAAAGATCACTTGCAATCAAACAAATATCATAGAAAGAGAGAAGTGAAAAATATATAGAGGTCAAGAGTTGATTGATCCAAAAAATAAATGAATCATATTGTACATTAGATAATGATTTACAATAAAGGATCCTATTAAAAGGATACAGAAAAAAGAAAAGAATAACCCTATAGAAACCATAGTTGAGGATAAAAGGAGATCATGACATGTGCCCCCATACTCTAACTTAAGACACAAAAAAAAACATGACCTAAGTAAGCCTAAGTAGCTAGAGTGAAAAGGGACCTAAGTAATTAAACTATTAATTATGTCAATAACCTTTTACTCTAAAAAGCAAAATTTAGCCAATATTGCCTTTGCTTCATCATATTTCTTCTTTGCACGTAGTGTATCGAGTTGAGACACCTCATGGTTTATGATGTCCTATTTTATTTCCTTAAGTATTTTAATAATTTCCACTTTGGAAAATCCTAAGAGATCTTAATTTGTGGGCCTTTTTCATGGTGGACCTTGAATAGTTCTTGAAAACTCTATAGAATACATAAAATGGAACTTGGAAAATGTCTCCACTACCAATCAAGTCTATACCATCCATACATTACTCATTCACTCACCTAAATAATATAATTTTGAAGGAGTTAGGGGATAACCTATTTTATTGAGACTTATGTATGAAGAATTAGAATTTTCTCTTTTTATGTCATTATGAATATCATCTCACCTCATGTCCCTACATCTATATTAGTCTTGATATTTTTATAGGAACTTCTCTTTCATGGTTCACTGATATATTGTTTCATATTTACCTAATCCCATAAACCACCTCAAGGTTGCATCTTCAAGGGTTGCTGGAAAAAGCTTAAATCTATGTGCATTCATGGTGTAGTCATAGCTTTGACGAAGGACATCAAATTTGAAAAGGAATTTAGATGGATCCTTTGTAATTAGACTATGTAAGTTTGGTACAATTGATAGGGAAATTTTTCATGGCATCATGTCTTGATTGATAAAAAATATAAAACTAAAAATCAATAGGTTTAATAGGAGCATCTACTATCTTGTCAACCATTATGGTTTTGACTAAACCAACTCTTGGGGCCTATCTTATAGAAGGTTATCCAATAAATGTAGGAAAGCACTAATGGTGGGGTACACTTGAATCTTGGCTAGTGAAAACTTGTTGAGAGACCAATAGGAATTGTTCTTTCAAGACAAAAGGTTCACATGGCTACTCAACTACTCTGGTTGTGATTCCTTCAATTGTAGCATAGTTTGTTGCAAAATCCTCTCCCTAGGTAGCTTTTACTAGATTATTACTATCCTTTGGAAGGAATATTCCTAAGGGATCTCTTCTCCATTGTATGCAACACATCAAAGCTAAAAATTCCTTCTCTCTTGTATAATGTTAGTAAATAATTTGATAACTCTATTGGTGGCTACTAGTCTAAAACTAAAAGAAATAAAATTTAATCTAAAAATAATAAAAGATAATTTAAAGCCTAAATATTATACATCTTGACATCATTCTTAGCAACAACACTAAAAATGATGAGTGCCATTGATTCTCACTAAGCCTAGTGCAGCTAAGGCTTGCACAAAACTTAACAAATACACTTATACAATAACAAGTAGCTTTGTGGGTCATGAAGTACTTCATTTACATGTCAACCTAGGGATGTATCTCCTTAGCTTGGTATTAATACTATATGTATGATAATATATTCATAGGTATTAAATTTTTTTAGTTATGTATAATAGAAAATATTTTACAAAATAAGAAAGTAAATGTTGTGTGTAGGAAATAATCTACTCTATCATTTCTTCAACAAACTAAGAGTTACGTAACATAAACTACATGTTCAACATATATTTTATAGGTTGATGAAATTGATCTTATTAATTGTAATAAACTTGACTATAATAACTTATCTATAATAAATTTGACTATGATAAATAATTTTAACTATATATGGAAGAATCTAGACTAACAAGATTGTAGTCCACCTCAAGTGGGACCTTTCTTGGATTAACTACACCCTTCTCTTTCCTTTAATGAAATCCTATCTAAATTAAAAATCATAAAGCTCATAATACCAAAATAATGAAAGAAACTCATATGACAAGAAATTTGATCTTAGATAATTTTGACAAAATCTAATGCTTACATATAAAATCCATTATCCCTATATTTTATATTACACAACATAAATATTTGCTCCTACTTCTATTAATTTATTAATATTATGCAACTAATCATCACATTTTTCCTATGAATTCCAATTAAGAAGGAGAGGGACACATTATTTTAGTAACAACAATAAAGCTAAAATAATAGAACAATTAAAGAGGAATATTCCTATTAGGCCTCTCAAACATATGCATAAAAATGAATCCATTGAGAAATATAATGAGAAGTGGTAAAATTTGTCTTTCATCCTTTGTGATCTTATCTATCTTATTGGAGAATAGAAACTCTACCACCTAATCCAACATACTTTGTTTCAACTAGTAAGGTTCATTCTTGGTTTTAGGGAAGATGTTGGCTCAACTATATAGCTATATGTATACTACAATCTTAGTTGTAGGTTGTGATTCTCAATTGTTGCAAGTAGTAGTTAGTTCTAGAAAAAAATCTTATTTTAAGATCACCATAACTAAAATATAATGCTATATTATTTTTAAAATAAATACTTTAACAGAATTATTTAATTAAACATCCTATAATTATACTTAGTGATTTTATCAAAAGAATAATTAAAAAGGAATTGTTTGTTAGGTATAAATATTTGTAGGAATACATTGAAAATAAGAAAGAAAGCGATAAATAAAGATAATTATTGGGATCATCATTAACACCCAATTTGGATATGTTCAATTGTGCTTAAATTGTAACCCCCTTATACATTTTTGCCTTATTATGTCCATTATTTATAACTAATTTGAGATGTTTCCTAATGGGTCTCCCCTGATCAAAAAATGAATATATGTTGTTCCCCCTATCCCCCATGTGCTTGCTCATGTAAATTGTAAGTTGCTAAGGTTTTAAATGTTCTAAGTGTGGGGTGTTCTATGTTCAAAATTCTATGGATTGTTCGTATGTTAGCATTTTCTTTCTTGGTATACCTTTCCTCCCAACTCTACCTTATCTCTTTGTCCATGTTGAGATGTTAGAATTTCACATGTTGGCATACCTTTCATTCGTTCCCAACTTTCATTCACTTTCCTTTTTGGAACTTTATATTTTTTCTATCTGACATCCCTTTCATCCACTCCTCACCTTTTCCATTTCCCTGATTAGCATTTCAAAATTTATCTTGCCATCATGCTTTCCCTTTGAACCAAAAATCCCCAATCCTTACATTGATTTCCTATCGACATTGAAGTTTCAACCATATATTTACCTAGGTATGTTTTCCTTGGTATCCCTAATCCACAACTTTCAACATTCCTTTTATAATCTTTATTAGAGTTGGAGATTTGAGAACAAATTTAATGTGGTATGATGTATTATGTACCCTTGAAATCCAATCCCCAATAATTTTTACTATGTTATCTTATTAGGATCATTGATTTGGACTTGTCCTTGTTTACATAACTAAAGGGATGAATTCCTTGGTATATTTGGTCCTCAACTCTTTATATAACTTCCTTCATATGATCTTTCAAACTTAGAGATGTAGAGATACCCTTACCTATTTACTTTGCGCATGAACCGTGCATAATTATTGACCTTGAATCCATGATAATGGTATTGGTTACAAGGTATCTTTAATCCCTAATCCTCAAAACTTTAAAAATCTTGCATTTTTTTACACTGCTCATTCCCATCTACCTTCATTCATGATCCAAAATAAAATTAATGATTTGATAAGGCCCCATAACTATCTAATCAAAATTTTCCCATACATAAACAATTATTCATCTTAAAGGTATAGATTTATAGGTACTTATAGTGATATAATAAAATAAAGGCACCTCATGTATCCATTAATGTGATGGTTAAAATTTCAAGCCCTAATGGTCCTCACACCATATCCAAGCTAATTATTGGGAGATTTTTGGAAACATGAGCATGATGATGTTTAGATGTGTATGGTGTTGTCATTGATGTCAACCCATTGTAGAAATTTAGAAGTATTGGTCCAAATAAGACCAAATGTTGTGGATAATTAACTAAGTCTCAGAGTGCAATTTCAGTGTTATAGTGAACTAATTTTGTGGTCTGTATTGCTCCGCCATGCAATGTATTTTCATGAGGTTTTGAGGTGTTGATCATGTGTATTGAAGGTGTTCAGATCCAAATTTTCAAGGTTGTATGTCTTCTATATTTGAAGATAATGTTGACAAAGTATCAACTTTTTAATGATAGTTACTGGTACAGAGTGCATATTGGAATGCTCTGCATTCCATCGTGGATGAATATTATGTTGTGTGGTTTTAAGGAAGTGTTTACATATGTCGAAAGTATGTGTGATCCAAGTGGAAAGTGTTTTAACGGTCTGCATGTTGAGTTGTGAATGAACAGTTGGTTCATTCAGTTATTGCTTCACTAGTTTTGCTATGTGGTGATGACCTAAGGATTTTGGTGTCGTGCAGAGTTGAAGTATGTAAGGAGAAAATATGTAAGGAGAAAATTTATGGGAGTGATTATAAGTCATGTTAACCTATTTTGTAGGTGTACATGTAAATTGTTTTATTCTATAAAGCGTGTGGAATGAAGTTTTGAGCCAACAGATTGTGTGGTAAACGGTTCATGCAATTAGACCAACCTAATTGATGTTTTGGTTGGTTATGGTATATATGAAAGGTTAATTCATTGTGTGAAGGATGAGATGAGATGAGATGTGTGTGAGAGTGTTTTTGAAAAATATAATGTAGTGTGAAGTGTGAAAGGTGTAGTGGTGAAGTATGAAGTGTGTTAAGTAAGTTTTTAGAGATTAATTGGAACTATATCTTCAGCATATTGCAGATGTGCTATTAGCAGTTCATTTTTGTAGTGAGCCACCCTTTCCTCTATCTTTTTCTATTCTAGGTAGTGATCCATTCTTTCTTTCTAGACATTGAGTCCTTGGACAATGATTCCACCATTTTGTAATCTCTTTTATAACGGGTTATAATATATTGTGAGCTAATCCTCACCATGCTTTTTCCCTTTCAAGGGTTTTTCACGTAAATATGATGTTCTTGTGTTCCTTGATGTGATGCATGCTTTATATGTTCCTTTCCATTATTGAGAATTTAATGTGATATTTTGAATGGATGTTTAGATTGATAAGATTAATGAATTTTAGTGAATGCTAATTCAACCCCTCTCAATATTTTGGGTGTTCAAAAATTGGTATTAGAACTTGGTTCCTTCTATTGGATTGATCGTTGAGGTAGATCTTAGAGGTTGAACACATGGCTATAAGGAAGTATCTTATTAATCTAGAAGAGATTATCCTTGAAGGGTTTATTGAAGAATATTGTGAAGTTGTGGTGCGTCACGGATGGAGGGTTCAAAAAGAATAGTCAAAACTGTGCAGCTTAGAGTCAACATAATGAAAATAACACAAGAAACTGATATACAAATATGAATCTTTATTTAATTTTATGGGCGAAAGGCATTATGCTTGTATAGTATATTAATATATAAAAAGCTTAGTATAAAATTGCCATGGTTGGCATATAGAAAAGTCTTCAAGATATGTAGAAATGTTTCACTGTCACCAATATCCCATATACAACAATCTAAAACCAAAATTGGATGCATTCATCAAGGTACTAGCATACTAGATCTAACCTCTGTACATGAATATTAATCTTTACTGAATTGAAAATCCTACATGAAATATATGCCTCATGGGTGAATTGGTGCAGGAGCACCCATAGGTTACCATAGTTTGTCTAGAAGGTCATGTTTTGGCAATTTGTTAAGGCCAACTTATCATCTATTCATGTTCATTTATGGTTGTGCCTTAGTGGAATTTTTGTTTGGGTGTTGATCATCTGATGAAGGTCATGTTGACCATTGGATAGGCTTAAGGTTTTTGCACAAGTGAGGTTTTGACCTTTTAGACCTTTTAGGAGTTTCTTTTTAAGATTCTTGCAAAATATTTGAAAATGTTGCTCAATTGGAGCTACAAGCGGCCAAGAAGAGCCCAAGGGAGAGGATAATTGAATTGGTGACCTATTTATGGGATGCCTCGGCATTGGAGTGGGGTTTGGAAGCATTTGAGATTGTTTTGAAGTTTTGTTTTGAATTCAAGGAAGCAATTGTGTTTTAGTGTGAATTTTCTGGTTTTGCATTGAAGTGTTTTTTTAATGGATTAATCATGGCACTGTAATTTGTGTAGGAGGTAGAGTAGTTGTTCTTTGAGCATTGTGTGGCATTAGATAGTTTTCTTATTCAGCTTCAAGTAGTGTTTGTAATTAGTTTGGTTTTCATACTGTTGCTGGTATGAACCAGGCAGTTTTGTGAGAATGGAGTGTTAGTTCACTTTCCCACCGTACAAATTGTATGACCCTTTGGGAACAGTGACTAGACTCCATGGATGTACATATAGTAGGGTTTAGGGATTTTTCAAGCACCAGAGTTACTAGGAAAGTCTTACCCTAGGCGAGCTACGGAAGTGCCTGACTAGGAAAGACCTTAGTGCAGGGCACTTGATTTGCAGGGGTGTCAATTTCTTGACAAATTACCTATTAGAGGAGGTAGGTGTGAGTCTTTCCAAGACCTGGTAAGGAGAAAGAAACTCCAAAAATTCATCTGGTGAGGGAATGGTTTAACAGTTTGCAGAGAAGTCAGGAAAGGGCTTAAAAGGCCTAGTTTTGCTCATTTTCAGGTTAGGGCTTTGTACGGACAGCTGAGGCCCAAGACCCCCAAAATCCTTGAGAGGTAGGCATATGAACTAGGAATCCAAAGAAAAGATTGGGGTGTTCTTGGAAAGTTTTGGAGAACAAACCTGATTTCTCGAAGGAGACCTAATAGGGCTAATAGGGCTAGTAGCCTCCTAGGCCTAAAAGTGGGGTTTGGTGAAAGTGACCTACAGATGGAGCTAGATGGACCCCTAATACACTTAGTAGGATGGTTTGGTGAATTTAGAGGCACCTCCACACCCCTGTAAAACTAAATTCAAGAATTTGGAGGTTTAGTAGCCTTTAGGGTAGAATAAGGGCTAAGGCAAGGGTTTCAAGATTGCACCAAGTTTTGACTTGGTAGGAGGATCTTTATTGATAGTTGGGTTGGCAAGAAGAAACCAAGGGACCCTAAGAAAGGAAGAGGTCCTATAGGTTGCAAGTGGTGGAATGAGACACCCTAGAGGTCTTCCAAGCAAGACCCAGAGCATAAATCAGTGATTGATTCATCCAACCTATGAATATCCAGGGCTCACAAGCTTGCCGCAAGGGAATTCAACATTACAACTAGCCAAAGGCCTTATTACATGTCCCTGAAGGGTTGATGCAAAAATATAATGAATCTATCTATCTCTAACTTGATAATTGATTACGTACAATGAATTACAATGATCTTAAATATGCTTCTCAAGCTCCAATAAAGGTCCGCATTAGCCACAATGGTTCATAACTTGTTGAGGGTAAAAGCACAAACCTGTGTCACACTTTCGACCAAATAAATGGTTTTGAGAGAACAATTTCCGGCCAGATGAGATTCGACCAAGTGACTTTCGGCCGAAACCATGTGGCACCGACGTGGTAGGTACCTTTTCGGTCGATGAGGTTTCGGTCGAAAGGTACTCGATCGAATATGACTGGCCAAAAACATGGAAAAAGTGAGCATATATGGTATTTATAGCTTGGAAATATCAAGACATTTTCGGCCGAGTATGTTTCGGCTGAAACAGGCTCGACCGAAACATACTCGACCAAGCATGTCTAGTTGGCATCCTACATGGCAATGAACTCATCATTTTTCAGAATTTTTTGAAACATTCAACTTTGCCAAAGTATTTCTCTAGTCAGAATGATCTTTCTGCAAAAAATAAAAATACCCTTTTGTAGAGCTCAAAGTGGAGAATCCAAATATATATATTTTTTAATATTTTGATTAGTTTTAATATATTTTATTTTTAAAATAATGCAAGTAGGTTTTAAAAATAAAAAAAAGAGGCTGATTAGAAATTTAAAAAAAGATAGTAAAAATTATTAAAAAAATTTAAATCTTATATGGGGCACAAGAGGAGAGAGTCTTATTCAAAATGGTATATTTTGTTTTTGAAAATGATTAAAAAAATTGAAAATAGTTGACAGCCCATGAAAACTGTCAAATTCTGACATGTTTGACTTTAAAACGTTATTACAAGAAAAATATACATCAAAATTTGAATTTTTTTTTCCATGCACAAGATATTGAAGTTACCTATTTGGAGAAAAATAGAGAAATGAAGTTTTTTCAATTTGTTTCTTGATTGTGAAGTCACTCTTTTAAAAATTTTCAACATTCCAAAATTTGTCCTTAAATTGATAAAAACATAATGAAAATAATTTTTAAAAAAATTTAAAAAATTACAGGAATAAACTTCATCAAAAGTTCTACATTTCATTAGTTTACATCGTTTTTAAATTCAGAGCATAAAGACCACTTTTATGTGTCGAAGTTCATAATTTTTTTTGCTGTTGGCTGATTCCTTTATAAAGTGTGACACAAGTTTGTGCTTTTACCCTTGAATGATCACATATGAATGTCGGTCTCAAAATATGAAGAGATAACTCCATGCAAAATGAAATAACTTGCGAATCTCTAGGATAGGTCCCAATGAACCCAAGATGCTTGTATGATGTCCCATTAAAGACTCTGCATGATCTAGAATAGGATCACACTAAGAAATATGGACTAGGTCAGCCCCAATGCTTTGAATAGTAATTACAGTGAAAGTCTGCGAGCAATAACTTTTGGTAGGAAAATACAAATGATTTGAAATATGGATATGTGATAGATGTTGATGTGTAGATGCTTTATCCCACTCCATGAGCTGAGAAATGACAATGCAATAAAATGAAGAATGAAATACTGAAACTACTACTAAATAAAATGAAAGAAAATAAATGTTTTTGGTTGATACAAGATTGCTTTACAACCAGGGATGCTCCCGCATCAAGTTGATATGGAAGGATAATGCAAATAAACTCTTGATGATTTGGATAAAGATGAATGTGAGAACAGAGAATTGAAGGAGAATATTAAGGATGCAGATGAGTGTATCCAAAAGTTGAGGGAACAACTCAAGAAAGCTAAAGAAAGATTCAAGGAAAAAAATGAGTAGCTCAAGCAATCAAATAAGAAAATCACCAGTCTGAAAGTGAAAGTTGAAGAAGGAAAAAAGAGTAAAAGATTGCTTGAATTCCAAACTGACAAATAAATTTGAAGAATGTTCAAATATTGAACAATAAATTATGACTTTGAGATTAGATCTAGATAAATAAAAGATTCAAGAAGAAAAATTCAAGAAGAGCCCCACCTTGCTTGATGAAATGATTGAAAATCAAAAGGATTCTAAGGAAAAAGAAGGATTAAGGTTTGAAAAAGTTTCAAAGGAGAATCGGACTTCAAACAATGTAAAAATAAGAATGATAAGAAGAGAAATGTTAAATAGGTTCAGAATAAGAAGAAAGATTTCAAGAGACCTCCTATCAGATAACCTACTACAAAAAAGATATTCATCTTTCAATGGTTACCGTTATTCCTACAATAAATTTAGATAGAAATTTGTAGAGTGCAGAAGCATAATGAATCAAAATTTTCAATCCTTTTTGATCAGTGTTTTACATGCAATAGATTTGGTCATAAAGCTAGTGAATGTATAAGTCATATGATGAATGGTTACAATAATGGTATGATGTTTCAATCATTTAATGGTTACTATTATACATGGAGTGGATTTGGGAAAAGGATTTTGAATGCATATCTAAAATGGAAAGAAGTAAGTCTATTCAACAAAAAGGTGTCATATGTCATAAATGCAATCAGCTAGGACACATAGCTAAGTTTTGTAGAAGCAAGAATGTGAAACCATTTGATTCAAAGAAGAAGAATGATTCAGTGAAGAAGGTTGATCTGGTTGAGATGAAGAAGGAAATGAAAAAGACATGGAAGAAAAAGGAAGAGAGTGAAGTGAAGAGTGAGTTCGTGCCAACCTTTGGTGCAAATGTTTCCTTTGAAAACTAGATAAAGAGCTTTGGCTTAGGGGGAGTTCTAATAGAAAACATTCAATGCCCCTGCCAAAGATGTGGTGTGGATATCCTCAACACATTGGTACATGTGTATATTGACATGGTTGATCTATTGGTAGTATCTTCAGTGTGAAATATTCTCTTGCAAAGATTTGTGGAGTGATTGAAGGTGCCTGTGATGACACAGTGAAAGTTTGCTAGATTTTCAACCTAACTTTATTTGCTGCAATAAATGCTTTTTAGGTCAATGGAAAGGACTTTATATATAATTTCACATATGTTAAAGTCATTTGTAACTGAGCAATTGAAGTGGAGAGCAGAGAAAAGGTGATTTGAAGTGATTCTGAAGTTCTGTTTGAAACCCTATTGATGAAGATTCTACAAGGTATTTATTAGCTTTTCTTGCAAACTCTAGTTCAGTGAAAATTCAAAATATTTACTCCCCAAGTAATTAATATTTTAGAATTTACATGATCTAAATTTAAGAAGCACCCATTCAAATTTATGGAATCAGATCCTAAACGTGTCTTTTTGAGGGTTCCATACAGTGTAATGCACATAAAGGATGTGCGAATCTATATTCATACTAAAATGGAAGAGTATGATCATCTAAAGATGAAAAAATACTAGGTAAATGTGTTTAATGGAGATGATTTTGAATTGAAACTTGAATATGAGAGCTTAACATAGAAGAAATTGGATGTGTGGAATAAATTTCCCAATTTCTTCTATGAGGATGAGTGGGTTAAATATGTGTTGAGTTGAATTCATGACAAGTTCATGTAGTTGGATATGTTGCACATGATAAACAAGGAAGATATTAGGGTTTTTACATGGTTGTGCTCAAATGGACCAGTTCCAACAATGAAGGCTATGCAAAATGATGTGGCAATAAAGATCACTAGAGAAAAGTTTGACAAATGTGCCCTAATAGTGAATGATATAAATGATCCAATAGTGAATTATGCATCTATGATGACTGGGTACAAAATTTACTATATAAACAGAGAGAACTCTATGTCAGCCATTGCAATCCATAAAGCTCACCAGATAGTAAAGAAAGGCGAAGACATTGATTTTTGTGAGCTTCTAAGATAGTTCAATTGATGGAGAACCTACATAAGACCAAAGAATCAAGGTAACCCTTCCGGTATGGTACCCTATTTGTTTGTTTGCTATTTTACTTTCTTAGAGAAGTGCTCCGAGCAAAGAAACTTGTATGGTTAGATAATATTCCAATTTTTGTGAAAATAAGAGATCATTTGAAAAGGTTGGGAAACCTAGAAACCCAATATTCTATGTTGTGGGGTTTCTTTAAGACATTTTAGGGCATAGTTCAAGAAAGGTACAAAACTCTAACAAGTGTAGTTGAGAAGTATAAGAATGATATAACCTTTATGGTTAGCAGAGATTATTGCATTATGGAAGAAGTTGGACCCATAATAGTTTGGGTTCCTGAGCTTGGATAAGAGGTAACTAAAGGAAAGCTTACCAATTTTCTAGAAGTTGTGTTGAGCAAACCAAGAGATCCATCTGTGGGAAAATTTGGTACATGTGTAGAGAAATCCAATCAAGTGAATCTAGAAAAGAACAAGAAAGATATTGAGAAGAATGTTAAGAAGATGAAAACTCAGTTGGAAGAGATAGTGAACCCACCTAAGGGTTCTATAGAGAATTCCAAAGCCACTACTATTGCTCAGCAAGGTACTCCAAGTACAAGAAGGTTAGTTAGGACCTCTTCCCCCTCTCCTACTATTCCTAAGTCATCTAAAACAAAGCCTGCAGGAAGTTAAAATAAGAAAGAAACATTTGGCCCCTCTGTGTAACCAGAGAGAGATACATTAGCTGTGAAGATGAGGAAGATGTAGTAGAAAAAGGACCATAGTTGATTTGAAAGAATTCTCAAGCCACTATGGAAGAGATAAGTGCAAAGAGAAAAAAAATAGATATAGTTGACACTAAAAGTGGAGAAGTAGAGAAAGAAAAGAAAGGTTTTTTTTTTTCAGAGAAAAGAAGGCCCTTTAGAAAGAGAGCATAGCCCCTTGAAATTTGAAGCACTATTAATAGTATTTCAAAATTTGGTCTTTTGGAAGAGATAGCTAAAATGTAACTAGATTCAAATAATGAGGACAAGGCAACAATAGAAGAAGCTATTGTTAAATATATGGTAACATTTGATATTGGTTTGGATAAGAATGAAGATCAATTGCTTAATGATTTGAAGAATGTGTTGTCTATAAGAAGATAAGAAGCCATTGAAGAAGATGCAAAGATAAAGGAATTTTCCTTGGAGAAGATTGGTTCTTCTTTGACACAAGAAGACAAATGCAAGTTATTTAAGTTATACAACAAGAAATTAAGAACAAAGCAAAGAGTTAGTAATCTTATGAGCAAGGAAAAAGAAGATATTGAAAGACTAAAGAGTGAGACTCTGTAGAAGGTTGAAGAACTTGCTAAAGGGTTGGAAATCCCTCTGGGTAGTGAAGATCAAATACAACATAACACATCTATTATAGAAAGCAATGAACCTGACAATGAACAACATGAGCATTTACCTGAGCATGAGGATGGTCAAGAAGCCATGGTAACAAATGATATCCCTCTGGATGCAAAGAATGTTGAAGAAGAAAAGGAAGATGATAAATATAGTTTCATGGAGGAAGATGAAGCTCAAAATGATTAGAATTTTCCTCCTCTAGATAAGGAAAAAGATGTTGAGAAAAGAAAAGAAGATAAACAAGAAGTCTCGAAGAAGACATAGGCACAAAAGGAAGAAAACTTGCCTCCTTCGGATGGTGAGATATCCACAAAAGAAGAAATTAATGCTGAATAATTTTCTGCTAGTGGAGATAAGGAGAAGAGTGAGAAGAAGGAAGGAGAAAGTGCTAAAATTGTTTTTGAGAATCCTCCAAATTTTATGGAGATTCTTTGAAAGATTTTTTGGACATGTAGCTATAGTTTGAACCAGTGGTTTTTGCACAACTCTTGTAGATTCCAATGTAACAAGGAGAGGTGGATATGGATAAGATTTCTCCCCAACATAAGTTACAACTTGGTGATGCTTTCCATGCCTCCACAAGGAAGGAAATACTTCAAACACACTAGAAGAGTGCAAAAATATTAGAAGTAGTAAAGGTGTTACAAGAAAACATTCCCAAAGAAACTATTGATAATTCCTTGTCCAATGTACAAAATTTGAAGTTGTTAGATTCCTTTAAGGAATATTCTACTGGTTTAGAAGAGAAATTGGAGAAGAACATGACAAAGAAGGTCAATGATAAGAGATTGATAGATATTTCTAATAATTGTAGTGCAACACAAAAGTTACAAGGTAACTTGAAGGAAGTATAGAAATGCTTGGAAGAAGCTAAAGTTTTATTTTAGTTTTTCTTGAAATTGCATACTTCTACAAGGAGCATAAAAGATCAAATGGACTCAATTGAGTCACAAATTACTCTAGCCTCTGGTGCATATGATCCGGAAAATGATGAAGATGGTGCAACAAGGGTAACAATTGAAATTTTTTATGGTCATTTCTTCCTACTGTAAGAGCAAAAAGAGATCATAATGCGATATAGTCAACTCAGAGATTTGGTAAGTGTAAGGCTTACATCTTTGACTGGAGTGTTAGCTAGTGTAGAGAAGGTGACACAAAGGATTTGGTGCCCAGTTTTCTGGAAGAAGGAGAAGACCTCCATGTGCAATATGAAAGTCATAATTCCTTGCTTTCTTTCACTAAGAAGGATTGGGAGGTAGATAAGAAAGACTAGGAGGCACTCCTTGCTAAATTGAAGGTGTCTAACAAGGGCATTTTACCCTCTGGTAGTTGAAGCTATACATTTCTATTTTGTTTATGCAATTTTCTGATTTCAATGTATATATGTGGAAGTAGTTGATGGTGCTATGATACATTTTCGGACATTTTTGGTATTTAACATTGTTACAGGGAGCCACCTTTGATGCAAATATTTTCTAAAGGGGAGATTGTTAAAGAAGCATGCTAAGTATAGGAGAGAAGAAAAAAGGGGGAGATACTCTCATGAATATATATTAGTTAGGGAGAGTGATATAGTGCACCCTTTACCCTTGATGTCAAAGGGGGAGAATGTTTTGGGAGTAGTTTGAGCAGTTTTGGAAGTGAGAGTGTGTTACCATCAATGAAAAAGGGGGAGGCTATTGGGATATTGTTAGAAACATGAGCATGATGATGTTTGGATATGTATGGTGTTGTCATTGATGTCAACCCATTATAGCAATGTAGAAGTATTGATTCAAAGAAGACCAAATGTTGTGGATAATTGGCTAAGTCTCAAAGTGCAATTTCAGTGTTATAGTGAACTATTTTTGTGGTCCACATTGCTTCACTATGCAATATCTTGTCATGAGGTTTTGATGTTTTGATCATGTGTATTGAAGGTATTTAGATCCAAAGTTTCAATGTTGTATGTATTTCGTAGTTGAAGATAATGTTGACAGAGTATTAACTTTGTAATGGTAGTGTTACTAGTACAAAGTCCATATTGAAATGCTCCACATTCCACCACAGATGAATATTATGCTATGCAATTTTAAGGAAGTATTTATATATGTTAGAATTATGTGTACTCCAAGTGGAAAGTGTTTTGGTTATCTGCATGTCGATTTGTAAATGAACAATTGGTTCATTTAGTTATTGCTTCACCAGTTTTGCTATGTGGTGCCAACCTAAGGATTTTGGGGTCATTCAAAGTTGAAGTATGTAAGGAGAGGATTTATAGGGGTGATTATATGTCACACTGACCTATTTTTGAGGTGTACATGTTTTGGTTTATTCTACAAAGTGTGTGGAATGAAGTTTTGAGCCAACATGTGTGGTACATGGTTCATGCAATTAGGCTGATCTAATTAATGTTTTGGTTGGTTGCGATATATATGCAAGATTAATTCATTGTGTGAAGGATGAGATGAGATGAGATGAGATGATATGTGTGTGTAGAGTGTACACGAAATTTGATGTAGTGTGAAGTGCGAAAGGTGCAGTGGTGAAGTATGAAGTGTGTTAAGTCAAATTTTGAAGCTTAATTGGAACTGTATCTTCGACATGTTGTAGATTCTCTATTAGAAGTTAATTTTGGTAGTGAGCCACCCTTTCCTCATCTTTTTCTATTCTAGGCAATGAGCCCTTGGCAGTGAGCCATTCTTTCTTTTTGGACAATGATTCCACCATTCAATAATCTCTTTTGCAACTGGTTATAATATATTGCGAGCTAATCCTCACCGTGGTTTTCCCCTTTCAAGGGTTTTCCACATAAATCTGGTGTTCTTGTGTTCCTTGATGTGATGCATGCTTTATATGTTCCTTTCCATTACTACAAGTTTAATGTGATGCTTTTAATGGATGTTTAAATTGATAACATTAATGAATTTTAGTGAATACTAATTCACCCCCCTTAGTATTTTGGGTGTTCAACACTAATGTCTAGTAGATTTTATTTCTCTTATCTTCCATACATAATCAAATTAAAAGATGCCATTAATGATTAGAATAATAGTGATCTCAAAGAGAAAGATTTAATCATGCCTCTAGATACTTTTGTACATCTCAAAGGGGTGATTTCTACATGGGGGAATTAATGTTGATGATGTAAAAGACATGATAAACCTCTATAGTACAAAGCGATCACATTTCTTCTCCCAAGGTCATAAGAATGAGCTAGAGATATTGATATATTTTCATTATTCAAGGATGATAGAAAAGGGGAGAAAGAAAGGGAACATAGTAAAGGAAGAAACTTGCTCAATAAAACCCTAGGGTTTTAGTTTCTAGTTTTAGGTAAGGTATTTTGATATTGTAATGATTTTAGTTTATCCTTGAATTTATAATAACATTTTTAACCTTTGAAGAGTGAATAGTTAAAGGTAGAGTAGACCTTGATTGAGTGTTTCCTTATGTATGGTGTGCATTTATGAATGTGTTCTTGATTAGTTGGCTAGTTTGATGGCTATTAAATCCTTGCAAAATTTTTATGAGGTATCTTTTTAGGATAATAAAGGAATTATATGGATATTCTCATGGACTACTAAGTAGATTCATTTAATATTTTATACATATTTTTTAATCTTTTTGACTATATGTGTAGAAACTAGTTTTCTTGTGTATTTTGGAAGACATGGGATTTTATGATATCTTCATTAAGATATCACTATTATCTTCAGTTATTGCATCTTTTAATGAATTCAATGAATTTGTTTCCCAACTAGATGTAAAAATTGGTCTTCTACTGGCTCCACCTTCCCATCATCCCACAACACATAAAACAAACTAAATTTAAACATCATTTTAATTTGTGTTGAAAATAGGTACACTCACTCTCATGTTTAAATGTGTATTATAACATAAGGGGTTATCATAGAATAAATTCATAGATATTTATGTGATAGATTATCTACTTTAATAAGGTGCTTGACCTTGTATATTACAAACCAACATATAGGCACAAAGTGAATACCAAAATAGGGGCCAACTATGCAATGGGTACGGTTTGTGTTAGGGTAAGTTGTTTATTTTTATGGTGATAACTATTAAAACACCTTAAGGAATCACCCACTTGGTTGAGTAGAGATAAAAATGAAGGAGGTTTTACCCACCTCAATAATTGATCTATTTTTTCTCACCTTTAACATGAATTTATGGTTTTCTTACCAATTTTGACACCTCTGTTGCTTGGGAGAAGATTAGGCTTTAGGGATTTGGGACCTACAACTTTGGTCACCAACACAAGAATTCATAAACATCCTCATAAGAAGATAACAAAGTATCATTATGCTCATCAATAAACATATTGTGAATAAACCACATGCTACAAGATAGGGGAGATAAATCATCATGAATTACATGGGGGGTGATGACCTCATGTGAAGATAAACATGACATATCACTAAAGATATAATTAGTGTGATAATAATAACATTTAGTTAAAGGTGGGATATTTGTATAATTAGTGTTTATAGTTGCAACATGAGATGTAGGAAAATTATCATCAATATATACTAGGGAAAATATGACATGTAAGTGATATATCATCAAAAGGTGTAACAATGGCATTCATATGTGAGGAAGGCGTGATATCATCAATATCCATCATACTAGACACATTACTAATATATGATAAATCCTTGTTAGGTAGGTGGTAATGAATATTGAAAACCATAGGATCATCACAAAACTCATGGATGAATTGCATAAATGTATCTAGTAGGCTCAGATGAGCACTAGTCAAATCATGAGAAAAAGAAAAATGAGACGTGATACAATAAACTCTCCATGGAAAACACATTCTTTTCCTTATATAAATATCTTTTGAGATTATCACAGATAGTGAGATATTATGTAATGATATAAAAATCATTACAAAATATGAAATATGTTCATGAATATCAACCATGGAGGAACACTTAAGAGGAATTGTATGGTAGAACGCCCTAGGTGGGAGAATGTGAGAACACGGTATATATGGTGGTATGCATACTCCAAACCCTAGATAATCTATAAAAAAAATGATAAATTAATAGTACCATATCTAAAATACCTTAAAATCAATGAAGGTAGAGTACTAAGGCTAAACCCTAAGGGGTGTAAGATTGAATGGGCTTACCAAAATGCAAAAGAAAAAAATTTCCCCAAGAATAAGCTAGGTTAATCAAATAAAATCCATACACATATACATAAAGTAGCTTAGATTAATTATTTGATAGTTGCGGGATACTAAATTAAATGCAATTGACATATAAGAAATAATTCTAAGGTATGATTAAAATAATGGATAACTATATTTCAACCACCAAGACAAAAAAGATAGAAACCAAGGTGAGAATGAAATGTTTGGGGATAAGTGCATGGATAGGCCTAATAAATGAAGAATATATGTGAATGTGAGAAAATATAGATAAGTTATGGATAAAAGATGTGATAATGTGTATAAATAGAAAAGTAACAACATAGGGAAGAGCCCAACTTTATATACCATTTTTTCAAATGTAAATGTATTAAGACACTCTCTTAAAATAAACACAAAGCTAGATTAGAGATGGATTTCACTATTACAATGCTTTATTGATAATTCATTAGCTAATGATTCTTATATCCCACTTATTACAAAGTCATATTTCTCCACTTTCTTAAAATATATAAATACATAGAAGAACAATATATACATATATTCAAATACTTTACTAACTTATAATATTTTAGTGTAGTGTGATTATAATATTTAAATTTAAATGATAAATTTAATTGTAAAAGCAAAGTGTTTAGTTCTATCAAATGGTATCAAAGCATTTTAAAATAATTATTTTAACATATTTATCAAAAAGCATGCTAAGAATAACTTTATGATACCACTTACTCATATGTAAATATATTAAGTCATTCTCTTAAAATAAATAAAATACTAGATTAGAAATGGATTTCACTAGTATAATAATTTATTAGCTAATGATTCTTACGTCCCACTTATTGCAAGAAGTTATATTTCTTCACCTCTTTCAAATATATAAAAACAAGAAAAAGAAAATATATACAACTTCTAATATTTCAGTGCAGTGTGATTATAGTGTTTAAACTTATAAATGATTAATCTAATGATAAAAGTAGAGTGTTTATTTTACTAAGTTGCATCAATGCATTTAAAAAATAATTTTAACATATTTATCAAAAAGCATGCTAAGAATAACTATATGATATAAAGAAGTCAATTAAAAATGCATTTCAAGTGACCCAACACATTAGCTTGTTATTTCATCATCATTCATTGAAAAGGTGTTCATATATTCAAGTACAATAATAAATTGAATTGTGTAAAGTGATTTATTTAATTTTATAATGTGTGGGGTCAAGTGGCTTCATAACTGCTCGGAAAAGGTATTCATATATTCTAGTGAAATAATAAATTGAATGTTGTAAAGTGACTTCATTTTATAATGTGGGGTCAAGTGGCTTCATAAGTTTAATGTTTTAATATGATTTGGTTTAATGTGTGAAAATGGAGATTTAAAAAATAATAATTGATATAATAATTATTAAATATTTAAGATTAATAATTAAGATATAAACCATTTTTTGGAAGGTATTTGTATTTAATTTCTCACAAAAAAAATAGTTGAATGAATATTTTAGAATATGAGAATTAATTGTCTATTATAACTTGGGTCATTTCTATGAGTATGAAATCATTTTGTGTGAGTAGAGAATTAAATCTAGTAAATGGATTTCAACTACATCACTTTTTTCACTTGGATCTTGTTTGTCTAGGTTTGTAAAATTTGTATTTTGTAGAGGGGTAGGATCTAGGGACATTGTTTGGGATTTTTCTAGATAAGGAATGTTTCTCCTTTAATCAAATATTTGGTATATTAAATTAACAATTTAGAATATAGATCAAATACAATAAATTGTGTTGCAAATATATATATATATATATATGTTGATATAAGAAAAATAAATATAGTGTGGATGTACGATGATCTTTGATTCCTAGGGTTTTGAGTGTACCTTATATTTCCCAAATGCATGTCTTTAAATGCAACTACCAAAGTTGACAAGAGAAATATTTTGTGCTTTGAGTCAACACATGATAACTAGTTGAATGGGTTGGGTCAACCCTAAATTTGAATTTGAATTTTAAAAGTTCAAGGCTCATTTATACAAGTCACATATTGAACTAGATTTATCCCATAAAGTGTGGATACAAATGCAGGCAAGAAATGGATAAATTAAGGAATAGACCAATTCCTAAAAAAAATATAAATAAGATCGCAAGGCTTGGGTTATGTACCAAAATTTAACATAAATCGTGCCACTTGTACATTTCTCCATGCTTAAAAGATAATTACATCAAAATGAGTCCAAAACAAAGGGGAAAACTATAATTTATACAAATTGTACCTTTACATTTTATCCCTACTCTAACTTGCATGTGAAGTACTTTAAGGATGCATGTTAAAGAAAAATCAAGGAGTCAACATGAGAGTAAATATATAGACATTATTTCTTGGGAGTAGCAACAATAGTTACTTTTTTGGATAAAAAATAATAATTTAGTATCTAAAATGGCTTTGGTAATGAGGTGGACACTATATGCATACTCAAGAAAGGAAAATTAATGACCTTGTATGATTAACATCCAATTACTTGCATGCAAAGAATTTAATTAATTTGGAGGAGAGTAGAAAATACATATAATTTGATACAAACAAAATAAATCTCAATAATCATATAAGAATGTATGGATATCATAAAATGATGACATACAAAGATATTAAGCTATTATCTTGAAAGCGTATGTAATGGTAGGAAGCAAAACATCCTTGATTTTCACCCAAGTAGGGATATAAAGCAAGTGAAATGAACATGAATTCTAGATAAAGGAACATGTAAGCACAAAAAATTATGAGATATCATCATGAGAAGTATTAGGAAAAAATATAGTCACCATAAAGCATGCTAGCACAAGATGTAGATATTGTTAGCATAAATATAACAATAAATCACACAAATGTGTGTTTGGTTCCCTTTAGGAAAGAAATAAATGGGTAGAAATTATCGGAAAGTTAAATTTGAATGTCAAAATATTAGAGGTTTAATCTATGGGTGTAGGGGTGATTTCATGAGTATTTTCTTGTCTCGTCAAATTATGAGAACAACCCAATTCAGATCTCATTATTATACTTATAATGCATATAAGAAGTTACAATTTCATGTTATGGTTTAAATATTATGATCAAAATTGTAGATAATTATCTTTCAACCATCAAGACAAAAATTTGGTAGAATCAAGGTGGGAATGAAATGTCCAGGAATAGCTACATGAATAGGTTTAATAAATGAAGAATACATGGGAATATGGGAAAATACAAATAATTTATGGATAAAGATATGGGAATTTTTGTAAATAGAAAAGTATCAACATGGAAGAAAGAGCCTCCCTTGGAAATGGAAGAGTGACCAAGGATGATGATTATTGTCATTATATTTCTTGTACTAGGGATTATATAACATAGATAGAGAGAGTAATTTAAATGGGTTTTAATTAATGAGGAGTGTGCCAAAAGGTTTTGTATAATGTAGTGTATTATCATTATTATGAAAATATGATGAAATACTCATGTGGCCTCATTTGGATGGGCTATATTTATCCCAATAGCTCCATGAGATATGCACTCTCTTTTTTGCATCTATTTGTATAGAATGACAAGTGGTCTAGTATGAAGGGGGTTTTAGGTATGGAGAAAGTGAAGAGGAATATGGGTGTGGAGATATACATTGGAATTGAAGGGTTAACCAGGGTCAAAAGGTTTAATATAGACAAGGTATTCGACTACTTCTCACACTATATTGCAAGACAACTTAAAAATATGAAATAAATAATTTGGATGCCTAGATTTTAACTGAGCAACTAAGGAGATCAATGATAACAAATATGGAGAGATTAGGAATATGATGATTTTTTTTTTAATAGACTATATGTTGAACACTTAGAATACTGAGAGGGGGGCAGTGAATCACTATTCTTTTAAACCACTTAAGCATTTAAACATTCAATCTTCATAGTATAATCAATTTGAAGTATAGAATGAAAGCATGAAGATAACCAACAACATCACATAACACATGAACACCAAATTTTTACATGGACAACCCAAAATGGGAAAAACCACGATGAGGATTAGCTCTCAAATATTATAACCGATTATAGTATATTATAAAAGTGCTCACTATAGGTGGACTCACTACCCACTGAAAGAAGAAGGGATAGAAGAGATTTTGGCACACAACCAAGTTTTGAACTACTATAGTTGCATCTAACATATACATGAATTACAATTCCATTGAAGCTCAAAATACATACTTTACACACTTCATATTGATTTGAATTAATATGCTGCTCTGCTCTGCATTCACTTTACTTTCACACAATTCACATCCACACACTCTTAACACATGCCACACCACACAAAATACCAAAAAAGATCCTTCATATATATCCACTTCATCTACAACATCAATTAGGTTGGCCTAATTAGATGTAATATGCAAAAATGTAACTTGTCGACTCAAGATCCATACATACATGCTTCACACCAAGATTCAAAACTCATAAAATTTCAAAGTAGATCAACATGGACCCAAAATGGCACCCACATAATGTATCAAAACATATCCAAACTCCACAACACACAAAACTCATTAGGTCGGAACCGGTAATGACCTAATAGCAAAGTTTTCCAACTATACACCCACATTTGAACACATAGACCTCCAAACTCTATGCCATCTAGAACACACACTCTACCAACACCTGTTAACAACTCCACAAAATCGTAAAGCCAAATTCCAATCCACGAAGAAGTGCATATTCAACAAAACATATGCATTGAACTGGAAAACTCTTGTTACTGTTAAGACAATACACTGTCACTCATAACTTCAACACCAGGATCCAAAATAAGATGAAATTCTAGATTTAGGTTCCTCTAACATCTAACATAATTATATTGGAAGCGTAGAGAAATAAATTATACACCAGACCAATGTGGACCCAAAAAATGGATGTCTGTACACAAAGTTACCTATATTGACACAGTCAATTTTCATATCAACCAACTTTACTAGATCAAATATTCTTGCAAAATTTCCTTTCATAATCATCCTCAAACATGCTCAATCCATCCAGACTATCTACACAATGGTCTTCATACTGGAATACAATGTTGACATCAATGAAAACATTGTAATGCATAACTATACAACTTGTGCTAATCCCACATGCTCATGTTTCCAACCGATGCATCAATGAAAAAAATCCTTAGTCTTCCAACAATCTTCCCCTTTGTCATTAATGGCAGCATGCCTTAATTATCTCCAAAATTACTCTCCCCCTTTGACATCAAGGGCAAAGGGTGCATACAACAACAATTTTCTCATATACCAGATCTCCCCCTGACAAATATATTTTTATATAGAAATTGAAAACATAAATGACTCCCCCTAGGAGTTCTATCCAATGAAAAATTTGAATTGGAAATCTACCTTATATCTTTCGCATATGTACATAGAAATCTGAAACAAAAAACTTAAATGCATAAAAGAAAGAAATATTTTCACCCGGAGGAGGAAGTTGACTCTTGCATCTTTTCAAGATGGGATTGACATTCTTGTTTTCCATCCTCCCAACTCTTCTTTGCTATCCCAAGTATTTTTCTTTGAGTCTCTAGCTCCATTAGGAGTTCTCCACCTTTGTCCAGAGTGTTGGGTACCAGATTTATCTTTGTAGTATTATCAACACTCACCAGGGCACTCGAAACATGTATGAACTTAGAGTTCACCAGACCCCTAAGGTTTCCAAACTACAAAATGATCTTCTCTTTTTGCAATTGCAGTTGGAAGAAATGCTCATGTAGACTCTCTATTGCTGCCCTTGTGCTTCCATTCAGGTCATGTGCCAAATCATAAACACTAGAAGCTTTGTCAATTTAGGACTCAATTAAGTCCATCATATCCTTTATGCTTTTGGTTGATCCAAGCCACTTCATACAAAATTGAAAAAATGATTTGGCCTCTGCCACACAAGCCTGCACACCCTTGAGATTTTCTTGAAATTTACTATGTGCATAGGAACACTTCTCCTTGACATCTAGCAGCCTTTTCTCATCCACTTTATTCTCCAAATATTTTTCTAACTTTCCCTTCAAGCCAGTGGAATACTCCTTAAAATAATCAAGTAAAAATTTTAAGTTTCCATACCAGAGAGGGAGTTGTCAATGACAACATCGGATATGGCTTCATGTAGAACTTTCACAACCTCACCAATCATTTCTTCACTTTTTTTATGTGTCTTAATGATCTCTTTATGAGAATATGCGTAGAAAAAATCTTCCAGTTCAAGCTTGTGAAGAGGGGAAATATTCTCTATGTCCACATACCCTTGTTGCATAGGTAGTTGTAATAGTTGGGTAGACACTACATGCTGGAATTTAAGCTGCATGCTTAATAAATTCTTTAAAGAATCTTTGAAGGTGCCAAAAGATTCACCAATAGTCTTTAAGTTCTCCTCTGCAACCTTCTCTTTTAATTCCTTGTCCTTGTCACTAGTGTTAATTGGTGTCTCCATTTCCTTCTTTCCCTCTGCATCACCAGATGCATCTTCACTCTTTTGCCCATTATTCTTCCCTGTATCTACTTCACCAGTAGATAGATCTATGTTATCTAAAGGATAGATTGTCTCTAGTTGGCCTTGAAAATTCTCAACATTCACTTCAAATACTAGAGGAGGTGTAGAAGTATCCTCCTTTGCAATGTCTTCTTCGGTAACTTCTCCTTCAACATTCTTCTCAATTTCAACATTTACTTCATCAGTAAAATTTTTAATAGCAATTTCTTCCACTTCTGGAAGAACTTTATCTTGTACATTTACTTCTCCTATTTCATGCTCATGTTGAGCATCATCATGGGTGATCCCTCACTACTAGTTTATACTTTTTGGCCAAACTAGACATTGAATTGAATTATTTTAACTAAACCTTCACTTTCGGGCACCTATAGTTGCTAAACCATGAGGAATTTTAAGATGATGCAAACTAGTGATTTGTGACATTTTTTCTATAGATTCTAAATATATATTATTAAAAAAATTTGGAATCAAATTGCATTTATTTTTCCATCTCCTTTGAAAACTAGTTTTTAATAATAAACATTTTTAAAGAGTGGTGTTCACCATAAACAACATAACTTTTTTCTATGAAGGATAAAATTCTATTTTCTATTTTCTTTGAATTTAGCTTTGTATCTATGATATCTAGCACATTCATTTGGTTTCATAGTGTTTTATTGAATATTTTTTTCTTAATTAAGTTTTGAAGTCAAACCAATTACAATTTAGACATAGGCAGATCGTATACAACATAACTTTTTTTGTATGTATCAAAATTCTTTTTTTGTTGCTAGATCAAAGACAACAATACCTAGCATGAACATATTTTTCAGATTTTTTTGATAATCTACTATTTTTCCACATGTACAAAACAAAGAGCTTGATTTTTGGTGAAAAACCTATGTTTAATTAAACTAAAAAAAAATAATAAAACCAAAATATATTAGAATTATATTTGATGGATAGCTCATTCTGAGGACTACCATCATCTAGTTAGGTCTATGAAGTTGATTCCATTTTCATCTTTAGTTCCCAAGCTCCGAAAGGAAAATTTTTGCAGAAAATTGCTAAAGGAGAGGGAGAAGGGAAAAAAAGGGGGGTTTGAGCCCATTGAGTGAACACCCCTTGACCCCTTTGAGCGAAGGGGGGTTTTCTTGAAGGGGGGTTCGCTTGAACCCAATTTTTTGAAAATTTCCTTTGTTTTCATTTAAAAAAATGTGCCAAAAAGTTATGGCATCAAAAAGGCGTTTGCTCGACGGGGAGGTTCGAGTGAACCCCCTTTTGAGTTCATGTAAACCCCCCTTCGAGCGAACCCCTGAAAACCTAATTTTTTTTTCTTTGGAGCGTTTTTGCAATTTTCCTTTGTGAAGGGAATTGTAAACCAGTATTGTGGGATCACCATCATTCTATGCTTATTCTTCAACATTCTCATCTGGAGCAATCATCTCAATGTGCACTTCTTTTCTACTTTCCAGATTCATTCCCAACCTTTGAGCTAAGTCTGTAACCTTTTCAATAGACTCTTCCTGGGACCTTCTCCAATAGATCAAATTTATTGATCTACATCTCATATCCACATGTTGAAGCATCAACACCATTTCTTTGGTAGGGGATGAAAAATTTCCATTAAAGCTCCCCCTGAGCCAAAGTTCTCAACTTAGCTTCTAAGGAAACATCTGCACCAAATGCTGGTACAAATTCATCCTTAACCTCTGTCTCTTCCTTCTTTTTCCAAATATTGTCCATCTCTTTCTTCATCTCTATTGGATCAACCTTTTTCACTGGATCATTCTTCTTTATCGGATTACCCTTCTTCATATTTTTGCTTCTATAGAACTTATAAATGTATCCATGTCTATTGCAATTGCAACATATGGCATTCTTTTGACCAATCTTACTTCCATTCATTCTAGATCTACATTGATTATCTTTATGTCCAAATCCATTGCATGTATAACAATATCCATTGAAATATTGAACCATTCTACCATTGTTATAACCATTAATCATTTGATTTTTGCATTCACTAGATTTATGGCCAAATCTCTTGCATGCAAAGCATTGACCAAGAAAAGATGGAACATTTTGATTCATTTGCTTCTACATTCCATAGCCTTATGTCCAAATCTATTGCAAGAATAAAAATAACCATTAAAAGATGGGTACCTTTATGCATTTGGTTGTCTAACTGGTGGTCTTCTAGCTTCATTCCTTTGATTCCAGATCTGCTTTCCATTGTCCTTGTCTTTAGTCTTCTTTTCAGAGTGGTTAGTAGTTTGATCCATCTTTGAGCTTTCTCCTATCTTAAACCCTAATCCACCTTTGTCTTTAGATCCTTTCTAATTTGCAATCATTTCATCAAGCTTTGTAGATCTCATTTTGAATTTTTCTTCATGACTCCTTGCTTTCTCAAGATTTGATCTCAAGGTCACAACTTCTTCAATTTTTGAACAAATTCCTCAGATTTTCTTTTCATCTTTGAATTTAGACATTCCTCAAGTCTTTTTCCTTCTTCAACTTGCACCTTCAAACTGGTAATTGACTCTTTGGCTTGCTTCAATTGCTCATTAACTTCCTTATGTCTTTTTTTGAACTTCTTGATTTACTTTCTCAAATTTTTGATGCATTCATTTTCTTCTTTGACATTTTATTTCAAATCATTGTTCTCACTTTCAGTTCTTTCCAGATCTTCAAGGGCTATTATGAGTTCTCCATTGATATCAACCATGCACTCTTCTTTTGTAAACTCAATAGCAGGTAACTCTTCCATAGGAGTAGGAAATATTCTGACAACCATGTGTTCAACCTCCAAGATCTTCCCCAAATGGTTAAGCTCCTTCCAAGAAACCAAGCTTTGATACCAATTGTTGAACACCCAAAATACTAAGAGGTATTCTTTTAAACCACTTAAGAATTTAAACATTCAATCCTCATAGCATAATCAAATTTTAGTAATGAATGAAAGCATGAAGACAACCAATAACATCACATAACATATGAACACCAAATTTTTACATGGAAAACCCAAAATGGGAAAAACCACTGTGAGGATAATTAGCTCACAATATATTATAACTAGTTATAGTATATTACAAAAGTGCTCACTGTAGGTGGAATCATTTCCCATTGAAACAAGAAAAGATAGAAGATATTGTGGCACATAGCCAAGTTTTGAATTGATACAATTGCATCTAACATATGCATGAATTACAATTCCACTAAAGTTAAAAATATAGACTTTACATGCTTCATACTAATCTGAATTAATACTCTACTCTACTTTGTATTCGCTTTACTTTCACACAATTCACATCCACACACTCTTAACACATATCACACCACACAAAATATCAAAAAATATCCTTCATATATATCCACTTCATCTACAACATCAATTAGGTTGGCCTAATTAGATGTAGTATGTAAAAATGTAACTTGTCAGCTCAAGATCCATACATACACGTTTTCATGCAAGATTCAAAAATCATAACAATTCAAAGTAGCTCAGCATGGACCAAAATAGCACCCACATAATGGATGGAAACATATCCAAACTCCACAACACACAAAAATCATTAGGTCGGCAATGGTATTGACCTAATAACAAATTTTTCCAATTGTACACCCACATTCAGACACACAAACCTCCAAACTATATTCCATTTGGAAAAAACACTCTACTAACACTTGTTAACAATTCCACAAAACTGCAAAGCCAAATTTTGACCCATGAAGAAGTGCAGATTCACCAAAACATATGCATTGAACTAGAAAATGCCTGCTACTGTCAAGCCAATACATTTTCACTCATAACTTCAACAACAGGAGCCAAAACAAGATGAAATTCTAGATTTAGGTTCCTCTAACATCCAACATAATTATATTATAAATGCAAAGCAAGAACATATAAATTGGACCAATGTGGACCCAAAAACTAGATGTTTGTACATAGAGTTACCTGTATTGACACTTGGTTAATTTTAATATCAACCAACTTCACTGGATCAAACCTTCTTACAAAATTTCCTTTCATAATCATCCTCAAAAATTCTCAATCCATCCAGACTGATCTACACAATGGTCTTCATATTGGAATACAATGTTGATATCAATGACAACACTACAATGCATAACTATACAACTTGTGCTCATTCCACAAGCTCATCTTTCCGACAAATGTATCAATTAAAAACTCCTTATTATTCCAACACTATAACCCCTCAATAGGGAGAAACAATAATTTTTATGTTCCACGTTCATATAGGAGTGTTTCTTTGTAGTATGTGGCAATTTGCTCCTATTTGATGTATGAGGATGTCAAAGGTTTGAGGGATCTTATAAAAGTCCATATAGAATACCTCACTGAGAATCTACATATAATTATGAGTGAAAGGAAATGGTTCAAGGGTTTTTCTATGGTCAAAGAAGTTAAGTGTTACAAAATGGATGAGAAGTGATTTATACATGGGGATATATAAAGTATTATTAGTATATGTGTTAGTTGTTGCTTTGGTTAAGATGAAAAGATTTAAAATCATGTCTTAATATTTTGAGGATGTTGGATTTTTTTTGGGTTAACACTTGGGGCTATCTCTAGTCTTTATAATTGTAAATATCTCATTTATAAATATAGATATTTGCTTAGTACTATAAGTCTAGTTTGAGGTGTTCATGGAATAAGTTAAGCAATTTTTTCTTTCCCGAATTAGACTTGGTGAATTATGGTTACCAATATCTTGGCTCAAACACTCTTTTTTTTGTGGCTCCTAGGTTCCCAACCTAAGTTATTATAGCAAAAAACCATAGGAAAAATCCCAATTTTGCATGACATTGTACCATTTGTCTATCAAGAAATTATCTTATAATAGACATAAAATAAAATGAAAAATAGGGTGGCTATGCAATTTCATCATTAAATTTTGTATCCACTTTGACGTGCACATGAATCCTAGAATGGGCATGCATCTCAAAGTATGTAGCACTCACAAATATGCATGTATATTAAATTTATTTAAACATAAAAAATATACAAAAGAGGTCTATATAAAGCAATGGAACCTACAAGATGATATCATTTAGGTTTGTAAGTTATCATTTACTCTCTATGGGAGCCTAGAAATTAAAGGAAAACTATGTCATGAGTATCTTCTAATGAGTAGGAAAAACACAACTTGAATATTATTGTTAACAAAAACAAAGAAAAGATAAAGGTAGAAATAGGGTTAGAGAAATTCCACATGTACAAAAAGTGGTAGTGATCTACCTTATTTGGTAGTCAATGGGTCAAGAAACATGGGGTAAATGACATGCCATGTAATAAAGATGAATTTTTGTAAGCACATATAACTAGCTACAAAAATCAAGTGTTAGCAACATAATGTGTCTTTATAATTAGTAGCATGCCATGTAATAAAGATGAATTTTTGTAAGCAAATATAACTAGCTACAAAATCAAGTGTTAGCAACATAATGTGTCTTTATAATTAGTAGCATCCAAAAAATACAAAAAATTATCAAGGAGAGAATGGTACATGAAATGTTAAATCAAGCTACAAATCTAAGCATGTAATCATGTAAATTAATAATTATAAATGAGTACATTGTGTATCGATAAAATAAACATATGTCAAATGATAAGCATGATAGTCTTATGGTTGGGATAATATCAAATAATGATGATGTTTCCACCAATCATGAGCAAGTAAAAAGATGTTGATGTGGCCCTTAATGGTCAAGAACACCTAGATAAGTGCTTAATACTCTAAAAAAGTATATGCCCCCATTGTGACATCTAAGAGCACTAGCACACAATGGTATAGGTCCTTAGTGGTTAAATCGATCTAGTGGGAAAGGTAATGTGAGGAATGGCCTGATGAATGCATGTAAAGGTGTGATAAGGGGATGTAAGTAAACATTTCAAGGGGAGGGTATGATGCCCCTATGTAGGTATAAATACTAAATATATGGTAAGAGGAGTGGAAATGGTGAGGGGGAAGGCATGATTCCCCATTTCAAAAATGACAACTCCATAATCAAGGTAAATCAATAAAGGAAAAAATAACATTGGGAAAGGAATGATACCCATAATATAAAAGGCGTGGAAATAAAATAATTACATGAAAGTGGAGAGGCATGATTCCTCCTAGTTTAATGTTGTAACTCTAAAAGTGTAATGTGACAATACAAATTTCATAGGTAAGTTCTATGCATGCGATACGTTAGTGTGAGCTCAATATGAAAGATCTAAAAGCATGGTATGTTGATTTCTAGGATCATGGAAAGTAACCTATGGTTCAAGGATAATACATACACAAAATAGTATGGTCTATAAATGGTAAATTACATAAGCATAGGCATGTTAACATATGTAATTTGTCATAAAAATCTAGAAAAAATCAGCATAGTAAGCATATAAATGAATAGCAAGTATAGAATGGGAAGTAGCAAGGATAAACATGAACAAAAATAGGTAAAGTATGGACCATACAATCACAAGGAAATAAGTGAAGCATGCAAACACATAGTGTGATTAATAGAAAAATGATTAACCACAATGGAAAAGATAGGTAGAGGCAAAGGTAATCAAGCATAATCATAAAGATGACATGAACAAGCACATGAATAAAATTTTCAAGCAACAAAAAATTTGGAGAAGGAAATGGTCTTGAGTGGGGGAAGGGAAAACATGAAATAGGATATGTGAAGGCAAAAAAAAATAGCCATAAGTAAGAGGCTAAAGTGAAAACAATGAATATAAGTATGTAATATATAAAAAATTTCATGAATGGACAATCAAACATGGGAGGTTCAACCTCATTCTCTAACACATTATTGTCATCCTAATAGAAATCATAAATTTTTCTTTATGGATTTATTTTTCTTCTTCTTATTTGGTTATTTTTTTCTATTTCATGTTTCTCTTTATGATGATTAGTTGGATGTGCATTAGGTATTTTTTAATTTCATGTATAGCATCATGGGGTGTGTTATGATGAATAGGGCCAATCTCTTGATGTGCACCATTTATTTTTATATGACTATGAGTATGCCTAGTGTTTATCTCCCCTATATTTATGAGATCTTGAACTTTATGCTTAAATGTGATGCATCTATCTTTATAATTTCTATATGTTCAATGATAAATACAAAAATATTGATCTATATACAATGTAAGCTAGACATATCCACTAGTTTAATGCAAGACAAGGTAATGATAATATGTTGCAAGAGTTGTTCTAATCCTATTTGCAAATTTTTTTCCAATGTAGTGTATTTTTTATATTTATTTGGTTGAAAGTATGCATGATGACAATCATTAGATACATCAATGTTTTCCTAATTTCCTAACTATGATAATGGAATTAAGCCATGGAGAATGGGAAAGTGTTACAAATACATTGACATAAAATAATATCTTCTAATAAGATACAATCTCATTTACATGTAATGAAAAATGAATACAAAAATGATCATCTCCATGATTACATCTCGTCATGTATTGCGGTCCACAACATCACTTTTTTCTCTCTCCTTAGGATGTCATGTGCCTTTGTGTTCAACATGCACCATCCTAACGGGGGGCTATTGATGCATAGCAGGGGTTCAAATCAACCAATCAACACAATGCCAACTGATTTCAGCAAGTCTTTAACCTCCAAAACACTAATGCTCTAGATTCCATGGTGGGCTCTACCATGGCTAAAGTCAAATGACACGTACATCGACTTTACTAGATATGCCTTTAAATCCTAAAATGGGCCATCAAATCTAACGTATAAAGGAAGCTACTATTATTATTATTTATTGTAGTGATGTATAATGTTTACTGTAAAGACAAAATTTTGACATGAACATTACGTTAGCACCCAGATGTGGTTTCCAATACCAAGCTTATATTGGAAAGCAATTATTAATCAATGAATCATTACTCCACTCTAAGTCATATATATATATATATATAAGTGATATGATATTGTAGGTCTACTTTATTAGAATACTTTAATATAATTATTCAAAAAAGAAATAAAAAAACCATGAGAGCTCTGGTAAAGGCACCCAAAACCATGAATTTGTTGTGTGGATTGATCTACTGGCGGTTACCCTTGAAAAAAAGAAGGATGTTGCTATGGAAATGGAAACAAAGAAAAGGAAAAGATTGTTTATTAAAGAATTGGGTGAAGAGGTGGAAGCCATCACCATCCCTGATGATAATGAAGTGGAGGGTTCACACCAGGGAGGTCAAAGATCTAAAAGGCTTGCTATGGTAGCCTGTAAAGGAAAAGATATGAAGAATAATGACCAAAGTTCGGAAAACACCAAAAGCCCCCCGAAAGATATTGAAAAAGAAGCTGACAAAGATAATGACTCCTCTACTGAGGAGGATTTGGATAGCTAGGGCAATGAATAGAAAAAATATGAGGAGTTGGAGGGGGAGAGCGAGGAAGACCATGGTGAAGAGGAGAGGGAGGTGTCTCAGCAGGAGAACATACATGAAGAGGAAGAAGCAAATCAAATTCCTGATGAAAATAGAGAGGAAATAAAAGATAAGGAAGATGGGGAAATGAGACTTAGCAGATTGGAGGAGAAAATGCAAAAGCTGGAGAAGAATATTTTTGAGAGGGAGGAAGAAAATAAGATTCAAGCTTTGGAGAATTTGGTTAATGGCATAATGGAGGATAGGCTGAAAACTCTAGAGAAAGGTATGCAAACTAAAGGTCACTCCCAAAGAATTCAGAACTTGGAAGATGTTGTAAAGAATGTCTGTGTTGTTGTGGATGTTGTAATGAAGAAAGCGATGATGGCCATTGCCTCGGGATGTGGGAAAATTAAGAAGCAACAAAAGAAAAAAGGTGCAGCTGATGCAGAGGACATGTCAGGGAAGCTGACTTTGAAGTCAACAATGCATGGGACTATTGAAGACTTGCTCAAAGCCTAGAAGATGATAGATGATGAATAGTTGCTTCTGTTTCGTGCTAGTTTTTTGTTTTTTGATGGTTTTTCATACTTTGGTGATTAATATTGCTACTTTTGGCCATGGTCATTGGTGCCATGTTTATAATGATGGTTATTTTAGTAGTAGGAATAGTTTGATTAGTATTGATAACATTGATGGTTGTTGTTGGTATTTTTGTATGTTGTGTAGAACTGATATGATTAATTACTATTACTCCTGTAGAAGAAGTAGTATGTTAGAGGCTGCTAGTTATTGGAGATGGTTAGGTATGGTTAGGACTGATGATAGCTGGTGGTCTTTTTATCAGTATTTCAGATTTATAATGTTTGCAAAGAAGGGGATTGGTTAAGTTTTTGACAGGGTCTGTGGGAGTGGGTGGGTTCCTTTTTGCTGTTTCCCACTTCTAGATATTCTAATCTTACTGCAATCTCTGTTTGGGTCAGGGCCCTTTCTTCCCTACTTAATCAACCAAAAATAGGGTGAATCTTCATACAATCTCACACTTTTCCTTGTAGGTCTACAACTCGGTTTCTTCATCATCACTTGCAGATTATTTGTCAAACCCATTAACCAACCATCATTTCAAACACCTTTTAGTCCCTTCCAAAACATATCTCAAGACACCATCAGGTTACCTTGGACCAATTCCTCAATTCAGGCTTCAATGTTGTCCAAACCAGGCCAATTAGGTCAATTTAACAAAGCAACCCTATTCTAAACTTACTTCCAAACCTAAAAACCTATGGGCAGTCATTTATTAGGTTACAAAACCTCCAAATCCAACACTCTTTGTCAAAGAAACACTCTCTTAAACAACAAACACCAAAATTATCATTTACACCCTTTTCCAAGAGGGTTTATTGAAAAACTCACCTACATGCCTTTCCACACTGATCCAAAGCCCCCAACACCTTTAAAAATGTCTACAAAAACTTAAAACACCCTTAGAAGTTTCTGCCCCAACAAATTTCAATCTTTAACACCCTCAAACCACTCAATTTCCACCAAAATACTCAAACTTTCCTACTAGGGCATCCTACAAAACCCATCAACTCTTACTCCGGGCTCTTGAAACTCACACCATATCAAGGTCTATTCCAAATACTTTCATTCTACCAAGTTTAAAGAGATTTCACCAGATAAAATGAGTCTTGTGCATTTTTGTTTGCTCTCGGGTTCCTTACTCAGGGTTTCTGGACAGTTTTTCAAAGAAATGCAATATCTTTCTTATTTCTCAATGAAATTCAACGAGACCAATTGAAAAGTCATATAGACTTGTAGGTTCATCAATCCAAATAACTTCCTCTTAAGAATATTTTTGTACAGGGCCGTACATAAGTTTGCACAATTAGTTTACACATAAAATATGTAAAGAAATGAAGTTTTTATTCATTTCCAATCACAAAGATATTCAATACATCCTCTCTTGCTTTGCCTCAAATTATGAGAGGATTATTTATGCATTACAATCACAACTAACTCAAAACTAAACAACTCTAACTGAATTCTTACCTAATTGACCCTTCATCTTCCACCTTTTACAATTTTGTGCAATTTTTGCAACTTTTCACAAAATGGACATTACATGACAACTCGCCCAAAAACTCACCTAGAAGCCTAGAATTGACTCAAAAACATTAGAAATGACCCAAATACAACCTTATTACAAAGACATGCAAGCCATAAACCAAAATTTACAAAATTTCCTCAAGGAGGCATGAAGTTGTCATGGTGCTCCTACACCAAACTCTTGGCCAAAAGAAATTCCAAGCCCTCTTGGATTGAGGGTAGTAACAGGTCTCCATCCTCTTTATGCTCCTCTTTGATGTCCTCTATGCACTGCCTCTTGTCCTGTTTGAAATAGCTCCAATTGGTCTTCATTTTCACATTTGGTGTCAACTTGTCAAAGCAAACTAACCTCCTACATGTCTTGTTACCTAGAATCATATTCTCCATGCTTTGGTGTATCCCAATCTCTACCTCAGAATCTTGTCCTCCTTCTTTCATCTTGAACTTTGGTTTGTTTCCCATCAAGATTGATATCACAACAAAAATGTGATAGATGATCTCCTTATATTTTTTCCTTTGAAATATAACATTGATTACTTCATCTATGTTTATCTCTTCTCCTATCTGATATTTTTCCCCTATACCTATTGCCTCATCAAGAAAACTTTTAAACCAATCTTGAGTCTCAAGGATCAATTCATCCTTGACCTTCTCTTTATCCAATCTTGACACAAACTCATCATTTCCCTCCAAAATCAATTCATCCTTCACCTATGCTATCTTTGTGCCTTCAAACTCTAATATGGTTGCAATCTCTAAGTGCTCTTCTTCTTCTTCCTCTATTATCTTCACTTGTCTCCTCCTTTGAACTATCTTCTTAATGGGCCATGCAACCTTTCTCTTAACTGATAAGTTCCAACTTGACTCTTGGTTTGTTAATTTCTTCAACTGATCCAACTCAACCTTCCATCTCTTTACCAACCTTTCTCTCATCTCTATTGCTTGTTCCAAATCCTGCTTCAGTTCCTTAATCTCTCTTTCAACCCCTATTTGTCTCATCTTTTCCTCTCTTTTTCTTCTTGCTTCTTTTGTGAACCCCCAGCCTGCTGGTACCTTCTGAACAAATCCATCTTCTCTTCAAGCATGTCCCTTTAACCTTGCTTCCTCTTGAATTTTCCTCACCTAGGTCTCTTCTCTTTTCCTTTACCTAGTCTTTTGGCAATTGGGTTTTCTCTTCAACCTGCACAAACACAAACACACAAACACCAAACTCTCTTGCCCAGACCTTCTGAGATTTGATACCAATTGATGTAGAGCAGGGGTTCAAATCAACCAATCAACATAATGTCAACTGATTTCAGCAAGTTTTTAACCTCCAAAACCCTAACAGGGTGAATCTTCTTACAATCTTACACTTTTCCTTGTAGGTTTGCAACTCAGTTTCTTGATCATCACTTGCAGATTATTTGTCAAACCCACTAACCAACCATTATTTCAAACACCTTTTAATCCCTTCCAAAACATATCTCAAGACACCATCAGGTTACCTTGGACCAATTCCTCAATTCAAGCTTCAACGTTGTCCAAACTGGGCCAATTAGGTCAATTTAACAAAGCAACCCTATTCTAAACTTACTTCCAAACCTAAAAACCTATGGGAAGTCATTTATCAGGTTACAAAACCTCAAAATCCAACACTCTTTCTCGAAGAAACACTCTCTTAAACAACAAACACCAAAACCCTCATTTACACCCTTTTCCAAGAGGGTTTATTGAAAAACTCACCTACAGGCCTTTCCACACTGATCCAAAGCCTCCAACACCTTCAAACATGTCTGTACAAACTTAAAGAACCCTTAGAATTATCTTCCCCAACAAATTTCAATCTTTAACACCCTCAAACCACTCAATTTCCACCGAAATACTCAAACTTGCCTACTAGGGCATCCTACAAAACCCATCAACTCTTCCTTTGGGATCCTGAAACTCACACCATATCAAGACCTATTCCAAATACCTTCATTCTACCAAGTTTAAAGAGATTTCACTAGATAAAATGAGTCTTGTGCATTTTTGTTTGCTCTCGGGTTCCTTACTCAGGGTTTTTGGACAAATTTTCAAAGAAATACAATATCTTTCTTATTTCTCAATGAAATTCAATGAGACCAATTGAAAAGTGATATAGAATCATAGGTTCATAAATCCCAATGACTTCCCCTCAAGAATCTGTCTGTACAGAGCCATACAGAAGTTTGCACAATCAGTTTACATAGAAAATATGCAAAGAAATGGAGTTTTTATTCATTTCCAATCACAAAGATCTTCAATACATCCTCTCCTACTTTTCCTCGAAGTATGAGAGGATTATTTATGCATTACAATCACAACTAACTCAAAACTAAATGAATCTAATTGACTTCTTACCTACTTGACCCTTCATCTTCCACCTTTTACAATTTTGTGCAATTTTTGCAACTTTTCACAAAATGGACATTACATGACAACTTGCCCAAAAACTCACCTAGAAACCTAGAACTGACTCAAAAACATTAGAAATGGCCTAAATAGGACCTTATTACAAAGAGATGCAAGCCTTACACCAAAATTTGCAAAATTGCCTCATGGAGGCATGAAGTTGTCATGGCGCTCTTGCACTAGCTATCATACCCCTTCGATTTTCAAAAGGCGTATTCAATAGCCAACAAATCCTTTGTTGAAAATATTTTATTTTTCAAAAACTATATTCTTCAACAAGAACCCCTAATGCTAGGTTGCAAATTTCCTATAAATAGTCTCTGAACATTAGCATTAGGAAGACTATAGGATATTTATGAGTAAAGTAATTGATATCATCCTATAAAGCCTATTACTTTTTCCTTAGGTCCTTGTTTGCAGTGCACTAAATCAGTTAATGTTACTTGAGGACCAATATATACTTGAAAATTTTGGAGAAATGCATCGACAAGTTCATTGAATGAATTTATAGAGTTATTCAACAATGAGCAAAACCGTTCCAAGGCCATATCTTTCAATGATCTAGGAAATAGTTTAGTTAGGAGCTTATCTTCAAAAATGAAGTCGCTACACAATACCGTGAAAGCCAATACATGACTGTTGGGATCTCCTTTACCATTGTACTTCTCAAATCAGACTATTTTTGAATTTTGAGGCATGAGTGTTTTCAAGATTTTAATTGACAATGGGATCCTTTTGAGATATTGTGGTGGTTGTCTATTTTGAGTTTGATTTAATGTGGAGATTTTTTGTTGAAGTGATGTCACATTTTGTAAAAGTTGGTTTATGATTTAATCATTATTTGACATGTTTTAAGAGTTTGGTGAATAATATGGCAAGATTGTGTAAATTTTTGGTGGAATACTATGTTGCACATTTATGAGAGGTGATGAATATTGAGGTGTTATGTGTGATGATACAAAACTATAAAGATTCCCAGTAAGAAGCCCTAAGCTTGGAGTTAGGCCATTGGTGTGTTGTATTGTTGAAGCTACAATTGGTAGTGTAAATATAGGAATAGAAGGTATAGTTGTGGGGAGGGAAACTTGTTTTCCTCCTTGGTTTTGAGCATTTGCTAAGGCTTGGGTGAAGGCTTGGGCACAACTAGATGTCATAAGGATGTTAGCATCTACTATATGAGCTAGACTATACAAAACCTCTATTCCCTGAGCATCATTAATCAACTTCTTAAGGTTATCCACTATAGGCACCGTTTGTTCTCCTAAGGATTCAATGCTTAAGTAGTCTTGAAATCCCTCTAATTCTTTATCTAATTGTTTTAATTTCTCATCAGGCACATGGACAACAATAGTCTCGACGTTTGTAAATATATTTGATTGTGAAGTTGTCATGAGTATTGTGGGATTAGGAATGAAGTCCAAAATGGGCTGGGTATTGAAAATACCTTGCGTGAAAGAGTTGGAGGACTCAGGATCTAGGCGATCCCACAATACTGATTTACAAGTTTTGGCCAAATTGGACATTGAACTAAATTTTTTAACTAAATCTTCACTTTCGGGCACCTATAGCTTCTAAACCATGAGGAATTTGAAGATGATGCAAACTAGTGATTTGTGAAATTTTGTCTGTAGATTCTAAATATATATTTTTAAAAATTTTCAGATTCATATTGCATTTATTTTTCCATCTCCTTCGAAAACTAGTTTTTAATAGTAAACACCATTTTTAAAGAGTGGCGTGTACTTGCTAACACATAAATTTTTTTCTATGAAGGATAAAATTCTAATTTCTTCAAATTTAGATTCATAACTATGATATCTAGTGCATGCAATTGGTTTCATAGAATTTCATTGAATATTTTTTTCTTAATTAAGTTTTGAAGTCAAACTAGTTACAATTTAGACATGATTTACTTGCTAACACATAACTTTTTTTGTATGTATCGAAATTCATTTAATTTGTTGGATCATGGACATCAATATCTAGTGCATAGATATTTTTCAATTTTTTTTGATAATCTGCTATTTTTCCACATGTGCAAAACAAAGAGCTTGATTTTCGATGAAAAACCTATGTTTAATTAAACTAAAAAAAATACATAATAAAACCAAAACATATTAAAATTATATTCAATGGATAGCTTGTTCCGAGGACTACCATCATCCAGTTGGGTTTGTGAAGTTTCCTCCATTTTCATCCTCAACCCGAGCTTCGAAAGGAAAAAAATTGTAGAAATTTGGTAGAAGAGGGGGAGAAGGGAAAAAAAAGGGGAGGTTCAAGCGAACCCCCCTTGACCCCTTTGAGCAAAGGAGGGTTCACTCTAACCCCCCTTGTTTTGCAATTTTTCCTTTGTTTTCCTTAAAAAATGGTGCCAAAAGGGATGATGTCACCAACAAGGGTTCACTCAAAGGGGGGGTTCGCTCAAACCTCCCTTTGAGTGAACCCCTAAAAACTCAAAAAAAATTTCATGGGAGCATTTTGGAAATTTCTTTAGTGGAATTGTAAACCAGTTTTGTGGGATCACCCATCCAAAACATATGTAATAACAATGTAGGATGCCATAAGTTTGTAACTATGTCTCATAGGAGTATTGGCAATAGGATACTAGGTTGCAAATCTCATACGAGTTTCAAAACACTTTGGTGTGCCCACTATGAACACTATGGTGCAAAACAGTAACAATAAATAGGATCCAAAATCAGAGAGCAGAAACATACAAAAAACACATAGACAAATGTTTGGTGAAATTTTAAGTCAAAACTAGCTAGACAAGGCCACCCACAGTGCCCTTATTTGGAAAATTTTTATGCTAAATTCAAAGTTTGAGTGTTTGTAATACTATTTAATTATTCCTTTCTATGACAATGCAGGCTTGAAAGTGAGTATTTTTCCAGAATCTGTCCAATTTATGATTATGCAAAGAAAAATGCAAGTGTGTAAACAATTTTCAAAATGTTCAAGCAATAACATGCAATCCCAAATGCAGTTTTAGAATCTAGAATGTAGAAATTGATTGATCCTAATGTGCAAAATATGAAAATGATGATCTTGATATCTTTTTACAACAAAACAATGTAATTTTTCACCTTTTTGACTATATGCAAAATGCCTAAATGAATGCAATTAACACTTTCAGATTTTATTTCAGATCTAAGATGACCTAATGCAGATTTTTAAATGCAATTAATATGTAGATCTGACCTATGATGACTGAAATTAACCCTATTGCAACATATGATACAATATGACATACAAATTTTTAGATTTTTATGCTTTTTTGATGCAATAATGGATGCCTAAATGATGAAATGCAAAACAAGGCAATGCTAATCTTAGATCTAATATGATATGCTTCATATTTCAAAATGTTTATAATGTTAATACGTTGGGTTCACCAAAAATGATATGTCAGAAAAGTGAAACCCTGGGGTTTAATTAGAATTTCACAATTTTTCTGAACATGGTCATTGGGGGTTCAAATTGGCCAAGGGAATAAGATTAACTTACAACCTACAAAGTGAGTCAATCAACCCTTAGGATTTGAACTTGGATAGTTTTGGAAAGTATTTTTGATGAAATGCAATGATATAACTAGCTAACAATGAAAATGCACTACTTTGATATGAAAAAACAACTTGGAAACTCACAAACAAATTTGATGACCAAAAATAGACTGAGCAAACTTGTGTGCACCTGTGATTTGAATTTTGAATTGATTTGACTAGATAAGGCCACCTAGGGTTCCCTTTTCTGGATGACTAAAACTAAAATCTGTCTTCATAGTCCTCAAGTACTCGGTCAAAGGCTTCTTCCTTTCAGATCTTGCTATTAGATCTTCATTGGAGGTTGAGATAATTGAGTTTTTGTATCTTGTTAAGTTGTAGGATTTGAATGCAACAATGATCAAATGGTCTTCAATCTCCCTCTAATCTTCTTCAGATCTATAACCTGCACATTGAAAGAGAGAGGAAGGGTTGTGCCATATAGGGGCTTGCCTCAGTAAAACCCTATGTTGGTATTTCTATCTCCACAATAGAAAAATTGATGAAAGAGAGCTTATGCTTTTGAGGGATAAAGTCTAAATGATAAATGAATGATGAATCAACAACTGGATGCAGCTCACCACTCAAATTTGATTTACTTGAAGCACTAAATTCATGCACATCTCCTCAAGGCTTGATTGCAATTTGGCTTGGCTTGCTTTGAAGACCTACAAGTGTTAGTCCTCACAAAATGTATGCATAAACATGAACAAACTCACATAAAACTTGACATGATGCTTTGATACTAAAATGCTACAATAATCTTGCTCTTGAATTCTCTTGACTTGATCTTGAAGTATAATAATTGTGCTCAATATCGCTTCTTTTCACTCCCCTTTTTCAAATGATGCAATGAATATGTATTTATATGCAACTAATCTAATTTCCCACAAATTAAATCCTGATAGCTGACATTTAAGATTTTAATTTCAAATAATAAGTTGTCATCCCTGACATATTAAAATTTGGGGCCAAATTAGGAGGACAAGACCACCTAGGGCGCCCTTGTCTAGGCCCTATTTTTTGGGATGTTAAGTATCAAGGGTAAAATATTAAATGCCTACTTTTATTTTATACATTTTATTCCTTGATAAATGATTAAATGAGCCATGGAATGCATAGTTTAGGAAAGTAGGAACATGATTAGGTCCATGCACATAGGAGGGAGAAAAATCTATTGTGAAATTGTCATAGGTGACAATTTACGACGCTACAAACATAAACACTTTGATAAATGTACAAAAATCAAAATAAAATGATCCCTTTTCAACACAAGGTCCCCTTTAAATGATAAACAAAACACTATAGTCATTTATGATTTTGATAATACAATTTAATGAAACAATGCATGTTAAAAAAAATATTTAAAGGAAAATTAAATATTACCCTAGCTTTATGTGAAATGTAATTTCAAAATTAAGCACTAGGATCCCCAAAAATATACATTTTAAGGGCATGTTATGATGGGTCAAGACAACTTTTGTGTAGGATTATAATTTATTTTAATTTATATATGAGTCTCTTATATTGGAACCTTAACTTCATGATCTTGATTTAATGCATGGAAAGAACTTGGCCATGTAGGACTAAACTAGCAAAATATATGTAGAAAGATCTATTCATCTTTACCTCCCCTATGCTTAAATATATCACCTTGAGGGAGATTGTCAAGTCACTAGGGTTAATTTATCCTATATCAACCTCTTGAATGGACTAAATTTATGGATCTAAGAATATACATGTAAATACCATGCAGATACATGTAGATGACCAATATGATTCTAATGCTAATTATGATTCTTTTGTCCCTTAGGAAATGATGTGCACTCATTTTCCTCTATTCACAATGATAATTTCAAATTGATATTTTTTCAATACCAAGACAACAATATTTTTTTAAATGTGTACCAAGGTGGCTCATAATAGCTATTGAAAAGAGAGGAATTTTAGAATTAGAATTTGCACATTTAGATTTTAGATTCAATCTCATGTGCTTCAATATTAAACCAGGTTGAATCTAAGTTGAGTGGACTCAATTAGGTGAAGAAAATTATCAAAGTAAGGTAAGGAATACACATGAAATTGTGTGTGAATATGGATGGGTAAATGGCTAATAAGTGATGAACATGTGAAATTTGTGTAAAGAGAATCAAATATGCATAGATAAGGATAGAGCCATGAGACAAACTTAGCACAAGATTGTGCCATTTTTGTATATATAATTGCATTAATATGTCAACTATCATAAAGGGTCCAAAATCAAATGAGAAATAACATGGGTATTTTAATTTCACTATTAAAATATGACATGTTGGGTATAATGTATCTTCCAATCCAGGGTAGGCTTGTTTAGACACATCACACCACCTCAAATAGGATCAAAAATTATATTAGTGGCACGTATTTAAGTCATGTTGGTATGGGGGGGATGGAGTCCCATATTCATATATATCGGTGGGATGATGTCTCTTAGGGGTGTATATTGATTATTCACATTCTTAACTTTTTGGATGGAAAGAGGTAAACTATATTGTATGGACCACTATATTTTTTGTGATATTGAATATCATAAATGTATTTTTCATGGAGTGGATGTATATTGACATACTTATATGATGATCTCAACAAGTTCATGGATTACGAATATAGTCGTATTAAGGCAACATCATCATTTGGATGTGGGTATATGCACCTATTTGTGTCCCACATTATCCAAGATTACCCATAGTAAAAATAAAAGGATACTATTGGTATTTATATGGTATACCATTCATAGAGGCAAAGGGGAAGGAGAGGATCACATTGTAAGGTTGAAATTATACATTTTCCTATTTAAATCCTACAAATATTACTTGGCATCCATATAGAGAACTAGAAATGGATGTAGATGATATATTCTTATCTAATGCATTAGGAAATCAAAATGATTTGTGAGGAAATAAACCATCATGATAGGGTAATTTCAAATTAGATAGTGATGAGACAATTTGGGATCATGGAGGTGGTTTCCCCAATCTTGCCATTACATTAACATCATTGGAGATCCCCATTTAGACTTGAAGAGTGATTAAAAAAAGTTGTGGTACCCCAATTAAATAATATATTTTAAATTTATAACTAATTTTGAACTCATCCAAGTGCAATGACCTTTCAATTTTAGTTTGTCCAAATCAACTTCTAATAAGGACATGGATGTGGTGACCTTTCAGTTTCTTCGAAAATGTATAAATGACCTCAATTTATTGCCAAAAGTAGTTTTACCAAATTGGTGGCATACATCTCATCCAATGAGTTTACCAAATTGTATTGGCTCTTCCAAATAGTGTTTTATGCATGCATCTCTTTTTGATGGGTTTGTTAAGTTGTGGCATACATCTTGTTCGATGAGATTTTCAAATTGTATAAGCTCTTCCAAATATGATTTCAAAGAAATGCATCTTTCTAACGAAATTGTCCAAATTATATGAACATACAAAAATCAAATTTTGATGTAAAATTTTAATTGCAAAATATAATATATAATATAAAACATAAAGCTCAATGTTAATTATTAAATCTAAAATCTAAGATATGTACTTCAACAAATTAAAAATATAGAGTACAATAAATATAAAATTTAACAAAACTATTCTTTGAATTATATTTTATATATAGTTTTAAAAACAATACATTAGTTAAAATTAATTTGTTCAATATATTTAATATAAAATATAGAGTATATTTAAAAAATAAAAATACAAAATTTCAACATAAAATTAAAAAATAATATAAAAAAAAAATATAACTCGTAAAATAACAATATAAAGTATATAGAAAATAAAACTTAATTTAAAATATGAAATTAAATGTAGAATATGTATTTTATTGTGAAATATATAACAATTTTTTTAAAGTAAAAAGTCAAGTATAATGTAAGAAAAAATAATAAAGCAATATTAAATGTAAAAACTATGTGTAAAATAAAAAACTATAAAAATGAAGATTAGTAAAACTATATTTTTATAAACTTAATAGAATTAAATATAATATGACTTAATATTATATATGTTTTTATTGCAATATAGATTTAATTGAAATTATAAATTCAATTTCATAAATCATATAGTCATTTATTATATAAATTTAATTATATAATTATTAAATATCAAACCATTTACATTATTAATTATATAAATCTTTTGTAGAAATACATAAAATGGTTATCTTCTTCAAGAGTTCAAATAAAAAATATAATATAAATAAATTTTGTATAGATTAATAATGTTAATATTGTTTGTAATATATTAATTAAATATTTTTTAGGTGCATATTTAATTAATATTCTAATAGTAATAATTTTTTTAGAAAATTATTTTTTATTTAAATAGTTATTAACTTAATAAGATTATTATTATTATTTATTAATTATTATTTTCATTAATGTATGAATTTTGATATATTTTGACTTTGCATGTAATTTATTCTATTTTAATTTTTAATTTAGATTTAAGTTTGAAATTGATTTTAACTATTTCTTCTTTTGAAATTAATTTATAATTAGTTATCTTATTAAAATTTTAACTATTGTAGAATAATTATATTTTCAAATTATAATTTTTATATTTGACCTTTGCATTTTACATTATATATTATGTTTTTAAATTTTACATTAATATTTTATATTTTATATTTAACTTTATGTTTTAAATTAAATTAAATATTTCATATTTTTATTAAATTATATATTTTGTATTTCATAAATATGTTAATTTTTCTTTTAAATAAAAATTGTACATTATGGGGGATGACTCCACAACGCAGTGGTTAGCTGCGAGCCTCCAACATGGGAGGTCTTTGGTTTGAGCTTGCTCGAGTCCCATGTGTGCTCGATGCAGCTATGGCAGCGTCAAGAGAAGTCTCCAATGGTAGGGAGAGAAAGGCTGGCAAAAGCAGTGAGCAAGAAAAAATGATCAAAGCTAGAGGCTGTCAGAGGATGCTGTAAATCTGGCTGTGGAGCCATGGGTGGGAGGAAGTAACTCAGGAGTATGATGATCAACGTTGGTGTGTAGGCGCTCGACAGAGGAGATTGGTGGCCTGCACTTAGCGACGACTTGAGGAGAAGCTCAGAGGTTGGAGGGGGTAGGGAGATACAGAGGCTATAGGTGGCAGTAGAATGGAGTAGAGGTAGAAGAAGAGGATTGGTGTTGAGTCCTATAGGGAGCTTGGCGGGAATGCAGGAAGGCAAAGCAGATAGAAGGATTGGCATCGGGTCCTGCAGGGAGCTTGGTGAGAATGTAGGTAGATGCAACAAATGGAGGAATGATGTCGGGGGCCTACAGGGAGCTTGGTGGGAATGCAAATAGGAATAGGAATATGAATGGTGGGGATGAGGTCCCTCGAATGTGGCCTCATTGGTTCATAGCTCCAGTCAAAAGTGATGGGTATTGCCCCTTAGCAGTGATTTACCAAGCAAAAAAAAAAATGTACATTATGATACAAAAAAAAGCTAGCCTAATGTGAAGCCTCCATGAGTTAGCGGAGTTGGTCTAAGTCTTAGGTTTTCTCCCTGAGGTCTTGGGTTCAACTCCCTAGCCCGTGACTTACCCTGCCACGCACACTTGGGGCATGTGCTAGTTACCACGCACCCCTAGGGACTAGTCTAGCCTCAAGCTCACCCCTAAAGGGAACCCGTTGGGCTTGAGTCACTGAGGATACCCTATGGATAACCAAAAAAAAAAGCTAGCCTGATGTGCTCTTAATCAACCACTTGTGTAAATAAAATAGTTAATAAAGATCATTTGGGTAATGTGAATAGAGCGCAGAACGGGTAGATAATGAGCATATTTTCAATGGGGTGCAATGGGGTCATTCAAGGGGGAAGGAATGATTGAAGAAGTTGGAGTACTTCAATTAAATAATATATTATAAATTTATAATTAATTTTGTTCTCAATTAAGTGTAATCATCTTTCAATTTTAGGTTATCCATTTAAAATTTTAATGGGGACATGGATGTGGTGATCTTTCAACTTTTTTGAAAATGTATAAATGGTCTCAATCCAAAGTAAAAAACAAAAATTTCAAATTGAATGCATAAATCTCATTTGACAAGTCTACCAAATTGTGGCATACATTTCATCTGATGAGTCTACCAAATTGTTTTAACTCTTCCAAGTAGAGTTTTAGGCCTACATATCTTCTGACGGGTTTGTCAAGTTGTGGCATACATCTTGTCTGATGAGTTTTCCAATTTGTATGAGCTTTTCCAAATAGAGTTCTAGAGGTACATCTCTCTAACGAGTTTGTCCAAATTTTATGAGCTCCTCATATTCCAAATAAAACGATGCTTCACATATTATTTGTTCTATGTTTTACAACACCACTACCTCCTCACTAGGTATTGTCCTCCATATTCACAAAATATTTTAGATCAATAAACTAACCACTCATCATAGGTCATGTTTCTATTAGTGATAATGAGGTGGATGGTTTTGTGGATCTTGTGGATGGTGATGATGTAGAGGTTTTCTCAAGAGTTTCAAGCACAACTGGAAACTTAGAATCCATCATTCCATTAGATGCCTCAAGGGAGGCACCAACAATAGTAATAGATCAACCAATAGTTGAGGGATGGGCTACTTATGGTGGAGAGCATTGAGTTCCATTAGACATAAGCCCACTTTGATAGTTCTTACCATCAAGTAGTGCTAGGAGGGTGTTCTAAGTATAATGTAATGATTTTACCATATTAATTTAGGTATTTCATTATGTTTGCATATTAATAATCATGATAATGTAATATACATAAGGTTTAGTAGATTGGATCACTCTCATATTTACCATCATAGAGTAGTTGAATCATAGCCTACAAGTGATACCAACAAAGAAGATAATGTGAGATCATACACATGCTAGATGCTTTGCCCCCATTTTTTTAGTGATTTCACAAGGGTGCATCAACAAAGTGTCATGTAAACAAAGAGAGATGGTATATTTAGAAAGTAAAAGAGATTATCATTAGACTTGGATTTCATTCAAGTTGAGAGATATATTAGACCCAAAGTTGGCCCAAGCAAAGGTGAGGGAAACCATAATTACACTAGGTAGTGATGTAGTTCCTATAGTTGTGCTTAAATAGCTAGATTAATCACAAGTAGAGGTCATGAACCTTCACAAGGAATTGGGTTGGATGTGAGGGATGATCATGGAACAATAGGAGAGGTGTGTTGAGGATAAGATCTCATAGAGATGTGAGAGAGGGATAACCTATCATGCTTCCCTTGAACAATATGTGTTTATAACATTGCTTGTCATTTATTGATCCTTGTTATACTATAAAAACTTGTTTATTGAACTCCCTTTATGAGGTTGAGCATTGTATTTCACATATTATTTATATATACTTTAATTTTTAATGGTAACCATAAAATAGTTATATTTGTTTCATCACACTTTCTATCCTTTTCTTAATTGGTTATATGTATGGACATGTGTTCCTTTATATATGTATGTGTGTATCTGTATGATGTATCATGAATACACTCTACAAAAATGTAACTTTGGTAAATAATGAACACTAAATGACTTCATCAAACACTCTTAATATTAACTAGCCAATAGATAAAAATGAATCCCACAATCATAATCACAAGTAATTAATGAACAAGGTGCTTCATTGGATTTTTCATTATAGCTAACTTCAATTTATTTTCCTTTCCTTTTTCTTTCTTCTAATCAATGTTTGATATCTTCAAGTTGATAACCAATCCCATGATATTTTGTTTGTTTACTTGAGGTTCTAATAATCTACATCAAAATTGTTCATGTTTATCTATTCCTCTACCTTTATATCCAAGAGCCACACTTTTTTTTAAAATTTTGGAGGGGAAACAAATGGCTGAATTGTACAAATAGCACCCTTACAATCATTATCACATATACATATTTCCTTCTCATCAATATACATGCCTCAAGTTTTTTTATATAAAGAGATGGATCCATGTAAAGAGATGGGATGTCATAAAACTTTGGATTAACACATGATATTATTTGATACCACAAGGTGTGAAATCTAGTGGTTCCTAATCATCATTAGGTGAAGCACCATTATTAAGTAGGATATCTTGTTTTACAACATTCTTATCAAGAAAAGTATTTTATGCAATATATTTCTTAGAGCTATCTACCATTCAAAATATCTTAGATGGTTGATGATAAACATATATGCAATATTTATTGTATCTAAATAAAGTAGATAGTATGCTTTCGTAGCATGTGACCATGAATGTCCTAAGAGAATATTGCAAAATATTTTTTTAGGCATTACATGAAATAATATATCAGTAATGTGCAAGGTCCAAGTGTGATTGGATGAGTAATAATGTTGATATAAGATATGTCCATGTTATCAAATTCTCTAATGGTAAGGTCAAATGGTTGGAAATTTTTCATGCTCACATTTAACTTAACCAATATTTCTTACATATGTTTAGACTAGATCCATTGTCAACTAAATACTATTTAATATTCAACTTGTTATGTCTCACCATAGTGTGTAAAGGTAAAACTTCATTAACAATTGATTCATGTAATAGCTCTTTATCATCAAATACAATAGTATGTGGTTCCCCAATGGATTCTATCAAAGATGTCGCGAAGTGTGGAGTAATATTGAAAGTGATTTAAATATTATTTAGGTCTTATTACATGATACCCTTACATAGAGGTGATGTGAACACTAGATTCTAAAGTGATATCTTAGCTTGTGTGTTCCTAAGTAGATCAATAATATCATACTTCTTTAAAGTTTTATTCATGTTTAGGATTAAGAGGAAGATTGGATTTACTAGAAAGTAGAGAGGTATCATGAAGATGTATAATAATTTCATGTATAAGTGGAGAAAGTATGGTCATGATGTTAGATGTACATCACTAGTGCATGTGACAAATCCTCATTGGGTATGCGCTCATCATTATCATAGGCCATAGGAGAAATAAGATAAATATGAGATTCATGGGCAAGTGAATTATGTCTAAGAGGAAATGATGAACAATGACCAACTCAATGAAGGAGAGGAAAGCTAATATATGATAAAATAACACCTCCATGAAAAATATGTTTGAACATTCATAGCATAAAGTATCATAATAGTATATTTTAAGAGTGGAAGGTGATGTATCAAAAAGGATAGGAATATGTCAAAATTCAAAATGCATGCATGCACATAGTAGCCAAGAATAATGAACCAAGGATAGCCATAATACTGGATTATTCCAAGGTAGGTGGATGGGAACAAAAATGTATGTCACTATGTATGACCAAACCATAATCAAAATAAATTGAGTGTAAAAAAGAGAGGCTGATCCAAACACTCGGAAATCTAAAATGAAATTATTTAGAATAAAATTAGAACTAAAAATGGAACTCTAGATTTTAAGTTAAAGATGGATAAGGTGGGTAAAAACAACATGAGAAAAATGAATCCTAATACATAGTGTAAAATAAGAGTGAAGCACAAAGAGGAAAAGGGAAACAAACCCTAATCAAGTTTAAAAAAGAGAATAAATGATTAGAAAATAAATTAGATTTAAAAAACTTAATTAGAGAAGAAAAGTAAACCCTAAGGTCAAACCTTAGGTTGCAAGTAAGAATAGGTTGGGTTCACAAAAAATGTATAGAAGTAGAATCACTTTAAATGCTTTACATAAATATTCTAGGCTAATAAATAAATGTAAACAATAAAGCGCAATGAACCTAAATTAAATCAAAGTAGGGTCAATTAATATACTATGAATATTTATAAATAAAATAGGAAGATAGACACACTTAGCTTCATAACAAGGTAAAAAATCTATGTTGATGTCATTCAAAGTCCATTTGTCATGATACATAAATTCATGCTCTTAGTCTAGAAGATGTCTAGGGCTTAGTGTAGTCTTAGAAATTACTGTGGAAGTCCCCAAAGTTCAAGCCTAAGTGTTGCACCTTGATTTGATATGCAAAAATGATAGATAAACATGAAAATATGTAAAAAAATATATAAAAAGAAAGTAAAGATAGATAAACATGAAAAAAAAAAGTCAACTTAATACAAAAGTGTATCACTTATCCATATAGAAGAAACCAATTATATACGCAATCTCTAAATAAATAAATAAAAATGTAAAATTACAAGTTTAACTCAACTACATGTTTTGATCTATATTTTATCTAATTGAACTAAAAAAACAAGTGAAAATGTAAAATAACATATACAAAACATTATTATTTTATTAATATTATAGTAATTTAAACTTGATTAAAATCAAATTTATAAAATAATATTTATATTTAACCATTTTAGCAAACCTTTAGGCCTATAAAACTAAATATTTATACTTTGCTATGCGTGGACACAATTTCTTTTTGGGTGGAGCTCAAATATCAAACGTTCCACTTTAAACCTAGATATTTATACTTTACTATTCAACCATCACAAACATTTTTGGGTGGAACTCAAATATCTAACCTTTGACACTTTTTTGGAAATAGAGTTCAAATATCTGACCTTCCATTTCAATTTATTTGGGGTGGACTTCAAATATCTAATCTTCCATAACAATTTATTTCAGGTAGTACTCAAATATCTTATCTTCCATCTCCATCAATATATGAGAAATTGTCAAACTCCATTTCTTACAAAAATAAATCTATTTTCAAAAGAATTATTAGAAACTTACCAATTATTTATTTAGTCAAAACAATTTGTTAATAAAATCCAACAAACCCAACAACTATCTAATTTTGTCAAAATTTGTTTTCTTTAGTCAAAGTAACTTGTAAATAAAGCTTAATGTACAATCAATTTTGCCAAAGTTAATAACTAAACTCAACAATTATCTACTTTGTCAAACTCAGAAAGTAACACCTAACCAGAATTGAACTTGAATTGAACTGTGATCACACCTAACAAGAATGGAACTGTGATCCCACCTAACAAGAATTGAACTGCCATGACCTCTGCACTTTTTATAAATAAGACAGTTTTTAACTACTCTCGGTCTAATAATCCAAACTTATAGATTTACTATTTAATTATTAATAGAAAAAACAGTCCTCCCCTACCCAAAAAAGAACACCCAGTTCTTAATTTCAATTACAAGAAAAATATCTTGCATTATTTGTATGTACTGACTGATTAATGAAGTAAGCATAGGCAATGGAAGAACTTCACTCATCAGACGAATTTGTTAAAGATGGATCAGTGGACCTCCATAGCCACTCTGTTATCAGAGTTCACACTGGAACATGGAAGGCATCCCTTTTTATAATTGGTGTGTATGAATATGCTCTCTTTTTTGGGAGTTTTTGAGGTTTTACAAAATTATTACCAGCACTAAGAATGCTTCTGAAAAATCTGTGACAGAAAGGTGATAACAGCAATGTTTGGTATCATGGTATATGATATATCTCTTGTATTCATGTTTGGAATCAACAATTTGGATTACAGTAGCTGGTTTACACTAATATGTGTCCTCTCTTCTCTCATATTTTTATTTTTACAGGAGCAAGAAAGAGATTTTTGTAATTTTATTCTCTATAATTTGTCTGAAGAGGGATCCAGATGATAGGTCTCAAAAGTCAGTAAATAAGAGGGGATAGAACATAGTTATTTTGTTTCAGTCTGTGTTTCAAGAAGAAAGATTATTTTATGGTTGTTCTTTCTGAATGTATTGAATACAATCTTATTTTAAGCTGATAATTTGCAAGGATCAGTTAGAACTCATCCTAATTACCTCTCATTTGGTGTTGGGGTCCTGTAACAGTAACACTGAGCTACTTGTCCTTCTATACTTAAGGATTGTAGATTGTTCTATCAACATGAGCAACCCTTTTCTTCTTTGCTTTTGATGAGTCTATCTATTCACAGTTATTTTATCTTGATTTCAACCATTGCATTTATTTGTTGCTCACAGGGGTGGAGATTGCAGAGAGGTTTGCTCATGCTGGCATATCTTCAAATTTGATAATTTATCTAACAAGTGTTTTGAATGAAAGTACTGCCACTGCTGCAAGGAATGTGAACATATGGTCAGGGGTACAATACATATTGCCTTTTTTGGGAGCTTTTGTTGCTGATTCATATTTGGGTCGGTACTGGACAATCCTTGTTTCTGCACTCATCTATTTGCTTGCCAGTATTCTTTTCCTTCACAAAATCCTTTTCCTTTGCATTATGATCGATAGGTAGAGTAATTTGGAACAAATTCCTTAACCAGTATTATCTACAAATTTAGGAATTCTTGCGAATATAGAAACTGAAAATCATACTCTGAGTTTGTGCACTTGTTGAAAATTGAATCAGACGTCCATTTGCTTTCAAAATAGCTGAATAAGTTTTCATTTTCCTGTATTTTAACATATCCAAGTAACATGTCATACAATGGAATGTAACAGGGGCTAATCTTGGTGACTCTATCAGCCTCTCTCAGTAGTCTCAAACCCTCAGCATGCAAGTATAAAACAGAATCTTCCTCCAGAGCATCACATTTCAAGATTGGGTTTTTTTACTTCTCACTTTACTTGGTTGCTTTGGGGTCAGGGGGTTACAAGCCATCCCTACAGGCCTTTGGTGCAGATCAATTTGATGATGAAAACCCAATAAAGAAGAAGCACAAAAGTTCATTCTTTAACTGGTGGTATTTTGGTGTTTGCTTGGGAAGCCTTGCAGGGGTCACTGTGCTCGTGTACGTCCAAGATAATGTCAGATGGAGTGTAGGTTATGGCATTCCTGCCGTTGCCATGCAAATGACAATTCTCGTGTTCTTGTGTGGGATTAGGTTTTACCGAAACAAACTGCCGAGTGGAAGCCCTCTCACTCGAGTCATCCATGTGTTTGTTGCAGCATTCTATAAACGGAATGCCCCTATTCCTTTCCAAGAACAAAATCAATTAACTTCAATTCAAGAAGAAGAAGGGGTTCTGACAGAATCAAGAAGACAACTCTTGCAAAGAAACGAGTTCAGGTAAGCACTCCATGGTACTGTTTGCTTTAAATCTAGTGCTATCATATTTAAGCAGAGTTCAGGCTCAAATAATTGCAACAGAGATCGTTTTTGTGTTTTCAAACTGGGGAATGGACCAAATGGGCGGTGGTTTATTGATGAGGCTGAAGGGGGTTTCAAGATGTCCACCGAGTTTCATGAATGCAATTTCTCGACCTGGCATCTAAGCTGAAGGAAGTCAGTGTAGACAGTTATAATATTTGGGAATAATGCTAGTTCATATTCTTGGAATTCTCATTTATGTTTATTTTAGCCCTATTTACTTTGGAGAATTTTATCAATGAATGTCCTCGTGTTGCTTCTTCCAGATTTCTTGACAAAGCAACAATTGAAGATGAATTAGACCTTGAGTGCAAAACAACACGCAATTGGAGACTTTGCACAGTTGAACAGGTTGAAGAGGTAAAACTTCTTCTGGGCATCTTACCTATTTGGATGGCATGTTTGATGTATGGCGTTGTCTTTGCACAGTCTTCCACATTTTTCACAAAACAGGGCAGCACAATGGATAGAAAAGTTGGTCGACATTTTGTGATCCCTTCTGCAAGTATGCAGTGTTTTATTTTCATATCAATTATGCTATTGGTCCCTGTCTATGACTGCATCTTTGTTCCCATTGCAAAAAGATTATCAGGGAACGAGAGAGGTATAACATTGCTCCAAAGGATAGGCACAGGTATGTTCATTTCTGCAATTTCAATGATTGTCGCTGCAGGGGTAGAAATTAAAAGGGTCAAGGCAGCAAAGGATAATGGACTGATAGACGTGCCCTCTGCAACAATCCCGATAAGCATTTTTTGGCTGCTTCCACAATATTTTCTTTTTGGTGTAGCTGATGTGTTTATACTAATAGGAATGCAAGAATACTTTTATGATCAGATGCCAGACACAATGAAAAGCTTGGGTATTGCTGTCTATTTGAGTGTTTTAGGAGTTGGGAGTTTCCTGAGCAGTATCCTAATTTTGGTCATTGAGAAGGCTACTTGCGGAAAGCAGAAGCATTGCTGGTTTGCAGACAACTTGAACAGATCTCATTTAGATTACTTTTATTGGCTTCTAGGTTCTCTGAGTCTACTCAACCTGGGCATGTTCATGACATTAGCCAGCTGTTACAAGTACAAAAAGACTGCATCTACTGACACACAGAATTCTACCTAAACACGAACTTCATGTCATACCTATGTGAGTACCACTAGTACTTCATTATCAGTTTTACTGTTGTAATTTGTTATTACAATGTAGATATATGGCCCAGTAGGTGCTTTCCACATTTTGAACTGGGTTAAGAACCCAACAATGCACACTCTGTAAGTAGCATGTAAGTGGAGGAGTCAAACTCTCACATTCTACTAGAGGCGAGATGAAAAGCGAAAAATTCTGTGTGGACAACATAAATTCCATCTAAAAAACCATATCTGCACCTTGCTTCCACCGTATTAATTATACTTGAACTGTTGGATAGTGATAGTCTATAGAAACGTCAACTTATATACGTAACTAAAAACTTAATTTGCTATTCCTTCTTAATGAAAGTGTTTTTCAGACCATGATGATTCTAAAGGAAAAACTAATCATCTGGGGTTGAATAAGCTTGGTACATTGGTTCTTTCACATCTTCACGTAATCTTGACATGTTAGAATTGTTGGAAAATATTAATCATGATATTGCAAATTCTTTGCTTCCATCATGAAGCCCACACTCTGCAAGTAATTGTCAATACGTGAATATCAAGCCTTGGGAGCCTATTTGAGCCCATACAGTGCTCTTTTTAACCTGCATACATGAGAATCCTCCCATGTGCTTCAAATCCTTCTGGTTGTTCTATGTAAATCTCTTCCTCAATCACTCCATTGAGGAAGGTCGTCTTTACATCCATCTGGTGAATTCTCCAACCCATCTGTGCTACTATAGAAATAATAGCTCTTTTGGATGAGTACCTAGCTACTAGAGTGAAAGTCTCGTCATAGTTGATCCCTTCCTTCTGAGAAAACCCATTAGCCACAAACTAGGCTTTGAACTTTTCCACACTACCATCTACAGCATACTTAATCTTATACAACCATTTTGAGCCTACCACAGACTTACCTTCTAGTCGTGGTACAACCTCCCACACACTATTCTTCATGATGGAGGAATACACTTCCACCATGGCATCCTTCCATACTTGGTGCATGGACGCCTCCTGAAAGCTAGAAGGTTCTACTTCAATTAATTCACTCATAAGTGCCACATACTCAGAATAACATCTGGTAGCCTTTCGTTGTTTGACTGAATCTTGTGGATCACCAACATATTCCCGGGCCTCTCTCAGTGTCTACTTAGCCACCTTGTTTCTCCTCTTCTCGATAATAAGAATTTGAGCCTGAGGAATTATTTGTTCCTCCTTCTGATCAGCCTGCTTGGCTTGCTTGCTCCGCTCTCCATCTTGTGTTATTGAAGTTTGAGGAATCTGTGTTGCCTCAACCGTGGGTGATTGCTTCTCCTCATTCATCAAGCTACTAGACTTCTGAAGAGCTTTCTCTTCCTTGAACTTCACATCTCTGTGATCAACTGTTTTCCTGAGGGTAGGAATGTTAACTCGATAGGCCTTAGAAGTTTCACTATACCCAACAAAGATACCCTTCTTTGCAGTTGGTTCCAACTTGGTTCTCTTCTCCACAGGAATATGACAATACACAAGGCATCCAAAGATGTGAATGTGCTCCAAATCTGGTTTCTTACAGGTGAATGCCTCTTTTGGAGTTAATTTTCAGAACACTTTTTGTGGGATCCTATTCTACAAATACATGGTTGTATTGCAAGCTTCTGCCCATAAGAACCAAGGCAGATCTTGATCATGAAGCATGGCCTTAGCTACTCCAACTATAGCCTTTTTTTTCCGTTCAACAACCCCATTCTGCTGAGGGTTGTACGAAATTGTCAACTCTTTCTTGATACCTTCTCGAGCACAAAAATATTTGAAGGCATTCGAGGTATACTCGCCTCCATTATCAGACCTTAGTATCTTGATATTCCTCCATGTTTGATTCTCCAAGAGATCCTTAAACTCTTTAAACGTACTCAAGACCTCATCTTTATTCTTCAAAAAATATATCAAAGTCTTCTTGGAGAAATCATGAATGAAAGTAACATAATACTCGTACCCATTCAAGGATACTATTGTCATGGGCCCACACACATCTGACTGTATGAGATCTAAAATCCCTTCTGATCTAGTGTCACTACTTGAAAAATTGGTCTTGGTATATTTCCCAAGAGCGTAGCCCTTGCACACCTCAAGCTTTTTTGTCTTCATCTAAAGTAACCCCGTTACTACTTCCTTGAGCACATTAAGTGCTCCATGGTGAAGATGAGCCATCCTCTTATGCCATTATTCTCCTAGCCCTCTACAGCTTCTTACCAATACATGTGTTGGCTCAAGCTATAACCGAAACAAGCTTCCATGCCCGACTCCAATCACTTTTTCAACCTTGGAATCCTTGGGACGAATGTAGACCTAACCTCTCTCAAAGGTCACGATGTAACCCTTGTCCTCCAAAGTAGAAACAAAGATTAAATTCTTTGTCATGCCAGAGACAAACATGTCCTACACCAATAGAAGTTTGCTAGACTCCCTCTGAAAGTTGCCCGTGCCAACACTAATTGCATGGTACTTGGCATTGTCTCCAAACTCAAGATAGAAATCCATTTTCTTCTCCTCCAACTTGGTGAGACATTCTCTAGTTCCCGTCATCATTCTCTGACTCCCATCATGTGGCAAGAAGCCCCACTATCAATATACCATACCATATTGGCAATTGAACTTGAGAGACAAACAATGTGTGAAAACTCATTCTCAAATCACACTACAAACTCGTCCACCTTTGTTGTAGCAACAACTTGCTTCTTCTGCTTCTACTTATTTTTTATTCGGACACTGACTGGCATAGTGACCCAATCGATGGCAACAAAAACACTTAATCTTACTCAGATCTTTCTTCTTCCCACTCTTGGAAGAAGAACCTTCTGTTTTTCCTTTATTGGACTTCTGCTTACCCTTGCTTGCAAGAGAAGTATTTTCTTTGTCTTGACCCTTCTTTGTCTGATCTCCTCGATGAACACTTTCATAGATCTCCTCTTGAACAAAATCATCCCAAAGCCTTGCCCAATCAGGTAGGCAATATCTGCTGACAACAAACTTGATGAACACTTCCCAGTGCTTTGAAAAACTATTCAAGTCTATTCGCACTAGCTCATCTTCAACAATCATCTCTCCAATAGCAACCAACTTGTCCCTGACCTGTGTCAACTTAGACAAGTAAGAGGTCATGCTCTCACCCTTGGACATCTTGGTGTTATGCAATTTGTCCTTGATCATCATCTTACAACTCTAATAGTCGCTCTAATAAAGTTTTGTGAGCGTATCCCACATCTCCTTGGCTGTGTCTTTCCCCGATAGATGAGGAATTAGATGATCTCTTACCCCATCAAGTATAATCCTTTGAGCCTTGGCTTCCTTAACTTCATGTGACTCTAGGGAAATGGTATCATTTGTGGGTGGTGTCACCTCTGTACTAGCATGGATCCACAACCTTTTCTCCTTGAGAACAGATGTAATCTGAACCTTCCACTATAAGAAGTTAGACGCACCTTCAAGCCTAGCCTCATATCGAACACTAGTTGCCATAATCACAGAAGAAACTAGAGACAAAATTCTGATTTTTTTTCTTGAAGTCCACATCACATATCTTGGCTTTGTATTCAAAGTTTAGAGCTCTGATACCATGTTAATTTCTTATAACCCAACTACAAATTAATTGCATGTCAATAAATTCACATAATATAATCAATACAATTTATCTATCTGATTTAAAACAACTAATACACTGGGTTAATTAACAACTAATACACTGGGTTAATTAACAACTAATAATAGTGGAAGCAAAAATAATAAGAAGCCAATCACAAATACACAATAACACAAAATTACCTAGGAAACCCCAATATGGGGAAAAACCTGCAAATATTGGATCTCCTATTTAGCCCAACAACCAACTTTCCTTAAAAAATACAATACTGGTTTGCTACAACAATCTTATATATAGGGCCCCAGTTGATTTACATCAATGTGCAAGAAAGGAAACTTTCCTTACTTTATTCGGCTTTAAATCACACATAAAATCGCTCATGGTTTTATTTCAACCTCACAAACCCGAAAACATTCTATCAATAAATAAAAATCCTGTTATTGTTGAAAATCCAACTCGAATTGCTTTAAAGCATATCCAACTCGAGTTGCTTTAAAACAACTCCACACTCCACCTTTCGAGCTACAAAAAATCAACACACTCATCATAGGTCATTTTTTTGTTAGTGATAATGAGGTAGATGGTTTTGTGGATCTTGTGAATAGTGATGATGTAGAGCTTATGCAAGATTTTCAAGCATAATTGGAAACTTAGAATCCATCATTCCATTAGATGCCTCAAGGGAGGCACCGACAGTAGTAATAGATCAACCAATAGTTGAGGGATTGGATACTTATGGTGGAGAGTGTTGAGTGTCGTTAGTCATAGGCCCACTGTGACAATTCTTACCATCAAGTAATGGTAGGAGTGTGTCCTAAGTATAATGTAATGGTTTTACCATATTAATTTAGGTATTTCACTATGTTTGCATATTAATAATCACGATAATGTAATATACATAAGGTTTAGTAGATTGGGTCACTCTCATATTTACCATCATAAAGTATTTGAAACATATCCTACAAGTGATACCAACAAAGAAGATAATGTGAGATCATACACATGCTAGATTCTTTGCCCCCATTTTTTTAGCGATTTTACAAGATTGCATCAACAAAGTGAGCCATGTTGTAAACAAAGAGATATGGTATATTTAGAGAGTAAAAGATATTATCATTAGACTTGGATTCCATTCAAGTTAAGAGATAGATTAGACCCAAAGTTGGCTCAAACAAAGGTGATGTAGTTACTATAGTTGTGCTTCAATAGCTAGATTAATCACAAGTAGAGGTCATGAACCTTCAAAAGGAATTGGATTGGATGTGGGGGATGGCCATGGAACTATAAGAGAGGTGTGTTGAGAATAAAATCTCACAAACAAAATCATGATACTAGATAGTGTGATGTGGGAGGGATCATCTCTCATGCTGTCCTTTGAGTGATATGTGTTTATAGCACTGTTCATTATTCATTGATCCTTGTTACGCTATAAAAACTTGTTTATTTGAACTCCCTTTATGAGGTTGAAAATTGTATTTCACATGTTATTTATATAGACTTTGATTTTAATGGTATTCCTATAATAGTTATTATTGTTTCACCACACTTTCTATCCTTTTGTTATATGGTTATATGTATGTACATGTGTTCCTTTATATATGTATGTGTCTATGTGTATGATGTATCATGAATAAACTCTACACAAATGCAACTTTGATAAATAATGAACACTAAATGACTTCATGGAACACTCTTAAAATTAACTAGTCGATAGATCAAAATGAATCCCACAATTAGAATCACAAGTAATTAATGAACAAGGCGCTTCATTGGATTTTGCATTATAATTAACTTCAATTTATTATCATTTCCTTTTTCTTTCTCCTAACCAATGTTTGATATCTTCAAGTTGATAACCAATCCCATGATCTTATGTTTGCTTACTTGAGGTTATATTAATCTACATCAATATTATTCATATTTACCTATTCCTCTATCTTTATATCCAAGACCAACATTCTTTTTTAAAAAATAAAAAATAAAATTGGAGAGGAAGCAAATGGCTGAATTGTACAAATAGTAGGTCATTACAATCATTATCATATATACATATTTCCTTCTCATCAATATATGCCTCAAGTATTTTTCTATAAATAGATGGATCCATGTAAATATATGGGATGCCATAAATGTTTGGATTAACATGATATTACTTGATACCACAAGGTGTGAAATCTAGTGGCCCCTAATCATCATTAGGTGAAACACCATTGTTAAGTAGGATATCTTGTTTTACAACATTCTTGTCAAGCAAACTATTTTGTGCAATATATATCATAGAGCTATCTAACATTCAAAATATGTTAGATGATTGAGGATACACATATATGCAATATTTAACATATCTATGTAAAGTTACAAATAATATGCTTTTGTAGCATGTGGCCATGGTTGTCCTAAGAGAATATTGTAAGATAAATTTTTAAGCATTGCATGGAATAATGTATCTAATGTGCAAGGTCCAAGTGTGATTGGATGAATAATAATGGTGATATAAGATATGTTTGTGGTATCAAATCCTCTAATGGTAAGGTCAAATGGTTGTAACTTTTTCATGTTCACATTTAACTTAGCCTATCTTTATTACATATATTTATACTAGATCCATTTTCAACTAAATATTGTTTAATATTCAACTTGTTATGTCTCACCATAGTGTGTAAAGGTAAAGATTCATGAACAATTAATTCATGTGGTAGCTTTTAATCATCAAACATAATAGTATACGGTTCCCCAATGAATTCTATTAAAGATGTCACCAAGTGTGGAGTAATATTAAAAATGATTTAAATATTCTCTAGGTCTTTTTGCATGATACCCTTACATAGAGATGATGTGAACACTAGATTCTAAAGTGATCTATCTTAGCTTGTGTGTTTGTAAGTTGATATATCTTCCCCAAAACCAATTCCACCCAACCCCCTTTTTGATAGGTTGTCGTTAGGTCCTAACGTGCTTTAGTTGATAAACACATTAATACATCGACTGGGTAGTGTCCAAAGGCTATATGCAATAGAAGACATCTTGACTATCTCTCTCAGGCTTCCTAAATACAAAACAACTAAATAAAACTCTAAACTAAAAATCCTCTTAAACTTAGAAAGCAAGAAATCATCTATCTAGAAAACATGAAATAGTTAAACTAGAAAGTAAAAAACTATGAATCTGAAAAGCATCACCACTAAGCTAGAAAGCATGCAAATGATTAGTCTAAAGAATATATCGATTGTTGAAGAAGTAAAACTTGTAAATAAACTAGGAAACATTGATCTAGTGCAAAAGATAACAATCTAAACAACTATCAGAAAAACAATTTAACAATTTGAAACAACTAAGGAAGGTGCTCTGGAACTTCAGACACTAAATTTAGGGACTACAGACTTAGCTATAACCTGTATGATTGATTTTAACAACATGAAACAAATAAAGATAAATTCTAATTTTGATTATTATCTACTAAAAGAAAGTGCAAAATGAGAAGTAAAATACTTATCTATCTAATCTACAAGCCTCGAGTGGCTAGCTCTTGGGTGTTTCTACGGATGTCTCAGATCACATGCACTGGTAATCTCCAAATTACTTCATTCAAAGAACTCCATTCAAAGTGTTCAGTAATTGGACAAAAGTGGCAGGAAAAACTCATCTTATTCATATGGAAGTTTAAAAGAAATAGTGGATGCATAACGATATTCTTTTGTATTCATCATTTTCAATAGTTACACATTTATATGAAAGCAGCTAACAAAATCCTACTTTTTAGTTTATAAATCTTCAATTGATTTTCAACAACTAATAGACTTTAAATTCCATGACATGAAATATTAAAAGGCTCAATACAAGCCATAAAGTCTTTAGAACTAAAAATAACAGAAACTATAAAGACTCATTCCATAACGCGTGTAATGCCTCGCCACGCAACCCTAGGGGAAGTTGCAATTTACTACACAAATGAACGATTTTTTTTTAATTTTTTTTTAAGATCAATAAACATGCAAGTTCTCTAACCATAGCCAACCAATCCCCTAAGGTTACGAGACTGAGTTACATAAACCCAAACACAAAACACAAATTAAATCCATAACATATAATTTACTTAACAAATAAGATACACATACATTCCATACATAAGATTAATTGCATCAAGTGTAATAAAAACCACATGATTTCAAATAACAATCAATCTACAACAAGATTACAACACTCATTCCCCGAATGAGATAAATCCAATAACATGAATACATATTACAAATTCCACCTCGATAACAAATGAGGGGTAATGAAATACAATATACAATTGAAAGGATGAAGCATGACATGAAACTGGATCCCACGAGCTCTCCAATTGGAAATCTCGTCCACACGAACAAGAAGACGAACCAACGGATTAAGGTGCACGTTCCACCCAACCGTGTGATACCCAAAGGCTCACCCCTCGTGCTAGGAGATAGTAACCAGGAATCCAACACAAGACTATCTACCACTAGGCATAGGCTACAACATAAACTAAACTAAAACAACAACAACCACCAAATCACTTAACACAAAGATACAATGCTTCCAAAGAACAAGATCAGGAACATCAACTGAATACCACGCACTAACTGACTCATTACTGACATAGGTAGAGTGTCATACATAAATTGCCATGAGTTACCTTGGCTCAATTGTCTAAGGCAACCAAACCCACATTTTGGGCTATCCAGGCCCAACTCTACCAGCCGCCGGACCCTCATGCAAAACTATGTGTCCTATATCATCTCAAGCCTTATCATTCACTTGCTACACGAGAGAGGCATTCCTTATCTTTATTAGTGTGAAAGGTCCCCATTAATTCTTTTAGGTTATCACTTGCTTAAATCCTAGGTGAGTTACCCTGGCGCCCCTTTGTGTGCCGGACCCCCACAAAGGGCCACTCTCCTATCAACAACACACACGGTGAAAACCATAATAGGTAACTAGATAACACGACCTCTCCAATCCAAGGAGGTAACAAATCAATGAAACTCACTCCAACCACTAGAGGAAACAAGGTCAAAACCCTCTCCAAACATTGGAGGAAACCAAAGTACAAAAACCCACTCCTTCCAAAGGAGGTACAAATCATATTACCCTCTCCTATTCCCAAGGAGCACAAATCGGCCCCGTTCAAGAAAACTAGGTGAACAACATGATACAACTTAACACATTTCCCAAGGCAATTTGCAATTCGAACCATTACACAAAACATCCCATCCTAGATAACTCCTCTGGAAAACTTACTAGACAATTAACACCATTTGCCCAACATTGAGAATGAAAGAAAACATTATTTAAAAAGCATTTCAGACAACTCAACAACTAATGTTAGGGTTTCCTAAACCCGAGTCAAACAATTACGTCGCACAGGAAAATTAAGTAAATAATTAACATTAATTGCAAAAACTCAATAGTAAATCAAAGCACATTGACAACTTTAAGGAGTTTAAACCAATAATTAAATTTCGTTTTCCCAATTTCATATATTAATAAAAATCAACTTTTAAAATGAAAGCATTTGATTATTTAAAATCTACTTTTGAAATAAATCATTTGACTATTAAATTTCAACGTTCTAAATAAATCATTTGAATATAAAATCCACTTTTGTTTCTATTACGTAACAAAAATCATCTTAAGGTAATCTATATTTAAATCTATCCATTTAATTTCATTTGTCTCAATTATCCGTCATAATCAAAACCAAATTATAAATAAATCAAACATTTGATAATAAAGTCATCTGATTAAAATAAATTATTCGTAAACTCTAAGTTCCACAATTATGTTCCCTAATCAAACAATTTAATGATTAAAACCATCTGATTAAAATAAATCATTTAAATTAATATATTAAATATATTATATTTTATATAATATATAATATTAAATATTATATATATATTATATAAAATATAATATAAATAAAAATTAAATTAAATAAAATTTAAAAAGAAAAAAAAATGATTTTTTTAAAAGCCAAGTCTAGCTTGGCCGCAGCCCCGAGGGAAGGGCACGCAGCCCTTCCAAAGCAAGGGCCCAGCCCATGCTGTGGAAAGGCTGCTGCGCAGCCTCCCACAGAGGCTGCTGGGAAGGCAGCCTGTGAACGCTGCCTTCACAGTCGCCCCTATGGGTGGCTGTGGGGCAGCACTCCTCCCCCCTCATCAACAAAAAAAAAAATTATTAATATAATTTTTTTTTCTCATTCAAACAACTTCGTTAAAAAAAGAAAAACGAAAATATAAAACCCTGCTTTGGTAAAAACCAAAACTAGAATGAAAATTTTAACAGGGTGAATAAAAAATATTGCAATAGGCATTTCAGCCAGCACAAGAATTTAATAAGCAATTTACATGTGCACAAATATATATATATATATATTTCATTTCACAGCCTCAAATTGGGTAAATTATTTTTAGAAAAACCCACACAGTCAAAACAAAATTTCAAAAGAAAATAAAAATTTCTCAAATACAAAACAGGGTATTCTGGTTTCTTTTGTTTCATTTTTCATTTTCTACAAGATTCTATTTATTTTTGACTTCTAGATTTCAACAAGATTTTGCAAGTTCTCAAATAGATTTAATATGAGTTTTAATTGAATTCAAACAACATTTCAAAGATTTTCACACAGCCAAACAAAGATTGACCCTTATCTTCAAAATGAAAAAAAAATAAAAAAAAATAAAATCAAAGAGGAACCTGGTTTTTCTCCAAAGCTTGAAGATCCCAATGGAGTTTTCAAATCCTCTTTGAATTCCAGCTCAAGCAAACTTTCAATCTCCTTCCCCAAATCCAAAACAAGCCACAGCTAAGGAATCCTCTTCCCAAAATTGAAAGATTGAAAATTAGATGAAATTGCATTTTCTAAAATAGGGTTTTTTCCCCCAAATAGGTCAAAACCCTAAAAATCCCACTCACTAAGTTTTTTTTTTAAAACATTTTGAGGATATTTTCATTTTTCAAATTTAAAACAAATTTTTATTTTCTAATTCAAACCTCATGCACTTTTCAAAATTCACTAAAACAAAATAATACAAATTTTGCCAAGAATTACTTTGTCAATAATTTTCAAAAGTGAAATAAAAACACATTTTCATTTATTCATTTATTTATTTTAATTTATCTCTAACTATCCAAACAAGGTTTTTACCTTTATTATAATTAAATCATAATATGCAATAATGCCAAACACCTATCTCATTTAATATATCACCGTTAATCTAATTACTCCATACACTCAATCTAATTTTATTAATTAATCAAATTAATCAATAAAATAAATAACAAATCAACCTTGCAACTAGATACATTTAAATATCAATTAACTATGCAAGCCACTTAATAACCTTTAAAAATATGAATTTAAATAAATACACAAAGTGAAATGGACCAAATTAAAACAACCAACCCGACAACCACTCGACGACATGCTATGACTAGGGTGACGACTTGGCACGGAAAACCTAGCTACTATCTCCCAATCAATTTCCGTTGGTCAATGGACATGCTCAAACCTGTGAACCAGGTGGAGTCGATGTCATGTACCTGTCAACCTGCAACAAAGAGTACATTGAACATGCATATATATATAAAATGATCAAACACATCGTGAAGAGGAAATCTCAGAATCATAGGGCACTCGCAAGCGAGTGATACAATCCCGTCCCCTTCACCAATACAATATCACTAACTGATGCATCTAACATCAATGATATGATCAACCGCATAAAACATCATTAAATCAATTATTTGTTAAATTAATTCGAAACATGTCATAAAGATAACATCAGAATCAAATAACATCACATTAAAATATAACATTCACATCGCTTAATAAATAGCGGTCCAAAGTAACCCAGTTCCAAAGTCAAAGCATAAATAGACACAACATCCAAAGAAGAACACCGCCGAACAAAAGAGCCAAAATGGGGGGGGGTGTTACATGTGCTTCTGAAATTCTGGTGCCCAGTCACTTGTCTTCAATAGTGTTGAAACTTGCGTTAATCCCTTTTTGACTGGAATGGTAACCAGTGGTGGAAGTTGACTTGTGGAATGCTCAAGAACTAAACCATTAAATCAACACAAATTAGCTTATTTCAACTAATTTCAAGAAATAAAGATTGCACGCTTATTCATAAAAATAGAGCAATTATTTATCCTAAAGGTAATCAATTGGCAAAGTAAGTTTTGCTAAAAGGTATAAGGCTGAGTATTGAGTCCATTATATTGATGAGGTTATTTTTACCTCATCATTTCCTCCCCTTCCTAAGCCCGAGTAGGTCCTCCTGCTCTCTAGTGTGTTCCCTATCCTTCATTACCTTATTCATCTCCTCATAGTTGGCACTGAGATCATACAAGTCATCTACCTCTATATCTAGCTCCTCTGGCTCCCTCAAAAATCCCTGATGAAAAGTGAACCTTTGTACCCATCTTGCAAAACTATCATCATTATGGTCTAGATTGGTATATGCTGAAGGAGGTGGTGAAAGAAGGAGAGGAGGTCTATACTTCATACCAATCCAATTAATCTTCATTTTTTCAAGTATTTTGGTCAAGGCCACTTCCCTTCTGTAGGACCATCTAATACTAAGGGGTGAGATAAGTTCCCTTTTATTGAGATACATAGGAAGAGGGGTATATCGTTCTTCACGTGCATGCCAAAATTTTCCTATCAATTTTGGTCCTTGATCCTGAAAGTGATCATAGCACAACTGGAGGTTATTATTGTACTTGCCATGTACCTTCTTCCTAAGTCAAATACTCATAAACTATGCTTTGAAAGAGAAAGGCTTCCTATGGGGATATCTCATTTGCAACCCAACAATCTTCTCTACATGTACATATTCTCTTGACTGATCTTGCCAGTGAAGTTGGTTATGCATTGTGGACAGGAATGATCTCAATTGGACTTCCCCCACAAAAAAATTAACAAAGAAATCTGTATATTCTTCCAGGAGCAAATTATGGACAAATAATTGACATAATAAATCTTGTTGTTTAGGAATTGAATCAAAAAATATCTTCATGAATTCCTTATCATCAAGATCATGTGGCTGATTTTGGAAAATTCTTTGTAACTTCCATCTTAGGATCTATTCATTAAGGAACATAGAGTACAACCTAGATGGTGTTCTACAAGCTAATAACAATTCACCAATTTCACAAGCATCCTGTTTACCTCTATATGCTTTGTGAAATGGTTCTTTTAACATTACTAATTCCCTTTTTAGCCTATTATTCTCAAATTCCACATCCCTTAGAAGATACCATTGCTCTATCCATTTCATTAATATTGGAGGGATGTGTATCTGGAACCATTCTATAACAATGGGTTCAGTTTGTCTACTTTGATTCCATTATTGGTTTAGTGTTACTCTCTTGCAAATCTTTCTCTAGTTCCACAATCTTCCTCATAGAAGCATTCAATTCAGTTTCTTGTCTACTTCTTTCTTCTTCAAAAGAATTAAATAATTGCATAAAATTGTTTTTCAAACCTTGAATATGTTGATCTTTTTCAGATAGATCAACCTTGTGGTGCTTATCTTGCTAATTCCATTACTGAATTTGGTACTGCAACTGTTCAATGAGTTTATCTTTTTGCTCCATTTGCATTGTCAATCTTGCAATTTCTTGGTCTCTTTTATTTACAATTGCAGTTTGTCCCTCAATCTCTTCTTTCTGTTGGATGATCTGTGCGTCATCACTCTTTAGCCTAGTTTTTAATTCAACAATTTTTGTTTTCAATTTTTCTAATTCCTCCTCTCTTTGACCAAATTTTGTATCCCCTATGTCCACATAGAAGGATGGATTAGGAATTTCCATATCAGTATGAGGTGTATTTTCCTCAATTTCAGGTATACTTTCAGTCCTGTCAAGAAAAGGAGAAAGTCCCCCCACAGGTTCATCTTGAATCTGCACAAAATGTGGTGACTGTATTTTCTCCTCTTCCTGCTCTTTGGGTGATGGTTTTTTCTTGTCCTCTTACTTAGGGGATTTATCACCTTGCTTTTTTCTCTCGTTTATTTCCTCACTACCAGGTGGACTTTCAATTTCTACTACCTTTGTTTGAGTCCTGGCCTTCTTTCTTTTGGAGGTACTTCCTATGTCGTGGGGTCCAATTTCATTGGATCCTAAAGACAACCTCTTACTTCTCCGTAGAGGAGTTGTTTGAAAAGTAACCTTATTCTATTTCTTCCTCTTGGGAGGAGGTTCTTCTTCTTCTTTAGAGTGCGTAATTTCCACATCCCATGTTTGTCCTAGGGTTTCTAGCTCATCCGATAAGGTTTCTGATGCATCACCGATGGGAGCTGTTGAGGTCTGTTGGGATTCAGGAGCACCCATGACCTCAGAGGAGGGTTCTTCTAAAAACTATTCTTTTTGCTTAGAGGACTCTCCCTCCTCGAGTGGTCTTTCAAGTTCTACTTTTTCAAATTTTTGTAGGAACTTTTGCCACTTCTTTTCTGGCTTTTTGCGAAAATGATATTTGCATATCAACTGTACGAGGCCGTGATGTTTGAGGGGCCCTGTCCCAACTTTGTATTTTTCTATCATGGATGTGATTAAATGACACAAAAAGGCTGGTAGATTAACCCTAAGAGAAGGGTCCTCAATGTTGTGGCGCAAATGAATTAACAAACGAAAAGGGGCTCCCACTACTGTAGTTATTTGTCCTTCACAGGTGAAATATTTGATTATCTAGGCTACAACAATTCTCTAGGGTTCTGGAAGAGACATTCTATGGAAACCTTTATTTTGTCCCCTAGTACTAATGGTAATTACGGATTGAGGCTCCCCTTCCCTATGAAATAATTCTACTAGTCTTTGATAGGAAATATTGGCATTTTCATTCAAATCAATTCCTCTATTTTCAAGAACAAAAAGACGAGCAATGATTTTCGTACTTACCCAGAATTGCTTGCCACGCACCAAGGTTTGTCCATCTGCAAAATTCTTGACAAATTCTTTTACGAGCTACTTTGTATACCCTTCAAAAAAATTCATGAATTCCAACCACTCAAATTTTTGAAATAGAGCTGCAATATTGCCCAATGCCAACAATTGAGCTGCAGAAGTTGGTTCAGAATTTTTCTTGGCTCCTCCCATTTTTTTCTCTTTCTTTCCTTGCACTCTGCGAAATTATGCGGAACTATGTAATACTTTCCTTGCTAAATTGTAGACGAAACAGGGACTCTATGTTGATATACCCAATGGAGGAGGAATTAATCACCTTTCTTGTCACCTTATTAAGTAATTATGACAAATTTTCATGGGGAATTATGCAACCATTTTCGTACTTTTAGCAATCCTGTGATGGCACAAGTTTCAAAATCTCAAGAGGGAACAGTTCATGCCAATTAATTAACCTTTATTCAAAATAAGTACTAAATTTTAACTAAATAAATTTGTATGCACCTTACGTCTTGTCACTAGATCGAACATCACTTACCTGTGCTGACGTAATTGGATAGTTATGTGATTTGGTGAGGGTGGTGGTGGATAATAATTACATGGATGGGATAGTTGAAAGAGCGGAAAGAATTATTATGACAAAAAGGGGTGTCATAATAATTTCATTTATTATGGGAAGATTTGTTATGATATGAAGGAATGATTATTAGGGAGCTGATCTAAAGACGAAAGAAAATCAAGTGATGGGCATGCGCAAAATTTTAGGAAAAATCAAAATATTGAAAAAGGAAAAAGCCTACAAAAATTTGAGGCATTACCGAAAAATGCAGTTGGAGTGGAGGAAGAGAAAGTTTTGGAGCATTATGGAGAGATGTCATCGGAACGTAGCAACAAGATTGAAGATTCTGAAGCATCATCGAAAGATGCAGTCAAGGGAACAACCAAAAGTTTTTAGAGCATTGTCAAAAGATGCACTCGGAACAACAACCAAATTTTTTTGGAGCATCGTCAAAAGATGTAACTGGAGCAGCAACCAAAAATTTCAGGAGCATCGTTGAAAGATGCAACCAGAGCAACAACCAAAAATTTCAGGAGCGTTGCTAAAAGATGTAGCCAGAGTAGCAACTGAAAATTTCCAAAGCATCGTCGAAAGATGCAGCCAGAGCAACAACCAAATTTTTTTGGAGCATCATTAAAAGATGCAGTTGGAGAAACAACCAAAAATTTCCAGAGCAATTGAATAAATTTCTAGAGCACCCGAGCAAATTCTGGAGCATTGTTGAAAGATGCCACCGAAAGAAGGAAACATCAGAATTCCAGAGTATTGTTGAAAGATGTTGTTGGAAGGAAGAAGCAACAAAATTTTAGAGCATCATTGTAAGATGCCACCAGAAGGAAGAAGGATGTGACGTTTTGGCCTTGGCTTCCCAAAGCATCATTGAGTGATGCATCATAATGCAGGATTAGGACAAGGAGTGGGACAAGTCAGTTGTACAGGTTCCAGAGCATGGCAACAACAAGTTTTCGGAGCATCGCAACAACCACGCTGACAAGTTTCAGAACATTGCAATAGGGTATGCTAGAATTTGTGTTTACCAAAGAGATGAAGTCGTGCAAAATATAGAAAAAACTTAGCCAAGTCCAAATGATGAAGTTGATGAAGAAATTGAAGAATCATACTGAAATGAAATCAATTCACATTTATTTATTTATTATAGGAGAAACTATATTGACCTTGCCACAACAAAGTCAATGCACTGGATTTCTCCCTGCATTTCTACCATTTTTGTAAATTATATTTTATTAACAGGCTTATGGTAGATGCGTAATCGATTCCCATTAACTAGGAGAGTTTGGGTATCACCATCAATGGGTTTTAGCTGGACCGAACCATTGGCAAATATTTCAAAAATCTCATATGGTTCGAGCTAGTGTGTTATGAGTTTCCCTTGATGACCCTTGTATTTGGAATCGAACAATAATGCCCAATCCCCATTATGGAATTATTTCTCCTTCATATGTTTATCATGCCAGACCTTGTGTTGTTGGACCAATTCAGTTTGATGGACGTCGTCCAAACGGAGTTCATCTAGTTCGCTAAGCTGTAAAACTCTCTCAATTTGGGCTCATTTTAGATCTATACCCAACTCCATGGCTATTGTAAGGCTTTGGAGTTCAAATTCAATGGGAAAGAGGGGTTTCTTCCCAAAAACTAACTTGTATGGACTATAGCCAGTAGTTGATTTCCAAGTGGTATTGTAAGCCCAAACAACTTCACGTAATTTCCCAGCCCAGTCTTTCCTTCCTGATGATACCGTTTTTGTTAAAATGTTTTCCAATTCCCTATTAGTGACTTTGACTTGTTCGTTCGCCTGAGGGTGGTAGGGTGAGGACTTCTTATGACTTACCTGGAAATGATCTATTAATGCTAACAAAACTTTAGACAGAAACTGGGGGCCCTAGTTTGTGACAATTGTCCTTGGAGCTTTGAATCTGAGGAAAATTTTGTTGTAAAGAAAATTAGCTACTTGTTACTCCCTAGCAACACGTAGGGCTTGCACTTCCATCCACTTAGTTAGGTAGTCGGTATAGACCAAAATATACTCTTTTCCTTATGAAGGAGGGTCTATAGGGTCGATAAAATCCAATCCCCATTTTTCAAATGGTTCTAGGACTACCTGAGGTTCTAGGGGCATTTCATTAGATGTAGTTGGTCTTCCTACCCTTTGACATTCATCACATCTGTGAACGTATTTCTTGATGTCCTTATGCATTGAAGGCCAGTAGTATCCTGCTCCCAAGATCTTGTGAGTTGTCCTTTTAGCAGAATAATGCCCTCTGGAAGGATCATCATGACAAGCTCTGAGGATACTATAGGTCTCGTCTGCCCTAACATAGCGTCATAAAACTGTATTAGGTGCACATCAAAATAAGATCCCATTAATCCATTTGAAAGGAGCACTTTCTCTAACGAGGCGGTTCTTCTGTTTTGATGAAAATTGAGGTGGTACTTCTACAGTAGCCAAATAATTTGTAATATCGGAAAACCAAGGGGTTTTAGTGGAGATGGAGAATAGATTTTCATCTAGAAACTCATCTTGTACCACAACATAGTCGCCATCATGTTTAATCCGGGATAAGAAATCGAAGGATAGGAGTAGAGATGAGTTTCTCCTTGATAATTTCAAATGATGACTGACACTCAAGCGTCTAGATGAACTCTACATTCTTCTAAAGGAGGGAAAACATATGGGTTGCAATTTTGCTGAATTTTTCTATGAATTTTCAATAGTATCCAACATGCCCTAAGAAACTTCTAACATCAGTCTAGGTTTTTGGAATCTCGAGTTGTTGTATTACTTCAATTTTCTTGGGATCATCCTTAATCCCTTCGACTGAAATATGATGTCCCAGTACTATTCCTTGTTCTACCATGATCAGAAATTTCTCGTGGCTATATACAGTGAAGTCATCCCTATTTACTTCCACACACTTATTTAAAAACTCAGCAAATATGGCCAGTATAGCCCTTTGGAACATTGCAGGAGCATTGCATAGACCAAAGGGGAGAACCTAATATGCAAATGTCCCCCAAGGGAAAGTAAAGGTCGTCTTATCTTGGTCTTTTGCTGTTACCTGTATCTGGTTGTATCTACTAAATCCATCCAAAAATGAAAAATATTTCCTTCCGACCATGTTATCTAGCACTTGGGTCTGCAAATGGCAAAGGGAAATAATCTCCATGTTGCTTTGTTAAGCTCCCTATAGTCTACACACACTCTCCATTTCCCATTCTTCTTTGGAACCACAACCAAAGGTGACACCCACTTGCTGTCAGAAATCAGGTAGATAAACCCTACTTGTAGGAGTTTCTCAATCTTGGTTTTAACGATGTCTGTCAGAGCAGGATTGAGTCTCCATTATGGTTGGCGAACAGGTCAAACATCCTTAGTATAGATATGATGAGTACACACATTGGGGTGTATTTATCTCATATCTATATAGTCCCAAGTGAATGCTTTAGATCTATTCACCAGGGTGTCGAACAATCTGTGTTCTTCCGACTCAGTCAACCAACTATTAATGTTCAAAGTTTTTCCTAGTAGCAACATAATGGTTTTAACTCCTAGATGGTTGGATGTGATAGTATACATGGGCCTTATCAGGGTGTTGAGAGGACAACTATGAGGTACAACTTTATGAAGTCTGGCAACATCTGCGAAGAAATGGTGAGTTTTTGGAACTAAGTTCCTCAAAGGACAAGGTAATCCTATGAAGTTGGCATCATCAATTTTTTTGTGATCTATGTTGATTGGGTGTCCCAGGGTTTCTTCTACATCCGTCATCTCCTCATCGCTTAAATCCATAGTAAGACTTTCCACATTGTTTTCCAATTCATCCTCTAATTCTTCACCATGTTGTTTGATGACTACCATAGCCAGTGAAGCAAAATTTTCCTATCTATTGGGACTTTTTGGTTCATCAACCCATACTTTATTATGTTCAGTAGGTTTGGTAGGAGGATACAAAAACAAATGTTTGCTATTAGATCCATGTGAGATGATCATTCCTACCTCTCTACAATCAATTTTGGTTGCAACAATAGCCAGCCATGGTCATTCAAGAATTATTAGATAACTGTCTTTGGGTGTAAGGGACTCAATTATCTGAAAATCTACTGGATATTCCCATCCATCCACCTTAACAAGAACATTTTCAATGATGCCCTTGGGAATAGTTATGGATTGATTTACCATATGCAAGACTGTAGTTGTGGGGCGTAAATTAGTAAGTCCCACCTTTTCCATCACATCAACAGTCATTACGTTAATGACTGCTCCAAGGTCCACCAATGAATTAGGTATTGCTACCTCATTAATTATTACTGTTATAAGCAGACTACTTGGATCATCATATTTCAGAGCAGTGGCCATCCCAACCAACAAGTTAGCTAGGCACCCATTTATGTGGATGATATTGATTCGTTTTGGTTTTCTCCTTGGGGTTTTAATACACAATTGTTTAATCAGCTGGTTTAACTCAGGAATCTCCTTAATCGCTTGTAGCAAAGGAACTTCAATATGCAATTGTTTAATTTCTTATATCAATGCAGTTTTGGTAGATGTGGTCATTTCCAGATTATCTTTCACAGTAATTAGTTTCAGATGCTCTAGAAAAGGTGCTTTGATTTTGTCCTTAGGAGTGGAATCCTTCGGAAGTTCAGTTGGAGACTGAGCCCCCTCCTCTTGAGGTAGGTCGAAAGCTCTAGCTGAAGATGGAGGGTCAGGCTTGTGTTGAGTGGTTTCTTGAATTTGTTCTATGGATGTGGGCGTTATTGTGGTTTTCTCAGCAGAATTCTTCATTGGTTCATCTAGAATTTCTTCAATAGTCGGCTACAAAAATGTTTTTCCAGACCTCAATTGTAGGTTTCCACAATGTATGGTGTTAACTCTAGTGATGTTGTCTTGTCTGGTGGAATACATTGGAGTATTTGGGCGATTGTTTTTGGGTTCAGAACTAGTTGTGCTAGAAGTGGTGGTTGGTTAACTTGTTCATTTTGTTGAGTATTCTGGGGAGGTGGTAGAAGATTCTATTGTTAAGTAGGCATCCTCCTAGGGCCAATATAAAATTGATGTTGAGGTTGATTCCATCGAGGAATGGGGTTTTGAGGGTACCACTGCTGTTGAGGCTCGTTAGGCCACTAAGGGTTACCCCAAGATTGATTTACCCATTCAGGTGGTCCCCAAGGATAGGTTCCCCAATTAGAGGGTATTGGAGGTGGTGCCTAAGGCCAGGGTGTTGCCCATTGATTATTGTTCCAATTAGGTTGGGGTCTCTAGTTAGGGTTTGGGTTCTGGCCATAGGAAAAATTTCCTCCTATTCTTTGATTTACAATATTTAATTCTTCCTCAACTGGGGTTGTTCTTTTCTTGGAATTCTTGATGGCATTCAGAAGCTCACACTGATCAGTGGGGTGATTTTTGTCACACACTTGACAAACGTCAATCTTGTCAACTTTATCAAAAGGACATTCCCTTAACAAATGTTTGTTTCGACACCCAGGGAAATAAATAGACAAAGTTTCAAGATTTCGTGTTTTATCCTGTATGCCATCTAAGGTGGTGTTTAACTGAACAAGAATGTTGGTTTTGAGGTTGGCTAGCTCTTCACGAAGTTTTCTTATGTTATTGGAACCTTTAAAGAGGGCGGACTTCATAATTCCTTCTCGAGTTCGAGAGAAATTATGACATAATTCCATAATATTGTCTAGTCCTAGTTGGGACACGTCTCCTTTTCCCATTAAATCCAAGATCCATCGACCTTTGTCATTGAGACCTTTAAGGAATAGGGTCTTGAGAATATTAAAACTCATGACTTCTCCACCACAACATTTAGATAAGAAGATAAACCTATCTAGGTAATCCTCTAAACTTTCATCCCCATTTTTCCTTATCTTGAACCATTCTTCTTTCCTATCACCGAACCTACAGTAACTTTGGTATTTCTCCAAAAAAACAAACTCCATTTCATCCTAGGTGGTTATTGACTAAGAAGCTAATCCCATAAACCAACACATGGCTGAGTCTTTTAGAGTGGAAGGGAAAAGCTTGAGTTTCTGATTGCCATTCTTGTAGTCATATGTCTGACAAGAGACTTTAAACTCAAATAGAAACTGATTGAGGTCCTTAGTAGACAAACCTCAAAAGGTTGGCAAGAAGGCCGATGAGATATTTTTCATTGTCGTATCATCATCTGCATCAATAGCAATAGGATAAGTGAATGTGCGTGGTGGTGGAGGGTTATTGTTGTTGTTGGTAGCATTTCTACGGTCACCCATGATGTTGAAGAGAATATGACTCTCTTCCAAAGTTCGCTTAGTTGGGCGAGGTTCTAGAGTTTGTAAAGGAATTCACTCCTCGACAACTATGTGTTCTCTTTCTGGGGTATGTGGGAAGGTCTCAAGTTGACCCTGTTCAGTCAATTCCTTTGTAAGTTCTTGATATGAGTTTCCTTCCTCCCTACTTGTTGTTGGTACGTCTATTGGGGGGGTTTTTGGTATGAATCTTCCATGGGGGCATAATTTCCTGACCATGCAAAAAAGAAGTCAAAGGACTATTTCTATTCCTAAAAGGGGTATTCAAGATATCTCCTACTAACACTAGAAAAAGAAAGCTCTCTGATAACTACACCAAAAAGTGATAGGTTGTCGTTAGGTCCTAACACTTTAGTTGATAAACACATTAATATATCGACCGGGTAGTGTCCAAAGGCTATATGCAATAGAAGACATATCGATTATCTCTCTTAGGCTTCCTAAATACCGAACAACTAAATAAAACTCTAAACTAAAAATCCTCTTAAACTTAGAAAGCAGGAAGTCATCTATCTAGAAAACTTGAAATAGTTAAACTAGAAAGCATAAAACTATGAATCTGAAAAGCATCATCACTAAGCTAGAAAGCATGGAAATGATTAGTGTAAAGAATGTATAGATTGTTGAAGTAAAATTTGTAAAGAAACTAGGAAACATTGATCTAGTGCAAAAGATAACAATCTAAACAACTATTAGAAAAACAATTTAACAATCTAAAATAACTGAAGGAAGGTGCTCTGAAACTTCAAACACTAAATTCAGAGACTACGAACTTAGCTATAACCTGCAGGATTGATTTTAACAACATGAAACACATAAAGATAAATTCCAATTTCGATTATTATTTACTAAAAGAAAGTACAAAATGAGAAGTAAAATACTTATCTATCTAATCTATAGCCCTCGAGTGGCCAGCTCTCGGGTGTTTCCACAGCTGTCTTAGATCACATGCACTAGTAATCTTCAAATTACTTCATTCAAAGAACTCCATTCACAGTGTTCAGTAATTCAAAAAGTGGTGGGAAAAAATCATCGTATTCATATGGAAGTTTAAAAGAAATAGTGGTAGCATAACGATATTCTTCTATATTTATCGTTTTCAACAGTTACATATTTATATGAAAGTGGCTAACAAAATCCTACTTTTCAATTGATAAAGTCTTCAATTGATTGTCAACAACTGATAGACTTTAAAGTCCATGACATGAAATATTAAAGAGGCTCAGTACAAGCCATAAAGTCTTTAGAATTGAAAATAACAAAAACTATTAAGACTCGGTCCATAACGTATGCTCCTAAAATTTTGACACCCACTCACTTGTCTTCAACGGTGTTGAAACCTACGTTAATCCCTTTTTAGTTGGAATGGTAACCGGTGGTGGAAGTTGACCTGTGGAATGCTCAAGAGCTAAACCATTAAATCAACACAAATTAGCTTATTTCGACTAATTTCAAGAAATAAAGATCTCACACTTATTCATAAAAAGAGAGCAATTATTTATCCTAAAGGTAATCAATTGGAAGGGTAAGTTTGGCTGAAAGGTATAAGGCTGAGTATTGAGTCCATTATATTGATGAGGTTATTTTTATCTCATCACCTTCCATACCACCCTCCCCTACATCGAAGGTTTCAAAAATTGCAAAGATCCTTGAAAAAAGGGGCATTAGGCGGGCCTTCAAACCCCTCCAAACCTTGAGAAACCATATCCCTTCTCTCAAAGACCCCAAGGACTCCTTTGATTCTGGTGTCTATAAGGTTGTATGTTCCTGTGGTATCCCATACATAGGTGAAACAGGCCGATCCTTTAGAAACAAAATAAAAGAGCATTGCACAAACATAAAACATGAACGCGTCGTCAGGTCTATGCTAGCTGATCACTCCTCCAAAAAGCACCACATTTACCTTGAAAATACCCAAATCCTATCCATAGAAAACAAAGGAAGCTTAAAGAAGCTATCCATATCCTCTACGACCCCTCAAATCTTAATAGAGATGAAGGGTGGAGCCTCAGCTCCTCTTGGAAACCCTTGTTGTCTAACCTCAATCCCCCTTGAATAGTTTGCTCCCGTCCACTGCCCTCACTCCCCTCTCCTCCCTGTCTCTTATCCTCCCTTCCTCGGCTTACCTTTTTCATCCCCCTTTCCTCCCCTCCCCATGTCTCCCTCTCTCACTTTCTTCCCTTCCCTTTCCGCTCCTAGCTCTTCCTCTTGTTCCCTTGTCTTTTTATCTTTTGTCTCATTTTTTCTTTTCTTGTTATCTCCTCCCCTTTTTTGTTCTTCTTATTTCTTAATTTATTTATTGTAAAGGGATTTAGTTGGCAAGAGGATATACATTGCTTATTTTTCTTCTTATCTTTAGCTTTTTCTATCTTATTTGTCTATGTATTCTTATCTTTATTCTTAGTTTTATAAAGATTCTTCTTTCTTCTTTTTCTTTATTTTTATCTATATTTCTCTTGTCTTATTTTAGGCTTGTTTTTCTATTCTTATTCCTTTTTCTTCTTCACTTTTTTAATTTTATTTTTATGACATATAAAAGATTTATTAAGATATTTAATCTAACAAAAAATATGTTCATATAGACCTTTATCTTTATGCTTGTTGTGATCATATATACATATATATAGTTTTTATTTGGTAGTTTGTGTTATTTCTCTAATTCTTGCTATTTGCATTCTCTTTAAGTTTTGTTTTTGTTTTTATATTTTTTAGATTTATTAACCTTTTTTCTCTTATTCTTGGTGGATATTTTTATATACTTTTACATATAAAGATACTTGCATTTGTTTTTATAAGACATTTTATTGTCTTTAAGTTATTTTCCTTATTTAAGTATTTTTCTTTATTTATTCTTGTCTTTTTTTATATCTTTATTTTTCTTAGATATTATCTTTGGCTTTTTGATTTTTGATTTATCTTGTTTTTTGCTAAGGTCTCATGTATTTCATTTCTTCCTATTTATTTTTTACATTTCTCTTTTTATATCTTTACACTTTTTGTTTTATTTCTATTTATGCTTATATTCATCTTTTAATTTTCTTTTTGTATTCTTTATGAATTTATATATCTATTTTTAGATTTTTAGTGGTTTCAATATTTTTTGCTATAGATCGAGTGGGTTTTTCTTTTATCTTTTATCTCCATTTGTGTCTTCTTTTTACATCCTTAAATCTTTTCTAATTTTTAATTTTTAATTTTTGTCCTCTTTCACAACTTTTCTTGCGCTTCTTTATATATATTTCTTTATAATTTCTTTTAGTCTTTTTATCTTTTTTCCTTTCTTATTTAATTTTTATTTTTTAGATAGTTTTGATTATTTTCATTTTTCTTTATTTTTCCTTTTTCTTCTTTTTGGAAGTTTATTGGTTTTAAGTTAATATTTTCCTTATTTTTTATCTTCAAGTTCTCTTAGCCATTTTTTTCCCTCCAATAGAAAATTTTTCTTCTTTTTAAAATTCTCCTTTTTGTGTTGCATTTTGTATTAGATTTTAGTTGTTCTTTTGTCTTGTCTTTTCTTCCTTGTAATTTATTACCCCCCTTTTTCTTCTTGGTGCATGTGCAACCTTCTCTCCCCCCCCCCCCAACCCCTACCCCCCTCTTTTTATCCTACTTGGGTCTGTAATCACTCATTTTTACTCTCACAACTCTCTTCATTCTGATGATGGATCACAAAGTGTGATCTAAAACGTTGATGCAAAAAATAACACACAATTAAATCCAGAAGAAACTCTCTATTCGTTATGGACTATGGAAATATAATGTCTTTGTTCAATAATATCATATTTTTATTCATGTTTAGGATTAAGAGGAAGATTGGATTTACTAGAAAGTATAGAGGTATCATGAAGATGTATAATAATTTCATGTATAAGTGGACAAAGTGTGGTCATTACGCTAGATGTACATCACTAATACATGTGGCAAATCCTAATTGGGTATTTGCTCATCATTATCATAGGTCATAGGAGAAATAAGATTAATATGAGATTCATGGGCAAGTGAATTATGCCTAAGAGGAAATGATGAACAATGACCAACTCAATGAAGGAGAGGAAAGCTAATATGTGATAAAATAACACCTCCATGAAAAATATATCTTCATTCATAGAATAAAGTATCATAATAGTATATTTTAAGAAAGGAAGGTGATGTATCACAAAGGATAGGAATATGTCAAAATTTAAAATGCATGCATGCACATAGTAGCCAAGAATAATGATCCAATGGATGGGAACAAAATGTATGTCACTATGTATGACCAAACCATAATCAAAATAAATTGAGTGTAAACAAATAGAGGTTGATCCAAACACTAGGAAATCTAAAATGAAATGAATTAGACTCAAATTGGAACTAAAAATGAAACTCTAGATTATAAGATAAAGATGGATAAGGTGGGTAAAAACAACATGAGAAAAATGAATCCTAATACATAGTGTAAAATAAGAGTGAAGCACAAAGAGGAAAAGGGAAACAAACCCTAATCAAGTTTTAAAAATAGAATAAATGATTAGAAAACAAATTAGATTTAAAATCTTAATTAGAGAAGAAAAGTAAACCCTAAGGTCAAACCTTAGATTGCATGGAAGAATAGATTGGGTTCACAAAAAATGTATAGAAGTAGAATCACTTTAAATGTTTTACATAAATATTCTAGGCTAATAAATAAATGTAAACAATAAAGCGCAATGAACCTAAATTAAATCAAAGTAGGGGCAATTAATATACTATGAATATTTATAAATAAAATAGGAAGGTAGACACACTTAGCTTTAGAACAAGGTAAAAAATCTATGTTGATGTAATTTCAAAGTCCATTTGTCATGGTACATAAATTCATGCTCTTAGTCTAGAACATGTCTAGGGCTTAGTGTAGTCTTCCATCTACACTAATCTTCCATCTCCATCAAATAACTTGTCAAACTCCATTTCTTCAAAACAATTTGATAATAAAATCCAACAATTATCTATTTTGTCAAAATTTGTTTTCTTTAGTCAAAGTAACTTTAATGTACAATCAATTTTGTCAAAGTTAGTTTTCTTTTGTCAAACTAAGAAAGTAACACCTAACCAGAATAGAACAAGAATTGAACTGTGATGACCTCTGCACTTTTTATAAATAAGACAGTTTTTAACTACTCTCGGTCTAATAATCCAAACTTACAGATTTACTGTTTAATTATTAATAGAAAAAACAGCCCTCCCCTACTCTCGGTCTAATATTTGTATGATTGAGTGATTAATGAAGTAAGCGTAGGCAATGGAAGAACTTCACTCATCAGACGAATTTGTTAAAGATGGATCAGTGGACCTCCATGGCCACTCTGTTATCAGAGTTCACACTGGAACATGGAAGGCATCCCTTTTTATAATTGGTGTGTATGAATATGCTCTCTTTTTTGGGAGTTTTGGAGGTTTTACCAAATTATTACCAGCACTAAGAATGCTTCAGGAAAACCTGTGTTAGAAAATTAATAACATCAATGATTGGAATTATGGTGTATGATATATCTCTTGTATTCATGTTTTCAAGCTCAACTTACCATGGAACATTGGGGACATTAACAATTTGGATTATAGTAGTTGGTTTACACTAATATGAGTCAGTAAATAAGAGAGGATAGAACATAGTTATTTTGTTTCAGTCTTTGTTTCAAGAAAGAAAGATTATTTTATGGTTGTTCTTTATGAAAGTATTGAATAAATTCTTATTTTAAGCTGATAATTTGCAAGGATCAGTTAGAACTCATCCTAATTACCTCTCATTTGGTGTTGGGGTCCTGTAACAGTAACACTGAGCTACTTGTCCTTCTATACTTAGAGATTGTAGATTGTTCTGTCAACATGAGCAACCCTTTTCTTCTTTGCTTTTGATGAGTCTATCTATTCACAGTTAGTTTGTCTTGATTTCAACCATATATTTGTTGCTCACAGGGGTGGAGATTGCAGAGAGGTTTGCTAATGCTGGCATATCTTCAAATTTAATAATTTATCTGACAAGTGTTTTGAATGAAAGCACTGCCACTGCTGCAAGCAATGTGAACACATGGTCAGGGGTACAATACATATTGCCTTTTTTGGGAGCTTATATTGCTGATTCATATTTGGGTCGGTACTGGACAATCCTTGCTTCTGCACTCATCTATTTGCTTGTCAGTATTCTTTTCCTTCACAAAATCATTTTCCTTCACAAAATCCTTTTCCTTTGCATTATGATCAATGGGTAGAGTAATATGGAACAAATTCCTTAACCAGTTTTATATACAAATTTAGGAGTTCTTGTGAATATAGAAACTGGAAATTATACTCTGAGTTTGTGCACTTGTTGACAATTGAATCAGACGTCCATTTGCTTTCAAAATAGCTGAATAAGTTTTCATTTTCCTGTATTTTAAGATTTTAACATATCCAAGTAACACGTCATACAATGTAATGTAACAGGGGCTAATCTTGGTGACTCTATCAGCCTCTCTCAGGAGTCTCAAACCCTCAGCATACAAGTATAAAACAGAATCTTGCTTGAGAGCATCACATTTCAAGATTGGGTTTTTTTTCTTCTCACTTTACTTGGTTGCTTTGGGGTCAGGGGGTTACAAGCCATCCCTACAGGCCTTTGGTGCGGATCAATTTGATGATGAAAACCCAATAGAGAGGAAGCACAAAAGTTCATTCTTTAACTGGTGGTATTTTGGTATTTGCTTGGGAAGCCTTGCAGGTGTCACTGTGCTTGTGTACGTCCAAGATAATGTCGGATGGAGTGTAGGTTATGGCATTCCTGCAGTTGCCATGGCAATGACAATTCTCGTGTTCTTATGTGGGACTAGGTTTTACCGAAACAAACTGCCGAGTGGAAGCCCTCTCACTCGAGTCATCCATGTGTTTGTTGCAGCATTCTTCAAACGGAATGCCCCTATTCCTTTCGAAGAACAAAATCGATTAGCTTCTATTCAAGAAGAAGAAGAGGTTCTGACAGAATCAAGAAGACAACTCTTGCAAAGAAACGAGTTCAGGTAAGCACTCCATGGTACTGTTTGCTTTAAATCTAGTGCTATCATATTTAAGCAGAGTTCAGGCTCAAATAATTGCAACAGAGATCGTTTTTGTGTTTTCAAACTGGGGAATGGACCAAATGGGCGGTGGTTTAATGATGAGGCTGAAGGGGGTTTCAAGATATCCACCGAGTTTCATGAATGGCATGCCAAACCAAAGGGACGTTGGATGCAATTTCTCGACCTGGCATCTAAGCTGAAGGAAGTCAGTGTAGACAGCAATAATATTTGGGAATAATGCTAGTTCAAATTCTTGGAATTCTCATTTATGTTTATTTTAGCCCTATTTACTTTGGAGAATTTTATCAATGAATGTCCTCGTGTTGCTTTTTCCAGATTTCTTGACAAAGCAACAATTGAAGATGAATTAGACCTTGAGTGCAAAACAACACACAATTGGAGACTTTGCACAGTTGAACAGGTTGAAGAGGTAAAACTTCTTCTCGGCATCTTACCCATTTGGATGGCATGTTTGATGTATGGCGTTGTCTTTGCACAGTCTTCCACATTTTTCACAAAACAGGGTAGCACAATGGATAGAAAAGTTGGTCGACATTTTGTGATCCCTTCTGCAACTATGCAGTGTTTCATTAGCATATCAATTATGCTATTGGTCCCTGTCTATGACCGCATCTTTGTTCCCATTGCAAAAAAATTATCAGGGAACGAGAGAGGTATAACATTGCTCCAAAGGATAGGCACCGGTATGTTCATTTCTGCAATTTCAATGATTGTCGCTGCAGGGGTAGAAATTAAAAGGGTCAAGGCAGCAAAGGATAATGGACTGATAGACGTGCCCTCTGCAACAATCCCGATAAGCATTTTTTGGCTGCTTCCACAATATTTTCTTTTTGGCGTAGCTGATGTGTTTACAATAGTAGGAATGCAAGAATTCTTTTATGATCAGATGCCAGACACAATGAAAAGCTTGGGTATTGCTGTCTATTTGAGTGTTTTAGGAGTTGGGAGTTTCCTAAGCAGTATCCTAATTTTGGTCATTGAGAAGGCTACTTGCGGAAAGCAGGAGCATTGCTGGTTTGCAGACAACTTGAACAGATCTCACTTAGATTACTTTTATTGGCTTCTAGGTTCTCTGAGTCTACTCAACCTGGGCATGTTCATGACATTAGCCAGCTGTTACAAGTACAAGAAGACTGCATCTACTGACACAGAGAATTCTACCTAAAAACGAACTTCATGTCATACCTATGTGAGTGCCACTAGTACTTCTTTATGAGTTTTACTGTTGTAATTTGTTATTACAATGTAGATATATGGCCTAGTAGGTGCTTTCCACATTTTGAACTGGGTTAAGAACCCAACAATGCTCACTCTGTGAATAGCATGTAAGTGGAGAAGTCAAACTCTCACATTCTACTAGAGGCCAGATGAAAAGCGAAAAATTCTATGGGTGGACACCATAAATTCCATCTCAAAAACCATACCTGCACCTTGCTTCCACTGTATCAATTATACTTGAGCTGTTGGATAGTGATAGTCTATAGAAACGTCAACTTATATACGTAACTAGAAACTTAATTTGCTATTCCTTCTAAATGAAAGTGTTTTTTAAACCATGATGATTCTACAGGAAAAACTAATCATCTGGGGTTGAATAAGCTTGGTACATTGATTCTTTCACATCTTCCCATAATCTTGACATGTTAGAATTGTTGGAAAACATTAATCATGATATTGCAAATGCTTTGCTTCCATCATGAAATCCATGCTTTGCAAGTAATTGTCAATACGTGAATACCACGCCTTGGCTGTAAGGGTTTCGAAACCTCACTTACTAATTATAATCCTCAATTTTCAAAATAAGTTAATAGTACTAAATAATTATATAATGGTGGGAATTAAGAGGAATAATTAAATAATTTTTATCACTTATAAAAAAAAGGGGGATAACATGCACATCAATGAATCTAGGTATATCAAAACAAGGTCAGGTAAGCAATTTGTCAGTATGAATAAGAATCATCTTTATTCGAAGTAAATAACTTAGAGGTACAACATATTTGACCAACCCAATGATGCTTACATCAAAAAGGTTTGCTCACCCATGTGTCAACCATCTAGACTTGCAAAAAAATGTTAGTGAATAGGGGTTTGCCTTGGTCAAACCTCGTTTTGGTATTCAAACCTTGACAAGAAATGAAATAAGATAAAGGAATGATGAACATACACATTATGATATTGCAACTTACCAAAAATGAAAGATAGGCTCTTGCTTGATTGTAATAGATCTAGACTTGAATGCTTCTTGAATCATGAAATCTTCATCACAAATGTTAGCTCAAATACCAACATGATACATGAATGACTTTGACATGATGATAAGACATTGTGGGTTACTATTACAACAATGACGGTGAGAATCTATCGCTCATAACAAAGTACTTTATAGACATATAACAACCGCATTTAAATAAATGGATAACACATTTTTGCAAACTCATTAAAATCAATTCCCAAATTCTTCCCTCAAACAATTATAATGATGTGTACCTTGTTTATTTTCACCATGTCCTTGTGGCCAGTGCACACAATAAATAAGCCAATGTTAGATGGATTTTCAAGTAGTATAAATCAAATGCTACTAGTGAGAACAATTTATCATTAGTAAAGATAATTTATTTAATTCTAATCAAACTACTAATGATGCCATCCTATATTCCAAACAATATTTCGCCACACAATAGAATTTATAAGGAATTTATTCACTAATACCTCATGTAACGATGTACATTACAATGTAAAACAAGTGAGAACAATCATCTATCAACAAAGATAGTTATCTACCTCAGGTCAAACTAATAAATATATGTATATTCATATACGATATCATACAACTTCCACCGACTATAGATTACTTAAGGAAAAGTCTCAATATTGCCTTAAATACATAACCACCAAGAGATTATACCTAATATGCAATATAAAATGATCGCTAACATTTACTTGATACTATAATCATTTGCTTCATCAATTTCTTCGTCAAAACCCAATTCTTTGTAATATCAAATATTCCCTAAATGCATTTTAGGCAATAGATTCCCTTCCTAACGTGTTAATCATTAATTATTTCTTATGGTGAACCATTGAAATTGTAATGTAAAGTTTAGAATGAATAATAACATGGTACTAAGTTACTATCAACTTGTAAATAGCCAATTCAACAATAATTTCCAATAAACATTATTGAATAGAATCTTAGATTAAGCCACAATCAGGATCAATATATAAATTCTATTGGATTTTCTAAATCCATCTGCCCGGTATTAATCTAATATGAATTTTCAACTTATTCCAAATATCTTATGTTGCAAAACATTATTCAACAAAAACAAAAGAAGAATTCAAATTGCATACCAAGATCTCTGATTTGGTTAACTCATTTCACAAACTTAAGAATATCGGCATCCCTTCCACTGAAATATAAATTTGTCTCCAACCGCAAGCATATATCTTCTTTCCCATATTTATAACTTCAGCGGTAAACCTTATCAACCTTCCTTCTTTTCTTTTCTCAATCGGTCTTGAACGTCTCAAGAAAATGAATGAGACTGACAATAGTCCACCTCTCAAATGTGGTTTCTCATATATAAATCATTTAGTATTTTACAGTTACCTATATTAGACTGACTAAAGAGGGCGAGAGCGAATAGCAAAAGAAGAAAAATATGCTGATTGAAGATGATTCTAAGAACATGTACAGGAAAATCAGAGGGTAAACCAAGAAGCATGTCAACAGTATGAGCTCACATACCAGTACTAAACCACCATACCAGCATCAAGACTATATTACTCAACCATGGAACACACAAATCAATTACCCAACTACTAAAAATTCCATTTTCAAGGTTCCCCTAGTACGTAGAGCATGAAACATAACAGCTAAACATTCATTTCATCAAAATCTGCTATAATTAGAATGGATCAAGAGTTAATCTAAAACCATGAATATAATGTACTGAGAGTTCCATGGTCAAATATAGTCATATCCATACAACTAAAACAATAAGTAAACATAAAAGGCCATGAGAATACCTCTGTATATGATACTCCCAGAATAAAATACTTGACACAAACATTGCATGAGTAAAATAAAGGAGAAAGGCCTTTAAAAACAAATAGATGAATGAAACAAAACTCAAGAAATTTCAAAATGCAAGGCATCACCAATCAAAACAAAGGTTCTATTTGGAGCAAGCAATAGGAAACCAGTTTTGACCACATATAGATAACCTCCATCACCATGTCATGCAAATCAAAAAGTAAAAGACGTTCCCACTAGTCGGCCTCATGAAAAGAAGCATGCATACAACGAATTGGAAGAGTAAATGCAGGTTTTAAACAAGTTTTTGAAGATATATATTTTTCTTAATTTTTAAAACAAGAAAATGCATTCACATTAGGCTGACGCCCTCCCATTGGGGAGGGCGCATAGCGCCCTCTCCACAGACCACGGCCTTGGAGGGCGCTGCCTCTACAACACAACCCTCTCCCAATGGGGAGGGCAGGTTGTAAGGCCTTAAGCTTCCTTTAATAATTCATTTGCATACTTAAGTAAGTTACGACGTTTCTCCAGTATGTCATGGTTTCAGTGGATTTTTCAATAGACGTAATATATAGTTAAATGTTTTTATATATATATATAAGGTGTATGTATATATATACATATTTAATTATATGATAATTTCAATCTAAATCAAGATTTTAATTAAAGGAATCAAACAAAAATCATTTCCATCCAGGCATAAAACATTCAAAACAGAGGGTTGCAATAAAAGGAAAGAACGTATAGATTGTACAGCGAAGATAGTGAATCTCATACAGAGAAAATAGAAGCATTTAAACACCTAACTTCCAAATACAGAGAGTATGCACAATGGCTTTCAAAGAGGAAATTCAATCTTTTCAAATTACAGTCTATTACTCTCCCATTTAGAAATTTAAATGCAATGGAAAAGATCTAAAAACTTGGGAAATTGCTTCCAATTTGAGTTCCCTTCTCGCTTCTTCTCTTTTCCTATTTTTGCTTTCCTGGAAGTCTCATTCTGTAATTTCCCCCCTCATCACCCTTCTTATTCTCCTTCTCTCTATTTCTTCTCCTCTTTCACTATTCTTAATTTACTATTCCCAAAAACCTTCTACCCAACCCCCATCTTTCCAATTATCATTTTGCAGAGAAAAAGAAAGATTAAGAAACTATTGCTTTTCTCGTTAATGATTTCCTTCTTTTAAAGATTTCTCCTCACATTCCTCTTGAAATTAAAGTAATATTTCTTTCTCATGCATAATATTTACCTTTGATAATAATAAAGAAATCTATCTTAATTGCAACTAAGTAAATTACCCACAGTAAATAGTGAGAAAAAACTATTTTTAATTTGCAAAAGAAATGTTTATCCTTAATAAGCAAATAAAGAAATATTGTTCACTTGCAAATTAAACATTTACTCCAAATAAACAATAAAGAAAGTTCATTCAATTGAGAATAAAAATAATTATTTTAAATTAACCAAGTATTATCATTTATTTGTAATAATTAAAATCTATAATTAAATTATATTTAATTCCTTTTTATTTCATTACACTTTTATTTCACCACCAATTAAATTAATCAAACATTGTAAAATACGAACCATAAAAATAGGGGTTGTGACTATGGGAGCCTATTTGAGCCCATATAGTGCTCTTTTTAGCCTGCATACATGAGAATCTCTCCCATGTGCTTCAAATCCTATTGATTGTTCTATGTAAATCTCTTCCTCAATCACTCCATTGAGGAAGGTTGTCTTTACATCCATCTGGTGAATCCTCCAACCCATTTGTGCTGCTATAAAAATGATAGCTCTTATGGATGAGTACCTAGCTACTAGAGCGAAATCCTTGTCATAGTCGATCCCTTCCTTCTGAGAAAACCCCTTAGCCACAAATTGGGCTTTGAACTTTTCCACACTACCATTTGTAGCATGCTTAATCTTATACAACCATCTCGAGCCTACCATAGACTTACCTTTCGATTGTGGTACAACCTCCCACACGCTATTCTTCATGATGGAGGAATACACTTCCACCATGGCACCCTTCCATACTTGGTGCATGGACACCTTCTGAAAGCTAGAAGGTTCTACTTCAATTAATTCACTCATAAGTGCCACATACTCAGAATAACATCTGGGAGCCTTTCGTTGCCTGACTGAATCCTGTGGATCACCAACATATTCCTGGTCCTCTCTCAATGTCTACTTAGCCATCTTGTTTCTCCTCTTCTCAGTAGTAGGAATTTGAGCCTAAGGAATTATTTGTTCCTCCTTCTTATCAACTTGCTTGGCTTGCTTGCTCTGCTCTCCAACTTGCATTATTGAAGTTTGAGGAATTTATGCTGCCTCAACTATGAGTGATTGCTTCTCATTCATCAAGTTACTAGACTTCTGAAGAGATTTCTCTTCCTTGAACTTCACATCTTTGTAAACAATTATTTTCTTGAGGGTAGGAATGTTAACCCGATAAGCCTTAGAAGTTTCACTATATCCAACAAAGATACCTTTCTCTACAGTTGGTTCCAAATTGGTTATCTTCTCCACAGGAATATGACAATACACAAGGCATCCAGAGATGCGAATGTGCTCCAAATCTAGTTTCTTACCGATGAACGCCACTTCTAGAGTCAATTTTCCCAACACTTTGTAGGGGCTCCTATTCTACAAATACATGGTTGTATTGCAAGCTTCTACCCATAAGAACCAAGGCAGATCCTGATCATGAAGCATGGCCTTAGCTGCTCCAACTATAGCCTTGTTTTTTTGTTCAACAACCCCATTCTACTTAGGGTTGTACAAAACTATCAACTCTTTCTTGATACCTTCCTGAGCACAAAAATATTTCAAGGCATTTGATGTATACTCGCTTTTATTATCAGACCTTAGTATCTTGATATTCCTCCATGTTTGGTTCTCCATGAGAGCCTTAAACTCTTTGAACGTACTAAAGACCTCATCTTTATTCTTCAAAAAATATATCCACGTCTTCTTGGATAAATCATCAATGAAAGTAACATAATACTCATACCCATTCAAGGATACTATTGTCATGGGCCCACACACATCTGAGTGTACGAGATCCAAAATCCCTTATGATCTAGTGTCACTACTTGGAAAATTGGTCTTGGCATACTTCCCAAGAGCACAACCCTTGCACACCTCATGCTTTTCTATCTTCATCTAAAGTAACCCCATCACTATTTCCTTGAGCACATTAAGTTCTTCATGGTGAAGATGAGCCATCCTCCTATGCCATTATTCTCCTAGCCCTCTACAACTACTTACCAATGCATGTGTTGGCTCAAAGTATAACCAAAACAAGTTTCCATGCCTGACTCCAATCACTTTTGTAACCTTGGAATCCTTGGGATGAATTTATAGACCTAACCTCTCTCAAAGGTCACGATGTAACCCTTGTCCTCCAAAGTAGAAACAAAGATTAAATTCTTTGTTATGCCAGAGACATACAACACGTCCTTCACCAATAGGGTTTTTCCAGAATCCCTCTGAAACTTGACCATGCCAACACCAATTTCATGGTACTTGGCATTATCTCCAAGCTCAATATAGAAATCCAACTTCTTCTCCTCCAACTTGGTGAAACATTCTTTGACTCTCGTCATGTGGCAAGAAGCCCCACTGTCAATATACCATACCATGTTGGCTATTGAACTTGAGAGACAGACAATGGGTGAAAACTCATTCTCAAATCATGCTACAAACTCGTCCACCTCTACTGTAGCAACAACTTGCTTCTTCTACTTCTCCTTATTTTTCTTATTCAAACACTAACTGGCATAGTGACCCAATTGATGGGAACAAAAACACTTAATCTTACTCAAATCTTTCTTCTTCCCACTCTTGGAAGAAAAACCTTCCATTTTCCCTTTATTGGACTTATGCTTACCCTTGCTTGCAAGAGAAATATTTTCCTTGTTTTGATCCTTCTTTGTCTGATCTCCTTAATGAGCACTTTCACAAATCTCCTCCTAAACAAAATCATCCCAAAGCCTCACCCAGTCAGGTAGGTGATCTCTGCCAACAACAAACTTGACGAACACTTCCCAATGCTTCAAAAAACCATTCAAGGCTATTCACACTTGCTCATCTTCAACAATCATCTCTCCAACAACAGCCAACTTGTCCCTGACCTGTGTCAACCTAGATGAGTAAGAGGTCATGCTCTCACCCTTGGACATCTTGGTATTATGCAATTTGTCCTTGATCATCATCTTACGACTCTGATAGTCACTCTAATAACGTTTTGTGAGTGTATCCCACATGTCCTTGGCGGTGTCTTTCCCCGATGGATGAGGAATTAGATGATCTCTTACCCCATCAAGGATAATCCTTCGAGCCTTGGCCTCCTTCACTTCATGTGACTCTAGGGAAGTGGCATCATTTGTTGGTGGTGTCACCTTTGTACTAGCATGGATCCATAACCTATTCTTCATGAGGACAGGTGTAATCCGAACCTTCCATTGTAAGAAGTTAGACACACCCTCAAGCCTATCTTAATATCGAACACTAGTTGCCATAGTCACAGAAGAAACTGGAGACAAATTTTTTTTTTTTTTCTTGAAGTTCATGTCACAAATCTTTGCTTTGTATTCAAAGTTTAGAGCTCTGATACCATGTTAATTTCTTATAACCTAACTACAGATTAATTGCACAATAAATTCACATAATAGAATCAATACGATTTATCTATCTGATTTAAAACAACTAATACACTGGGTTAATTAACATCTAATAATAGTGGAAGCAAAAATAACAAGAAGCCAATCATAGATACACAATGACACAAAATTGCCCAGGAAACCCCACTATGGGAAAAAATTTGCAAATTTTGGATCTTTTATTTAGCCCAGCAACCAACTTTCCTTACAGAATACAATACTGGTTTGCTACAACAATCTTACATATATAGCCCCAGATGATTTGCATCAATGTGCAAGAAGGGAAACTTTCCTTACTTTATTTGGCTTTAAATCACACATAAAATCACTCTTGGTTTTATCTCAACCTCACAAACCTGTAAACATTCTACTAATAAATAAAAATCCTGTTGTTGTTGAAAATCCAACTCAAATTGCTTTAAAGCATATCCAACTCGAGTTGCTTTAAAACAACTCCACACTCCACCTTTCAAGCTACAAAAAATCAACACACTCAACATAGGTCATGCTTTTTGTTAGTGATAATGAGGTAGATGGTTTTGTGGATCTTGTGGATAGTGATGATGCAAAGCTTTTGCAAGATTTTCAAGCATAATTGGAAACTTAGAATCCATCATTTCACTAGATGCGTCAAGGGAGGCACCAACAGTAGTAATAGATCAACCAACAATTGAGGGATTGGATACTTATGGTGGAGAGTGTTGAGTGTCGTTAGTCATAGGCCCACTTTGACAGTTCTTACCATCAAGTAATGGTAGGAGTGTGTCCTAAGTATAATGTAATGGCTTTACCATATTAATTTAGGTATTTCATTATGTTTTCATATTAATAATCATGATAATGTAATATACATAAGGTTTAGTATATTGGGTCACTCTCATAGTTACCATCATAAAGTAGTTGAATCATATCCTACAATTGATACCAACAAAGAAGATAATGTGAGATCATGCACATCCTAGATTCTTTGCACCCATTTTTTTAGTGATTTGACAAGGCTGCATCAACAAAGTGTACCATGTTGTAAAAAAATAGATATTGTATATTTAGAGAGTAAAAGAGATTATCATTAGACTTGGATTCCATTCAAGTTAAGAGATATATTAGACCTAGAGTTGGCTCAAGCAAAGCTGATGTAGTTACTATGGTTGTGCTTCAATAGCTAGATTAATCACAAGTAGAGGTCATGAACCTTCAAAAGGAATTGGATTGGATGTGGGGGATGACCATGGAACTATAAGAGAGGTGTGCTGAGAATAAAATCTCACATACAAAATCGTGATACTAGACATAGTGATATGGGAGGGATCATCTCTCATGCTTTCCTTTGACTGATATGTGTTTATAGCATTGTTCATTATTTATTGATCCTTGTTATGCTATAAAAACTTGTTTATTTGAACTCCCTTTATGAGGTTGAAAATTGTATTTCACATGTTATTTATATAGACTATGATGATTTTAATGGTATTCCTATAATAGTTATTATTGTTTCACCACACTTTCTAGCCTTTGCTTATATGGTTATATGTATGTACATGTGTTCCTTTATATATGTACGTGTCTGTGTGTATGATGTATCATGAATAAACTCTACACAAATGCAACTTTGGTAAATAATGAACACTAAATGACTTCATGGAACACTCTTAAAATTAACTAGTTGATAGATCAAAATGAATCCCACAATCATAATCACAAGTAATTAATGAACAAGGTGTTGGATTTTACATTATAATTAACTTCAATTTATTATCCTTTCCTTTTTCTTTCTCCTAACCAATGTTTGATATCTTCAAGTTGATAACCAATCCCATGATCTTATGTTTGTTTACTTGAGGTTATATTAATCTACATCAATATTATTCATATTTACCTATTCCTCTATCTTTATATCCAAGACCAACATTCTTTTAAAAAAAAAAAAATTGGAGAGGAAGCAAATGGCTGAATTGTACAAATAGTAGGTCCTTACAATCATTATCATATATACATATTTCCTTCTCATCAATATTTACCTCAAGTATTTTTCTCTAAATAGATGGATCGATGTAAAGAGATGGGATGCCATAAATGTTTGGATTAACATGATATTATTTGATACCACATGGTGTGAAATCTAGTGGCCCCTAATCATCATTGGGTGAAGCACCATTGTTAAGTAGGATATCTTGTTTTACAACATTCTTATCAAGCAAACTATTTTATACAATATATATCATAGAGCTATCTACCATTCAAAATATGTTAGATGGTTGAGGATATACATATATGCAATATTTAACATTTCCATTAGGGGAAATTTACATAAAAAATGGGTCTCCTAAGGATGACATCATTCGCTTTTTGAGTTATCAAAGATCAATTAAAATATGACATCAACCCTTACGGTGACATCATCCAAAATAAAAATAAAATTATTTATTTTATAAAATAAAAATTTCTAAAATCCTATGAATTAACTCATGATGGTTAATTTAACTCTACATATCTTATTCTATCTCATTCATCTTTCTAAATATAAAATATTCTTTTTATTTTTTAGATTTATATTCTTAAGTTCTATTATAGAAATTATTATTTTTTTGAAAAATATTTTCATTCTTAAAACAAAAAATATATAAAAAGCATTTCAAAAATATTTTAACAAAACTTTTCTTTAAAATATTTTAAAAATTTGGAATGAAATTAATTTGTAATAAAATTCATCTTGCTTCTTATAAAATTATTTTTATGAAACAAATTTAGTCCATTTTTCATTTTTCATTTGTTTTTGCAAGTTCAAGCATCATAAAAATGGGTTAAAGGGAGTATATCAAAGTGAGGCGATCAGTTCTTTGTTTTTCCAACACAAAAACTAAAAAATATGTTTGCTGCAATTTCAATAAAAAAAATTGAAATGTGTTTGCTACAATTTCATTAAGCAAAAATAAAAACCAAAAAAGAAATTAAAAACTATTGAAGGGGAAAAAGGTGAGAAAATCATTGATGATAATAGTAGTGGATGGCATCTCTAAGCGATGAAGGTCGAGCTAGGGCATCTATACCCTAGCTTTCTCTCTATTTTTGTTTGTAGGTGCGGTGTTGGGGGGTGTTAACCAAGTTAGGGGCAAGCTTTTTTGAGGGGCTTTTCTTTCCCATTCAACATAGGGCCTCTTTGTGTGTGGTGGTGAGTAGGAGGCATTGACAATCCATTTTCTCTATGCATGTTTTGCAACTGGGGGCATTGGGGTTTGTTTTTGGACACAAATTTTTGACATAACCTAGATTGGCCTGGCCTACGAGGAGTGGAATCCAAGTGTAAGGGTGGAATTCCCATGAGTAGGGCATCCCTCTCTTTAAGCTAGGAAGGGATTTGCTAGGGTTGGGGGTGTTTCTTTTTACGCCGCCCATCCTAAGTTTTGGTGCACTATGGGTGGAACGGAGGACCTTTGCGTTAACTCCTGAGTGGTTCTTTATGCCCTCTCTGTCTGAGGGTTTGCATGCCAATGTAGGGACACGATCAGGGCTCATGTCTCACGGGGAATCTTTTGGGATTAGCGCTAAGATGGATTTTTGGTCAACTTTTGGATCAAAACCCTCTCTATAGGGTTTTAAATTTTTTGAGAATAATTTTTTTTCCCTAGACCCAAAGACGGTATCATCAAGCATGTCTTGGATTCCGAAGATTAATGGTTGTCTTGAAAGATGCAAAGAGAGGTCAAATGTTGTCATTCTGATGGAGATGCTGGTGGAGGATATCAATTATTATTCAAGACATTCCCTATACTACAAGTTCTTAGGATTGATAATCTCATTGCAATTTTTGGAAGCTTGGGCTCAGAGGACGTGGATGCCAGAGGGGGAGATGGAGATTCAGCTCCTAGCGAATAATTATTTCATGGTTACTTTTGATTGTATGGCTGATTGGACTCAGATTTTTGAGGGGGGGCCTTACTTCTACAACTAGGTGGGCTTGCTCGTTAAACCATGGCATGCAGGTTTTAATCTGGCCGAGGAGCTTTCAAGTCAGGTTCCAGTTTGGGTTTGTCTTTTAAGGCTCCTAGTGGAATGCTAGCGAGAGGATGTTCTACATTTACTGGCCTCGATGTTGGGGAAACCTATTGGCTCGTCGTAGCAAACACAATTCAAGAAGGTAATGGCCTATGCCCGGTTTTGTGTGGAAATTGACTTAAGTAAACCATTTCCAGATTCTTTAGCAGTGTGTGCATGAGAGTATTCCTAGGTGCAACAACTTGACTATGATGCCTTACCGTTTCGATGTCATTTTTGCCATGAGTATAGCCATCTCCAACATAGATGTCCAAAGGCCAAGCCTTTGGTGGCCAAATATTCTCAACCTTCTTGTAATCCACCTAGGGAGGATAAGGGCAAGGATCCTATTCAGGGTAGTGGTGTTGGGATTGATGATTTTATTCCTGTCAAAAATTGAAACAGAAATAAGGGGTAGAAGAGGACTCTCAAAGAAAGGCAGGATGATGACACTTTTAATAGATTCGAGGTATTGGATGATTTTAGTTAGCAGGAAGTGAATCTGGGTTTTTTGGACTTGGATCAAGGGACTATGGATATTGAACAACACAGCTGTCCTGTCAAGGCAGTGCAAGTTACTCAGCAGGAGATGAGTACAGGCTTGCCAAGCATAGTGCAGGATGGAATAGATCTAGGGCTTGAAGAGCTCAGTTCAAAGGTACTTTGTGCTCCATAAGTTGTTGGGACTATGAATTTGGAAACAGACCAACAGATGATGGCTCAAGAGGAACCGGGCTATGTTGTTGTAACAGAAAAGGTAATGAAGCTTTGGCCCACCCCTCATGGAGATCAGGCTCAAAGATAGGTAAGAATAATAAGTTGTCTCCTCATTTGGGTATTTTATGGAAGGATCTAAAAAAAGGGTGGGTGGAGAAATTTTCTAAGCTTGGTAGGAAGAAGGATGTAGAAAAGATCAAAATGATAGGGGAGAATTTGGTGGAGTTAGGGTTTGTTAAGACCTTGGATTCTCTTTTTTTGAGCCCTTTGAAATGATTGTTATATCCTAGAATGTAAGGAGCTTGAACAGTGGCTCTCGACAAAAAGTTGTTCGTGATTTGGTTAGAAGTCAATCTCCTAATGTTCTCTTCCTCCAAGAGACTAAGTTGTCGGTTGAAAGTATGTTTGGTTTGATGTCTAAGCTTTGGGGGAATGGTGAGTGCCAATGTATTGGCACTCAAGGGTCTTTTGGGGGAGTGGCTTGTTTATGGAATCCTTAGAAGATTTGTCCTCTTTGGTGGGTGTCCTTCAAGTCATCTAACTCCATGATTGCTTCTTGTTTTGAGATGGGTGAGGCTATATTCTTCTCTAATATCTATGTGCCTATTGAGCTTCAGGGTAAGCAATTATTGTGGACCCATATCAGGTTTGTTCAAAGTATGGTTCCTTACCATCTATGGATTATGGTTGGGGATTTTAATGCTATCTTTGAGTTGGATGAGAAAAGGGGTGGTATTGCGAGGCTGGAGCCTTCTGCTTTACTTCTTCAAGAGAACATTTTAGCTCTAAATCTTGTTGATATCAAGCCCAGTAATGGCCAGTTTACTTAGACTAATTGGAGGATTGGGGAGGAATGCATTGTTGAGCGTCTTGACCAATTTTTGGTATCTTATTACTGGGTTGGTGGTTTGTGGTCCTCTAGTTCTAAAATTTTGGATTGAAGGGGTTTAGATCATTGGCCTATCAAGCTTGTGGTTTCTTCAGCTCATGTGCCACGATTAAGCTACAAGATCCCTTTGTTCATGATCATGTCGCTGAATGGTGGAGGTATGGTAGACCTTCCTATGGTATGAAAATGTATACTTTTGCTAAGTTACTTCAATTTTTCAAATATCAGCTCAAACGTTGGAATCGATAGTGCTTTGGAAACATTTTCCATGCAAAGGTTGTTGCTCAGGCTAAGTTGGATGGTATGACAAGGATGATTAGGGAGGATGGGATGACTGAAGTGCTGCTTTGGGAAGAAGCTAGGGCTTTGAAGTTGTTGGAGGAATGTGAGCTAAGGGAGGAAGTATTTTGGAAACAAAAGGATTGGATTGATTGGCTACTGGAAGGAGATAAAAATACTGCCTTCTTCTTCAATTCAGTGAAATCCAGGAGACATGGAAACTCTATTTCTGTTTTAGTGAATGACAGGGGTGAGCATCTTTCCTCTTTTTAGGAGATCTCAAATGAAGCAATGCAGTACTTTGCTTCTTTATTCAAGGAGCGGGGGAGTTCTGATGAGGAAGTTTAGGTCATTTTGTGTATCCCTTCTCTAGTTTCTAAAGAGATGAATGAGCATCTTCTAAGTGACATCTCGCTTGAAGAGCTGGAGGGTATAGTGTTTCAGATGAAGAAGGGGAAAGCCCCTGGCCCAGATGGATTCTCGATTGAGTTCTTCCAAGAATTTTGGGATACTATCAAATTGGACTTGTTAGCAGTAGTGTAGGAGTCTCAGTCAAATAAGCAAATGTTACGGGCTCTAAATTCAACCTTCCTAGCTCTCATTCCCAAGTGCGAGGGTGCGAATAGGTTAAGGAAATTTTGGCCTATTTCTCTTTGCAATGTGATTTATAAAATTATCTCTAAATTGATTGCTGACAGGTTGAAAAAGTGGCTTAAAGTGTTGATCTCTGAGGAACATAGCAGTTTTGTGGAGGGTTGACAAATTCCTGGATGGGGTGGTGATTGCAACAAAAACCATTCATTCTATGGCCAACTCCAAGGATAAGGCGATGTTTATCAAATTGGATATGGCTAAGGCTTATGATAGAGTTAAGTGGTCCTTCCTTCAAAAGATTCTTGGTGCTTTTGGTTTTGGGGAGGAATGGATTAACTGGGTGATGAGTTGTGCTACTATGACTTCCTTTTCTATGTTAATCAATGGTGAGCACTCAGAGCTTTTTGGTGCTTCTCGGGGTTTGTGTCAGGGAGACCCCCTCTCTCCCTATGTGTTTATCCTTCTTGTCGAAGGTATAGGTTGCTTGATGAGAAGTCATGTGGAGTTGGGGCTTGTTTCTGGATGGAGATGGGATTGTGGCTTACCACCGCAGTCTCATTTGTAGTTTGTGGATGACACGACTTTGATGGGTCTGGCTTCAATTAGGGAAGCTACTAATATGAGCAGGGTGTTGGATGTTTATCTCATTGCCTTAGGTCAATTGATCAATGAAGATAAATCCTCCATCTTCTTCTTTAATACTCTGAAGCCCATTCAGAGGAGGATTTCTCATATTTTGAGATTTCAGATTGGGTCTCTCCCCTTGACCTATCTTGGTATTTTGATCTTTGTTGGAAGACCACATAAGGATTCTTGGCAGAATATTTTGGAAAAATTTCATGTGAAGGTTAATCATTGGACCGATAGATGGTTGTCCTTTGTAGGATGTGTTTAGTTGCTCAAGTCTATGGTGCAGGCTCTCCCCATTTATAGATGTATGATCCAAGTTTTCCCGATGAGTTTTGTTAAGGATTTTGATTGTATTGCTAGGAAATTTTTATGAGTTGGAAGTTTATAGTCATCCAAATGGAGCCTTGTCAGATGGGATATTGTTTGTAGCCCAAAGCAGTTTGGAGGGCTTGGGTTATGGAAGTCTTCTTTGTTAGGAGTGGCATAGGTTGCTAAGTTGTATTGGCATTAGTGTGTGGAGCAGGATCATCTTTGGGATAGAATTTTATCTCATAAATATTTTCCAGGGATCCCTCAGATTGATATTCCTTGGTACCCCCTAGGGGGGAAAGGTTTGGTGATTTGGGGTACTCTGAAGAAAGGGGTTGCACTCATCAAGGATGACCTTTTTTGGATTAGCAAAAGGGGGACTGAAGCTCATTTCTGGTTTGACTCTTGGGATGGTTTTCCCCCCATTGTTGCTCAGTTTCAGAACTTGGTAACTTTATGCTGGTGATTCCTTGAAGTTGGATGGTCAAGGGTGAGTGACTTTAAGTCCTCTTCTTGAGATCAGTTGAAGATGGTGAGATGGAAGAATCCTAATGAGTGGCCTGATGTTGGCATGGAGGAGGAATGTGTTGAGTTGCACAAAATCTTTTCTAGTAGGAGGTGTAGTTCCCTGCAGGAGGGGGATGTTCTTTTGTGATCTTCTAATCCTAAGGGTGTCTATACTGTTGCTTCTGGATATCACAGGTTGTTATGTCACAGGTTAGATGGGGGGGAGGTTCATTGGTGGAAGAGAGTGTGGAACAAGTTTTCCTGGCCAAAGTGTAACTGCTTTCTTTAGACCTTGGCCTGGAATAGGTGCTTGACATGGGATAATATTCGGAAGAGGGGGTTCCAAGGCCCTTCTATCTTTGTTTTGTGCAGGGTGGCAGAGGAGGATTCTTCTCACTTGTTTTTTTGGTGCCCCTTTGTTTTGCATCTTTGGCATCTTTGGTGGGAAGCTTGGAAAATCCCCTGTGTTCATGCTTCCTCCCTGATGGAGTTTTGGAATAGTGTAGGTAGACCTCCTTCTGTGACATCTTTCTTGCAAGAGGTGTGGTATATTGGACCTACTTTCATACTGTGGCAGATCTAGTTGGAATGAAACCGTAGAATTTTTTAGGGTGAAAGGTTATTGATCCAACAAGTATGGCAAAGAGTTAGGGGTATGATTCAGGAGACTATGAAAGCTAAGTGTGAGGTGGTGTTCCCTTTAGATAAAGGGGACGCTGAGAAGGTGGATAGATTGGGGATCTAGGGGTTGTCTTGGGCTTCAACTTGCATCAAGAGAGGAAGGCGTGGGAAACAAAAAGTGCAAAGGATGGGCAAATGGTTGCCCCCTCTAACTAGAATTTTGAAGATCAATACTGATGGATCCTCAAGAGGCAATCCAGGTCCTGCTGGAATTGGAGGAGTTGGTCGGGACTCTTCTAGTTCAGTCGTTTTCTTCTTTTCTGCTCATGAAGGGATGCAGTCTATCAACCTTATGGAAGGTTTGGAAATCCTCTACACTCTTGAGTGGCTTATGCTTTGGGTTGGTGCAGGGTTATTTGTGAATCTGATTCACAAGTTCTAATTGGTTTGATAAATAATCAGACGATATTTGATGTTAGCTAGAAGCTGGCTAGGATGGTGAAACAGATTATACAGATTAGTTCTTTGATGGAGATAATATCCTTTGTCTATATTCCTCGGGAGTGGAATAGGGAAGCAAATTGTTTGGCTAAGTGGGCTTCTGGGCATTTTGTTGGTTGGAAGATTGATGGGTGGGAGTAGGCTCCCTAGGAGCTCCGCCAGGACTTGGAAAGGATTCTTGCCGAAGATGGGGATGATCACAACGAGGGAGGCTATTTTTTTTTCTTTGTTGCTTCTTGTGGGTCTTTGAGGCCTTGGCCCTTATTTTGTAATCCTCTTTTCTGATTTTCAATAAAGTTTTTACCCCTTTTTATTAAAAAAAATTGAGAAAATCACATCAACCAAAAAGAAATTTGAAAAATAAAAAATAAAACCAAAAAAGAAATTAGAAAAAAATTGAAAACAATTGAAAGGAGAAAAAGTTGGAGAAAATCACCAAAAATATCAAACCAAAAAAAGTTTAGAAAAATGAAAAAATAAAAATGATGGAAGAAAGAAAAAGGTGAGAAAATCAAATAAACTATGGAAAAGAGATATCCCTTACTACTTTACATATAGATTTTTAAATATAAATATATTAGTATATAAATTTTATATAAAATAAAATATCTAAAGTTACTTTTACTTTACCGTTTTTCAAATAAAAAGAAATAATCAAGAAAAGAAAGTGAACTTGAGTTTTTTTAATAAATTATAATATAAATATATGTTACCACTTTTTTTAAAAATGAACTTGAGTTTAAGATTTTTTAAATAAAAAATAAAAAATCAAGAAAAGAAATAATTTAAAATGAAAAGTGAACTTGACTTTATATATGTTACCACTTTTTAAAAAATAATGGACTTGAGTTTTTTAAGGAATTATAATAGAAACATGTGTCCCCACTTAACTCCTGTAGTTAAGTAATTTATATCTTTTATATTTAAATAATTTGTATTATTTCAGATAAATTTTTTTTTTTAGATTTCCTTAGGAGGCCCATTTTTTTATGTAAATTTCCCCTAATGTATGTAAAGTTACAAATAATATGCTTTTGTAGTGTGTGGCCATGGATGTCCTAATAGAATATTGTAAGATAAATTTTTAAGCATTGTATGGAATAATGTATCTAATAAATTTGTAAACATTGTATGGAATTATGTATCTAATGTGCAAGGTCCAAGTGTGATTGGATGAATAATAATGGTGATATAAGATATGTTTGTGGTATCAAATCCTCTAATGGTAATGTAAAATGGTTGTAACTTTTTCATGTTCACATTTAACTTAGCCTATCTTTATTACATATATTTATACTAGATCCATTTTCAACTAAATATTGTTTAATATTCAACTTGTTATGTCTCACCATAGTGTGTAAAGGTAAAGATTCATTAACAATTGATTCATGTGGTAGCTCTTAATCATCAAACACAATAATTTATTTTTCCCCAATGAATTCTGTTAAAGATGTCACCAAGTGTGGAGTAATATTAAAAATGATTTAAATATTTTCTAGGTCTTTTTGCATGATACCCTTACATAGAGGTGATGTGAACACTAGATTCTAAAGTGATCTATCTTAGCTTGTGTGTTCGTAAGTTGATCTATCTTCTCCAAAACCAATTCCACCCAACCCCCCTTCTAATAGGTTGTCGTTAGGTCCTAAAACTTTAGTTGATAAACACATTAATATATCGACCAAGTAGTGTCCAAAGGCTATATGCAATAGAAGACATCTCAAGTATCTCTCTCAGGCTTCCTAAATACCGAACAACTAAATAAAACTCTAAACTAAAAAGCTTCTTAAACTTAGAAAGTAGGAAATAATCTATCTAGAAAACTTGAAATAGTTAAACTAGAAAGCATAAAACTATGAATTTGAAAAGCATCACCACTAAGCTAGAAAGCATGGAAATGGTTAGTCTAAAGAATGTATAAATTGTTGAAGAAATAAAATTTGTAAAGAAACTAGGAAACATTGATCTAGTGCAAAAGATAACAATCTAAACAACTATCAAAAAAAAATTTAACAATCTGAAACAACTAAAGGAAGGTGCTCCAGAACTTCAAACACTAAATTCAAAGACTACAGACTTAGCTATAACCTATAGGATTGATTTTAACAACATGACACACATAAAGATAAATTCTAATTTTGATTATTATCTACTAAAAGAAAGTGCAGAATGAGAAGTAAAATAATTATCTATCTAATCTATAACCCTTGAGTGGCCAACTCTCAGGTGTTTCTACGACTGTCTTAGAACACATGCACTGGTAATCTTCAAATTACTTCATTCAAAGAACTTCATTCATAGTGTTCAGTAATTCCAAAAGTGTCGAGAAAAACTCATCTTATTCATATGGAAGTTTAAAAGACATAATGGCAACACAACAATATTCTTTTGTATTCATCATTTTCAATAGTTACATATTTATACAAAAGCGGCTAACAAAATCCTACTTTTCAGTTCATAAAGTCTTAAAATGATTGTCAACAACTAATAGACTTTAAATTCCATGACATGAATTATTAAAGAGACTCAATATGAGCCATAAAGTCTTTAGAACTGAAAATAATAGAAACTATGAAGACTCGGTCCATAACATATGCTCCTAAAATTTTGACACCCACTCACTTGTCTTCAACAGTGTTGAAACCTGCATTAATCCCTTTTTGACTGGAATGGTAACCGGTGGTGGATGTTGACATGTGGAATGCTCAAGAACTAAACCATTAAATTGGCATAAATTAGCTTATTTCAACTAATTTCAAGAAATAAAGATTGCACACTTATTCATAAAAAAGAGCAATTATTTGTCTTAAAGGTAATCAATTGGCAGGGTAAGTTTTTCTAAAAGGTAAGGGCTGAGTATTGAGTCCATTATATTGATTAGGTTATTTTTACCTCATCATTTTCTCCCCTTCCTAAGCCTGAGTAGGTCCTCCTGCTCTCTGGTGTGTTCCATTTCCTTCATTACCCTTATTCATCTCCTCATACTTGGCACTGAGATCATATAAGCCATCTGCGTCTATATCCAGCTCCTCTAGCTCCCTAAAAAATCCCTGATGAAAAGTGACCCTTTGTACCCATCTTGCAAAATTGTCATCAATTTGGTCTAGATTGGTATATGTTGAAGGAGGTGGTGAAAGAAAGAGAGGAGGTCTATACTTCATACCAATCCAATTAATCTTCAGTTCTTCAAGGATTTTGACCAAGGCCACTGCCCTTCTGTAGGACCATCTAATACTAAGGGGTGAGATTAGTTCCCTTTTCTTGAGATACATAGGAAGAGAGGTATACCATTCTTCACATGCATGCCAAACTTTTCCTATCAATTTTGGTCCTTGATCCTAAAAGTGATCATAACACAATCAGAGGTTATTATTGTACTTTCCTTGTACCTCCCTAAGTTGAGTACTCATAACTTGTTTGAAAGAGAAAGACTTCCTATGGGGATATCTCATTTGTAACCCAACAGTCTTCTTTGCATGTACATATTCTCTTGACCAATCTTTCCAGTGAAGCTAATTAGACATTTTGGACAAGAATGATTGCAATTGGACTTCCCCCACAAAGAAATTAACAAAGAAATCTGTATATTCTTCCAAGAGAAAATTATGGACAAAGAATTCACATAATAAATCTTGTTGTTCATGAATTAACTCAACAAATATCTTCACAAATTCCTTACCATTAGGATCATGTGGTTGATTTTGGAAAATTCTTTGTAACTTCCATCTTAGGATCTGTTCATTAAGGAACATAGAGTACACCCTAGATGGTCTTCTACAAGCTAATAATAGTTCACTAATTTCACAAGCATCTTGTTTACCTCTATATGCTTTGTGAAATGATTCTTTTAACATTACTAATTCCCTTTTCAACCTATTATTCTCAAATTCCACATCCCTTAGAAGATAGCATCGCTCTATCCATTTCATTAATATTAGAGGGATGTGTACCTAGAACCATTCTATAACAATGGGTTCAGTTTGTGTCTCCTTTGATTCCATTATTGGTTTAGTGTTACTCTCTTGCAAATCTTGCTCTAGTTCCACAATCTTACTCATAGAAGCATTCAATTCAGTTTCTTTTCTACTTCTTTCTTCTTCAAAAGCATTAAAAAATTGCATGAAATTGTTTTTCAAACCTTGAATATGTTGATCTCTTTTAGACAGATCAGCCTTGTGTTGCTTATCTAGCTAATTCCATTGTTGAATTTGGTACTACAACTGTTCAATGAGTTTATCTTTTTTCTCCATCTACATTGTTAGTCTTTCAATTTCTTGGTCTCTTTTATTTACAATTGCAGTTTGTACCTCAATCTCTTCTTTCTGCTAGATGATCTGTGCTTCATCACTATGTAGCCTAGTTTTTAATTCAACAATTTCTATTTTCAATTTTCATAATTCCTCCTCTCTCTTACCAGATTTTGTATCCCCTATGTCCACAAAGAAGGATGGATTAGGAATTTCCATATCAATATGAAGTGTATTTTCCTCAGTTTTAGGTATACTTTCAGTCTTGTCAAGAAAAGGAGAAAGTCCCCCCACAGGTTCATCTTCAATCTACACAAAATGTGGTGACTGTATTTTTTCCTCCTCCCGCTCTTTGGGTGATGGTGTTTTCTTGTCCTCTTCCTTAGGGGATTGATTACCCTACTTTTTTTGTCTCGTTTATTTCCTCACTACCAGGAAAAAATTTAATTTCCACTACCTTTGTTTGAGTCTTGGCCTTCTTTCTTTTGGAGGTACTTCCTATGTCGCGGGGTCCAATTTCATTAGATCATGAAGACATTCTCTTCTCTGTAAAGGAGGAGTTGTTTGAAAAGTAACCTTATTTCATTTCTTCCTCTTGCGAGGAGGATCTTCTTCTCTAGAGTGCACAATTTCCATATCCCCTGTCTATCCTAGGGTTTCTAGCTCATTCGACAAGGTTTCTGATGCATCATTGCTAGGAACTGTTGAGGTCTATTGGGATTCAGGAGCACCCACAACCTTAGAGGAGGGTTCTTCTAAAAACTATTATTTTTTCTGAGAGGACTCTCCCTCCTTGAGTGGTCTTTCAAATTCTACTTTTTTAAATTTTTGCAGGAAATTTTGCCACTTCTTTTCTGGCTTTTTGTGAAAATATCAATTGTATGAGGTCATGATGTTTGAGGGTCCATGTCCTAGCTTTATATTTTTCTATCATGGAGGTGACTGAATGACACAAAAGGCTAGTAGATTAACCCTAAGAGAAGGTTCCTCAATGTGGCACAAATGAATTAAAAAATGGAAAGGGGGTCCCACTATTGTAGTTATTTGTCCTTCATAGGTGAAATATTTGATTATCCAGGCTACAACAATTCTCTAGGGTTCTGGAAGAGATATTCTATGGAAACCTTTATTTTGTCCCCTGGTACTAATGGTAATTACGGGTTGAGGCTCCCCTTCCCTATGAAATAATTCTACCAGTCTTTGATAGGTAACATTGGCATTTTCATTCAAATCAATTCCTATATTTTCAAGATCGGAAAGATGAGCAGTGGTTTTTGTACTTACCTGAAATCGCTTGCCACGCACCAAGGTCTATCCATTTGGAAAATTCTTGACAAATTCTTTTACAAGCTACTCTGTGTACCCTTCAAACTTTTTCATTAATTCCAACCACTCGAATTTTTGAAATAGAGTCGCAATATTTCCCAATGCCAACAATTGAGCTACAGAAGTTGGTTTAGAATTTTTCCTGGCTCCTCCCATTTTTTCCTCTTTCTTTCTTTTCCACTCTGCAAAATTTTGCAGAACTCTATAATACTTTCCTTATTGAATTGTAGACGAAAAAGGGACTTTGTGTCGATATATCCAATGGAGGAGGAATTAATCATCTTTCTTGTCACCTTACTGAGTAATTATGATGAGTTTTCATGGGGAATTATGCAACTATTGTCATACTTTTTGCAATCGTGTGATGGCACAAGTTTCAAAATTGCAAGAGGGAATGGTTCATGCCAATTAATTAACCTTTATTCAAAATAAGTACTAACTTTTAAATAAATAAATTTGTACACACCTTACATCTTGTTAATAGATCAAACGTCACTTACCTGTGTTGGTGTAATTGGATAGTTATGTGATTTGGCGAGGGTGGCAGTGGATAATAATGACATGGATGGGATAGTTGAAATGGCAACAAGAATTATTATGACAAAAAAGGGTGTCATAATAATTTCATTTATTATGAGAAGATTTGTTATGATATGACAATAATAATTAGGGAGCAAATCTTGAGGCAGAAAAAAATCAAGTGATGGACATGCACAAAACTTTAGGAAAAATCAAAATACTGAAAAAGGAAAAAACTTACAAAAATTTGAGGCATTGCCAAAAAATACAGCTAGAGTAGAGGAAGAGAAAGTTCTGGAGCATTGTGGAGAGATGTCATCGGAACACATCAACAAGATTGAAGATTCCAAAGCATCGTCGAAAGATGCAGCTGGGGGAAAAACCAAAAAAATTTGGAGCATCATCGAAAGATGCAGCCGAAACAACAACCGAAATTTTTTGGAGCATTGTTGAAAGATGCATCTGAAGCAGTAACCAAATTTTTTTGGAGCATCGTCAAATGATGCAACTAGAGAAGCAACCAAAAATTTTCAAAGCATCGTCGAAAGATGTAGTTGAAGCAACAAACAAAAATTTTCAGAGCATCATCAAAAGATGCAGTCGGAGCATGGCAGGAAACAAAAAATTCTGGAGCATCATCAAAAGATGTAGCCAAAGCAACAACCAAAAATTTCTAAAGTATCGTCAAAAGATCCAGCCAGAGCAACAACCTAAATTTTTTGGAGCAACCAAACAATTTTTTGAAGCACCCGAGCAAATTCCAGAGCATCGCTAAAAGATGTCATTGGAAGAAGGAAACAACATAATTCTAAAACATCGCTAAAAGATGCCACTGAAAGGAAGAAGGATGTGAAATTTTGGCCTTGGCTTCTTGAAGCATCATTAAGTGATGCATGAAAATGCAGGATTAGGACGAGGAGTGGGAAAATTCAGTTGTACAGGTTTCATAGCATGACAACAACAAGTTTCCAGGGCATCACAACAACCACATTGACAAGTTCTGGAGCATCACAGTAGGGTGTGCCAGAATTTGTGTTTACCAAAGAGATGAAGTCCTGCAAAATATAGACAAAAATTAGCCAAGCCCAAATGATGAAGTTGATGAAGAAATTGAAGAATCATATTGAAATGAAATAAATTCACATTTATTTATTATGGGAAAAACTATATTGACCCTATCACAACAAAGTCAATGCACTGGATTTCTCCCTGCATTTCTACCATTTTTGTAAGTTATTCTTTATATATAGGCTTATGGTAGATGCGTAATCGATTCCCATTAACTGGGAGAGTTCAGGTATCATCATCAATGGGTTTCAGATGGAGTGAACCATTGGAAAATACTTCAGAAATTTTGTATGGTATGAGCCAGTGTGTTATGAGTTTCCCTTGATGATCCTTGTCTTTGGAATTGAACAATAATGCCCAATCCTGATTATGGAATTCTTTCTCCTTGATATGTTTATCATGACAAACCTTGCACTGTTGTTGGACCAGTTCAGTTTGATGAACGACATCCAAACAGAGTTCGTCCAGATTGCTAAGTTGTAAAACTCTCTCAATCTAGGCTCATTTAAGATCTATACCCAACTCCATGGCTGTTCTAAGGGTTTGGAGTTCAAATTCAATGGGAAAGAGGGGTTTCTTCCCAAAAACTAACTCATATGGACTATAGCTAGTATTTGATTTCCAAGTGGTATTGTAAGCCCAGATAGCTTTAGGTAATTTCTTGGCCTAGTCTTTCCTTCCTGATGAAACCGTTTTTGTTAAAATGTTTTCCAATTCCCTATTAGTGACTTCGACTTATCTGTTCGCCTAAGGGTGGTAGGGTGAGGACTTCTTGTGACTTACCTAGAAATGATCTGTGAATGCTAACAAAACTTTAGACATAAACTGGAGGCCCTGGTCTATGACAATTATCCTTGGAGCTCCAAATTTGAGGAAAATTATGTTGTAAATAAAACTAGCTACCTTTTCCTCCCTAGCAACACGTAGGGCTTCCACTTCCGCCCACTTAGTTAGGTAGTCGGTACAAACCAAAATGTATCTTTTCCTTGTGAAGGAGGGTCTATAGGGCCGATAAAATCCAATCCCCATTTTTCAAATGGTTCGAGGACTACCTGAGGTTGTAGGGGAATTTCATTAGATGCAGTTGGTATTCCTACCCTTTGGCATTCATCACATCTATGAACATATTTCTTGATGTCCTTATGCATTAAAGGCTAGTAGAATCTTGCTCCCAAAATCTTGTGAGTTGTCCTTTTAGCAAAATAATGCCCTCTAGAAGGATCATCATGATAGGCTCTGAGGATACTATAGGTCTCATCTTCCCTAACATAACATCGTAAAACCATACCAGGTCCACATCAAAATATGATCCCATTAACCCATTTGAAAGAAGCAATTTCTCTAACGAGGCATTTCTTCTGTTTTGATGAAAAATGAGGTGGTACTTCTGCAGTGGCCAAATAATTTGCAATATCAATGAACCAAGGGGTTTTAGTGGAGATGGCGAACATATTTTCATCTAGAAACTCGTCTTGTACTAGAGCACAGTTTCCATCATGTCTAATCCGGGATAAGAAATACACAACTACATTGGACTTCCCTAGTTTGTCAACAATTGTTACATTGAATTCCTATAGAAGAAGTAACCACCTAATTATCCTTGCACTTACCACAGGTTTATTCATGAGGTACTTGATGGTTGAGTGGTCTATGTACACTATGACTTTGTATCCTATGAAATAATGTCAAAATTTTATGATTTCATGAACTACGACTGAGAATTCTTTCTCTGTTGTGGTATAATTCTTTATTTTGGCATCAAATTCTTGTTGATAAAATATATGGCATATTTTCCCCCATTCTCATCTTCTTGTCCTAGAACCACTCCAATGGTGTCATCAAATGTGTTGGCATAAATATGGAACAAAAGGTTCCAATTAGGTCCTTGAAGGACAAGAGTAGAGATGAGTTTCTCCTTGATAATTTCAAATGATGACTGACACTTAGGTGTCCTAATGAACTCTACATTCTTCTGAAGGAGGGAAAACATAGGGGCTACGATTTTACTAAATTTTTCTATCAATATTTGATAGTATCCAACATGCCCTAAGAAACTTCTGACATCAGTCTGGGTTTTTGGAATCTCGAGTTGTTGTATTACTTTGATTTTCTTGAGATCAACCTTAATCGCTTCAGCTGAAATATATGTCCCAACACTATTCCTTGTTCCACCATGATCAGACATTTCTAGTGGCTTAGGGACAAATGGTGATCCTCACATCACTTTAACACCTTATCTAGATTCTTGAGGGCTTCATTGAAATTTGAGTCATATATAGTGAAGTTGTCCATATAAACTTCAATACACTTGTTTACCAACTCAACAAATATGGCCAAGATAGCCATTTGGAATGTTGCAAGAGCATTGCATAGACCAAAGGGGAGAACCTGATATGCAAATGTCCCCAAAGGGAAATTAAAGGTCATCTTATCCTAATCTTCTGTTGCTACCTGTCTCTAGTTGTATCCACTAAATATGTCCAAAAATGAAAAGTATTTCCTTCTGACCAAGTTATCCAACACTTGGTCTACGAATGGCAAAGAGAAATATTTTTTGTGTGTTGCTTTGTTAAGTTCCCTATAGTCTACACACACTCTCCACTTCCCATTTTTCTTTGGAACCACAACCAAAGGTGACACCCACTTGTTGTCTGAAATTGGGTAGATAAACCATACTTGTAGGATTTAATCAATCTCAGTTTTAAAGATGTCTTTCAGAGCAAGATTGAGTCTCTATTGTGGTTGGAAAATAGTTTGAACATCCTCAGTATAGATATGATGAGTACACACACTGGGGTGTATTCCTCTCATATCTATATAGTCCCAAGCGAATGCTTTAGATCTATTCACCAAGGTGTTGAACAATCTGTGTTCTTCTGACTCAATCAACTAACTGTTAATGTTCAAAGTTTTTCCTGGTAGCAACATAATGGTTTGACCTCCTAGATTGTTGGATTTTATAGTATACATGGGCCTTATCAAGGTGTTGAGAGGACATATGTGAGGTACAGTTTTATGAAGCTTGACAACATCTGCAAAGAAATGGTGAGTTTTTGGAACTAAGTTCATCAAAGGATAAGGTAATCCTATGAAGCTGGCATCATCAAATTTTGTGTGATCTATGTTGATTAGGTGTCCTTGGATTTCTTCTACCTATGTCATCTCCTCACTGCTTGAATCCATAGTAAGACTTTCCACGTTGTTTTCCAATTCATCCTCTAATTCTTCACCATGTTGTTTGATGACTACCATGGCCAATGAAGCCAAATTTTCCTATCTGTTGGGACTTTCTTGCTCATCAACCTAAAATTTATTGTGTTTCACAGGCTTGGCAGGAGCATACAAAAACAAATTTTTGCTATTAGATCCATGTGAGATGTCATTCCTCCCTATCTGCAGTCAATTTTGGCTGGACCAATAGCTAGCCATGGTCATCCAAGAATTATTGGATAATTGTCTTTGGGTGTAAGGGACTCAATTATCTAAAAATCTACTAGATATTCCAATCCATCCACCTTAACAATAACATTTTCAATGATGTCGTTGGGAATAGCTATGGATTGATTTTCCATCTGGAAGACTATAGTTGTGTGGCGTAAATCAGTAAGTCCCAGCTTTTCCATCACATCAACAGTCATTGCATTAATGACTGCTCCAAGGTCCACCAAAGCATTAGGTATTGCTGCATCATTAATTGTTACCATTATAAGTGGACTACCTGGATCATCATATTTTAGAGTAGTGGTCGCCCCAGCCAACAAGTCAGCTAGGTACCCATTTATGTGGACAATATTGATTTGTTTTGGTTTTCTCCTTGGGGTTTTAATACACAACTGTTTAATCAGTTGGTTTAACTCAAGAATCTCCTTGATCACTTGTAGCAAAGGGAATTCAATCTGCAATTGTTTAATTTCTTGTATCAATACAATTTTTGTAGATGTGGTCAATTCCAGAGTATCTTTCACAGTAATTGGTTTTAGATGCTCTGGAAAAGGTGCTTTGATTTTTTCCTTAGGAGTGGAATCCTTTGGAAGTTCAATTAGAGACTGACCCCCCTCCTCCTGAGGTAGGTGGAAAGCTCTAGCTGAAGATGGTGGGTCAGGCTTGTGTTGAGTGGTTTCTAGATATTTTTTTACGAATGTGGGTGTTATTGTGATTTTCTTAGTATAATTCTTGATCACTAGTTCGTCTAGAATTTCTTCAATAGTTTGTTGAGAAAGTGTTTTTCCATACCTCAATTGCAAGTTTCCACAGTGTATGGAGTTAATTCTAGTGATATTGTCTTTTCCAACAGATGACACCAAAGTATTTGGGTGATTGTTCTTTGGGTTCAGAACTGGTTGCACTAGAAGTGGTGGTTGGTTAACTTGTTCATTTTGTTGATTATTTTGGGGAGGTGGTAGAATGTTCTGTTGTTGAGTAGGCATCCTCCTGGGGCCAATATAAAACTAATGTTGAGGTTGATTCTATTGAGGAATGGGGTTCTGAGGGTACCATTGTTGTTGAGGCTGGTTAGGCCATTGAGGGTTACCCTAGGATTGATTTACCCATTTAGGTGGTCCCCAAGGATAGGTTCCCCAATTAGAGGGTACTGGAGGTGGTGCCTGAGGCCAGGGTGCTACCCATTGATTATTGTTCGAATTAGGTTGGGGTCTCTAGTTAGGGTTTGGGTTCTATCCATAGGAAAAAATTCCTCCAATTCTTTGATTTTCAATGTTTACTTCTTCGTCAATTGGGGTTGTTCTTTTCTTGGAATTCTTGATGGCATTCAAAAGCTCACACTGATTGGTTGGATGATTTTTTTCACACACTTGAAAAACTTCAATCTTGTCAACTTTGTCCAAAGGACATTCCCTTAGCAAATGTTTGTTTCAATGCCTGGGGAAATAAATAGACAAAGTTTTAGGATTTTGTGTTTTAGCTTATATGTCATCTAAGGTGGTGTTTAACTGAATAAGAATGTTGGTTTTGAAGTTGGATAGCTCTTCACAAAGTTTTCTTATGTCATTGGAACCTTTAAAGAGGGTGGACTTCCTGATTCCTCCTCGAGTTTGAGAGAAATTCTAACATAATTCCATAATATCATCCAATCCCAGTTGGGACACATCTCCTTTTTCCATTAAATCCAAGCTCCTCCAAGCTTTATCATCGAGACCTTTAAGGAATAGGGTCTTGAGAATATCAAAACTTATGACTTCTCCACCACAACATTTAGATAAGAAGATAAACCTATCTAGGTAATCCTCTAAACTTTCATCCTCATTTTTCCTTATCTTGAACAGTTCTTCTTTCCTATCACTGACCCTCCAGTAACTTTGGTATTTCTCCAAAAAAATAGACTCCATTTCATCCTAGGTGGTTATCAACTGGGAAGCTAATCCCATAAACCAACACATGGCTGAGTCTTTCAGAGTGGAAGGGAAAAACTTCAGTTTCTGAATGTCATTTTGTTAGTCATATGTCTAACACAAGACTTTAAACTCAAATAGAAATTGATCGAGGTCCTCAGAGACAAACCTCAAAGGTTGGCAAGAAGGTCGGTGAGATATTTTTTATTGTCATATCATCATCTGCATCAATAGCAATAGGATAAGTGAATGTGCATGGTGGTGGAGGGTTATTGTTGTTGTTGGAAACATTTCTATGGTCACCCATGATGTTGAAGAGAATATGACTCTCTTCCAAAGGTCACTCAGTTGGGTGAGGTTCTAGAGTTTGTAAAGGAATATGATCCTCGATAACTATGTGTTCTCTTTCTAGGGTATGTGGGAAGGTCTCAAGTTGACCCTATTCAGTCAATTCTTCAGTAAGTTCTTGATCTAAGTTTCCTTCCTCCCTACTTGTTGTTGGTACGTCAATTGGGGGGTTTTTGGTATGAATCTTCCATGGGTGAATCGTTTCTTGACCATGTAGAAAAGAAGCCAAAGGACTATTTCTATTCCTAAAAGGGGTATTCAATATATCTCCTACTAACACTAAAAAAAGAAAGATCCCCAACAACGACACTAAAAAGTGATAGGTTGTCATTAGGTCCTAACACTTTAGTTGATAAACACATTAATATATTGACCAGGTAGTGTCAAAAGGCTATATGCAATAGAATAAATCTCGACTATCTCTCTTAGGATTTCTAAATACTGAACAACTAAATAAAACTCTAAACTAAAAAGCCTCTTAAATTTAGAAAGCAGGAAATCATCTATCTAGAAAACTTGAAATAGTTAAACTAGAAAGTAGAAAACTATGAATCTAAAAAGCATCACCACTAAGCTAGAAAGCATGGAAATGATTAGTCTAAAGAATGTATAGATTGTTGAAGTAAAACTTATAAAGAAAATAGGAAACATTGATCTAGTGCAAAAGATAACAATCTAAACAGCTATTAGAAAAACAATTTAACAATCTGAAACAACTGAAGGAAGGTGCTTCAGAACTTTAGACACTAAATTCAGAGATTATAGACTTAGCTATAACCTGCAAGATTGATTTTAACAGTATGACACACACAAAGATAAATTCCAATTTCTATTATTATCTACTAAAATATAGTATAGAATGAGAAGTTAAATACTTATCTATCTAATCTATAACCCTCAAGTGGCCAGCTCTCAGGTGTTAGTATGAATGTCTTAGATCACATGCACTGGTAATCTCCCAATTACTTCATTCAAAGAACTCCATTCACAGTGTTCAGTAATTCCAAAAGTGGTGGGAAAAACTCATCTTATTCATATGGAAGTTTAAAAGACATAGTGGCAACATAATGATATTCTTATGTATTCATCACTTTTAACAGTTACATATTTATATGAAAGTGACTAACAAAATCCTACTTTTTAGTTGATAAAGTCTTCAATTGATTGTCAACAACTAATATACTTTAAAGTCCATGACATGAAATGTTAAAGAGGCTCGGTACGAGTCATAAAGTCTTTAGAACTGAAAATTAAAAAAAAACTATGAAGACTTGGTCCATAACGTATGCTCCTAAAATTTCAACACCCACTCACTTGTCTTCAATGGTGTTGAAACCTGCATTAATCCCTTTTTTACTAGAATGGTAACTGGTGGTGGAATTTGACCTATGGAATGCTCAATAACTAAACCATTAAATCAACACAATTTAGCTTATTTTGACTAATTTCAAGAAATAAAGATTGTGCACTTATTCATAAAAAGAGAGCAATTATTTATCCTAAAGGTAATCAATTGGCAGGGTAATTTTGGCTGAAAGGTATAAGGCTAAGTGTTGAGTCCATTATATTGATGATATTATTTTTACCTCATCACCTTCCATATCACCCTCCCCTACATTGAAGGTTTATCCTAAAAAATTGCAAAGATCCTTCAAAAAAGGGGCATTTGATGCGTCTTCAACCCCTCCAAACCTTGAGAAACCATATCCCTTCTCTCAAAGACCCCAAGGACTCCTTCCTTGATTCTGGTGTCTATTAGGTTTTATGTTCCTGTGGTATCCCATACATAGGTGAAACATGCCAATCCTTTATAACTAGAATCAAAGAGCATTGCACAGACACAAAACATGAATGTGTCATCAAGTCTACCCTAGCTGATCACTCCTCCAAAAAGCACCACGTTTGCCTTGAAAATACCCAAATCCTATCCATAGAAAAAAAAGGAATCTTAAAGAAGCTATCCAAATCCTCTACCACCCCTCAAATCTTAATAGAGATGAAGGGTGAAGCCTTAGTTCCTCTTGGAAACCCTTGTTGTCTAACCTCAATCCCCCCTGAATAGTTTTCTCCTGTCCATCGCTCTCCTCCCCTCACCTCCCTATCTCTCATCCTCCCTTCCTCGGCTCACCTTCTTCCTACCCTCCCTGTGTCTCCCCCTCTCACTTTCTTCCCTTCCCTTTCCACTCCTAGCTCTTCCTCTTGTTCCCTTGTCTTTTATCTTTTGTCTCATTTTTTTCTTTTCTTCTTATCTCCTCCCCCTTTTTGTTCTTCTTATTTCTTAATTTATTTATTGTAAAGGGATTTAGCTTGCAAGAGGATATACATTGCTTATTTTTCTTCTTATCTTTAGCTTTTTCTATCTTATTTGTCTTTATATTCTTATCTTTATTCTTAGTTTTATAAAGATTCTTCTTTCTTCTTTTTCTTTATTTTTATCTATATTTCTCTTGTCTTATTTTAGGATTGTTTTTCTATTCTTTTTTTTAAAAAAAAGGGTAAAAATTCATTAATTCCAAAGAAGAAATACAAAGTAGTATGGCATCATGCTCAAATCAAAACCAACCACTAACCAACCTTATCCTTATCAAGTGATTGATCTAACATACAAGAAAGATCCAAAGGCATAGAAATCCTGTCAACAATATTCCAACCTTCTAGTTGATCGGATGCCCATTTAGCCAAGCAATCCGCCACACCATTCCACTCCTGAGGAATATGGGGAAAAAAAATTGAGTCAAAAGACCCACTCAAACTAAGAATCTGACAAATAACTAGGGATAACCGCCAATTATCCCCATCCAACTGCCTCTCAGTCATTGAAACCACCACCTATGAATCAGATTCACAAAGGACCCTTCTCCAACCCAGAGCAAAAGCTCCCTCCAAAGCATACCAAATAGCAAGGGCTTCCATAAAATTATTGGTATGAAACCCTTTATAAGTAGAAAAGAAGAACTGGATATCTCTAGAACTATCTCTACCAATACCACCTATCCCTACAGGACCAGGATTCCCTTTAGAAGAGCCATCTGTATTAATCTTCAGTACCCCAGGAGGGGGAGAATGCCATCTACCTTCCCTAACAAATTTCTCCTTAACCTATCTATGCCTCTATCTAACAAGAATACCATTCTCTTGAGCGGGGAATCTCAACCTTCTAAAAATCTCCAAATCGGCAGAATCCATAGGACTAGCAAGATCACACTTAGCCATGACCATCTCTTGGAGAGCAAAAATAATTCAATGCCACAATTGCTTGACAACCAATTGTGCCCCTTGGAATATTCGACGATTCCATTCCAGCAAAAGATTCCAAAGAATAAAGGAAGGCCCAATATCCCAAGCAACCTGAAGAAAAGAAGTCTTAACTGGCAGGAAACCAAGACAAGCCCAAAACTCAACCAGTGAAGAGACAAGCAAATAGGGCAGATTCCAAACCACCCACCAAAGATGCCACATCTCCCTAGCAAAAGAACATTGAAATAAAAGGTGAGAAGAACACTCCTCACTATTATGACACATAACACAAATAGATGGGCCATGAAAACCTCTTTTTTGAAAATTATCCCAAGTGAGACATCGATTCTTAGTTAGCAACCAAAGAAAAAAGTTACATTTGGGCCAAGAGAACGTGTTCCACACTCGTTTCCACGAAAGGAACACCAATCCTCCCAAAAAGGTTCATGTCCAATTGAAGGTACCTAGAGGCCATTGAAAACTTCCTTGTCAAATCTTGTCCCTAAGCTAGAGTATCCATGTCCAAAAGAGATGAGCATTCCCTATTAGCAAGAATCCTAGCTAAATCCTGTCACTCCTCCTCAGTCCCTCTTGGAGGCCATTCTTGAGGATCTTTCAAATTGCACACAAAACCCTACCCCAAGTGTTGAACTAACTTATAATTAGCCACCCTACACCAACCAACACTAATAAAACTATCATTGAGATCTCGTAAATGAGGGTATATCGAGAGAAGAGGAGGGTGACCATCCCAAGAATCACCCCAGAACAAAGCTTCAGAGCCCCTATGAAAAATCCAAAAAGGCCCTTGCTTAAAGAGGAAAGCCCCATATTTAAGAGTATTCCAAATTGCAAAGCCTTTCCCTTCCAAACTGCATCTGGGGACATCAACACCATTAATCCCTCCAAGGTACTTATAAGTGAGAATATGAGCCCAAACCTTATCCTGACTCGTACACCAACACCAATACAATTTAGTAGCAAGCACTTTCCCATTCAAATTTGTTGAATGAAGACCAAGCCCTCCCTCACACCGAAGCCTGCAAACCAACTCCCATTTAACTAAACTCCACTTAGAAGGAAGCAAATTACCACTCCAAAGAAATTTGCAAGAAAGAGCATCAAACTCTTTAAGAAACTTTGAAGGGGCCACATGAACAAAGCACCTGTAAATAGGAAGAGCTTGAATCACAAAATGCAAAAGAGTCACTTGAGCAACAATAGACAACCATCTATGCATCCAATGAGTAACCCTTTGCCTCAACTTTTCCTGCAACTCCTTCTAAGAATCTTGAAGTTTAGACCCCACCCCAAGTGGAACTCTGAGATAAACCATAGGGAAGGAACCAGTTTGAAACCTCAAAATCTCAGCAATCCTTTTTTGAATATGCACAGGGGTGTTAAGAAAATAGATAGAAGATTTATGATCATTGATTTTCTGACTTGAAGCACAGCCAAATAAATGTCTAAAATCCTTCTAAAATTCTCAGCCTCTTGAATATGGGCAAGCCCCATTAAAATAGTATCATCAAAAAACTACAAATGAGAAAGGGGAGGCGAACCAGAGCCCCAACTCCACCCTTGAATCACTTTATGAGAAACTCGAGCCTTGAGAAATCCTCCTAAACCTTCGGCCAAAATAATAAACAAATAGGGTGATAAACGATCCCCCTGGCGAAGACCCCTAGAAACCGTAAACAAATATGAAAGTTCACTATTAATAATAGCTGAGAAGGAGGAAGAAGTAAGACAACTCATGACCCAATCCACCCAATCTTGATCAAATCCAAAGGCCAAAAGAGTTTTTTGCAAGAACTGCCACTTAACCCTATCATAAGCTTTAGCCATGTCAAGTTTAACAAACATAGCCTTTTCCTTAGACTTAGCCATGGAATGAATAACCTTTGTTGCAATCACCACCTAATCATGAATCTATCTACTAGCAACAAATCCTCCCTACTCTTCTGAAATCAAGTCATTAAGCCAAGGCTTCAACCTTTCTGCAATCATCTTAGTAATAATTTTATACACCACATTACAAAGAGCAATGGGTCGAAATTGATCAATACTATTAGCTCCTTCCTTTTTGGGGATAAGAACTAGAAAAGTGGCATTCAGAGCCCAAATCATCTGCTTATTACATTGAGGCTCTTGGATGACATCTAGAAGATCAGAATTGATTATTTCCCAAAACTCCTAGAAAAAATCAATAGGAAACCCGTTAGGGCTAGGAGCCTTACCTTTATTCATACCAGAAAAACCTTTTCTAATTTAGACATAGAGATTGGATGAAGTAAAGTTGCATTCATCTCCTTGGAGACTAAAGAGGGATACAATTCAAGAACAAACTCTCCTCATCACTAGTAGGTGGAGAGCCCTCCAAGAATAAGGTAGAATAAAAGCGAGTAGCCTCACGAGACATCTCCCTTAAGGAGGACAAAAAAACCCCTTTTGAAGTCACAAGAGAAGAAATATGACCCCCTTGTCGCCTAGCTTTAACAGAATTATGAAAGAAGGCATTATTTTTGTCACCTTCCTAAAACCAATCCACCCTTGCTTTCTGCTTCCAAAACATTTCATCCCTAAGCTCCCACTCCTCCAGGTCCTTCAATACCTAAGTCTCATTGCTACCTAGATCCTCAGTAAGACCATGATCACGAATCTGACGGGTAATATGATCTAAATGTTCATGTAGCAACCTCCTAGTAGCAAAAAGATTACCAAAACATTTCTTATTCCATCTCTTAAGTTTATATTTCACAAACTACAACTTTTTAACAAAAGAATACATTGTTGTTCCATAAGAAGGACTCCCTTGGCGACACCACTCACTCATCAAGTCCTGGAGCAAGGAATCTCTAAGCCACATGAGATGAAACCTAAACGAAGGATTTTTGGAGGCTGAATAACTAATTGTTGCCAACTTAATCAGCCAGTGATCTAATCCCCACCAGTCAAGAATTTTTGAACTAGTAGTCCACCTATCTCCAATCCAAAAACAAGATACCAGAAACCTATCTAGCCTCTCAAATATAGCATCCTCCCCAAATTACTAATTATTTCAAGTAAAGATACCATTACTTGGTTTCACATCAATCAAATTAAGAAGCTCTACATTATCCCTTAGAAGACCTGAAGAGGGGTCCAACCTGGCAATACCACCCCTTTTTTCTTCCAAACTAAGAATAGAATTAAAGTCCCCAACAACAATCCAAGGAAGGTAACGAGCAAGAGTCTGAACATACCTTAAATGATCCCAAAGAAAAGATTTCCGTAAAAAATCAGTCGGAGCATACACATTAGAAAGTAAAACAAGCTCACCAGAATCCAAGCATGAGGCAACCAAAGAGATAGAGGACTAATTGGAAATCCACCAGATAGGAAAAAGTTTCTTCGAGTCCCAAAAACATGCCACCCCTCTAGAGCAACCAGAAGCCCCAATGCATTGGCACTGACGATGCCTCCAAATATTAGAAGCATGCTACAACATTCCCTTTATAGATAACTTAGTTTCTTGAATACAAACCAAATACAAAGAATGAGAAACAATCAAATCATGAATTTCCTTTTTCCTAGAGATGTTATTTAGGCCTCATACATTCCACGAGAGAACAATCATTATTAATATTGGGAGAATGGGATGCAATGGTATGCATTGACCTAGATTCCACCAGTGTCAACCAGTTTAACTTTCTCTCGATCCTTCTTGCACCCCACTTTAGAAGGTTTCTTTGAGAGGGATTTTTTGAAAGATTTTTGCCCAAAACAAGAGAAGAGTCATTACCTTTAGCAGAAACCATAGCCTCCTTAGCCATGTCAGCCAAAACTATATCATCCTTCGCTTCCAAGGATCCAGGTGGCACCAAATCAGTTGGGGCCTTAACTAGCAGCTGAGAGTCAGGCAAAGTAACCAAAGGTAGATTACCATTCTCCTCCTCCATCCCATGCACCTCATCCAGTCCCATAGGATTAACCCTAGAATGAAAATCAACTGAAATCCCCTCCTCCTAAGCCATAACATCACAAGCATCAAAACAATTAAAGACCTCATCATTCTTCCTCTCTCTGAAGGTTCTCTTCTAGCCCCTCCCTTTATTATGAGGCTTGACCAAAACAAAACCCTCCTTATCGACAACCCCCCAGCCATCAGAGCCTTCCCTTTATCCCCCGATGGAGCTGGGGAAGGGGAAGAATTACTTGTAGTAGAGAACTGGTTAACCCTAGGGAATTTTCATTGAAGATGCCCCTACTCATGATAAATTTGGCAGCGAAATGGAAGAGTTTCATAATCAAGTTGTTGAATCCAAGAAGAAGAACCTAGAAAAATTTCCATCGAATTTGGAAAAGGGTTATTTAAATCAATTTCCACACAAATACGGGCATAAGTAATTACCTTCCTGTCCAAAGTTTGTTGGGTTGTCCCAACTGGCTTTCCAAGCAAGGAAGCAATCTTGAGCAAGATATCATTCCTCCAAAATTCCAACGGGAGCCGTGGAAGCCGCACCCACATAGGAACCTCAACGGAAGCTCCTCCACATAATTAAATCCCACATGCCAAGGTTTAATAAACAAACCAATCTTATTAAAGAAATAAGGGCCCCCTTCAAAAACCTTGTTTCAGTCAGCCATAGAAGAAAAAAAACCGTAAAATAATTATTTGTTGCAAGCATAAGCTCCATATCCCCTTCAATTTTCCAATTCCGACGAATCCATGCTTCCAATGCAGGCAAAGAAATACGAATCCCCATGAATTTGAAAATAAGTGCATGATTGTTGAAATATGACACATCCTCAACCACTGATTCTGGTTGGATAACTAAAACCGAACGATCGTGGCTCCTTTCCAAACATCCATTAACCTTCTTGAGATTCAGTGAAAAACCCTCATAGAAAGGAACCTCCCTACCACCAAAAGAAGCTGAAGGCCCTACATGCATACTAGTAGCACCACTTTGTCCTCTAACAAGCCAAGGGAGAAACATTTGCATCCTTCTTGCAATGATAGTGATCCAATAGCTCTATAATTTTATATAGACCTTTATCTTTATGCTTGTTGTGATCGAATAGCTCTATAATTTTATATATATATGAAGTTTTTATTTGGTAGTTTGTGTTATTCCTTTAATTCTTGCTATTTGCACTCTCTTTAAGTTTTGTTTGTATTTTATATTTTTTAGATTTATTAACCTTTTTTCTCTTATTCTTGGTGGATATTTTTATATACTTTTACATAAAAAGATACTTGCATTTGTTTTTTTAAGACATTTTATTGGCTTTAAGTTATTTTCCTTATTTAAGTATTTTTCTTTATTTATTCTTTTCTTTTTTATATCTTTATTTATCTTAGATATTATCTTTAGCTTTTTTATTTTTGATTTATCTTGTTTTTTACTAAGGTCTCAAGTATTTCATTTCTTCCTATTTATTTTTTACATTTCTCTTTTAATATCTTTACACTTTCGGTTTTATTTCTATTTATGCTTATATTTTCTTTTTTATATTCATCTTTTTATTTTCTTTTTGTATTCTTTATGAATTTATATATTTATTTTTAGATTTTTAGTGGTTTTAATATTTTATGCTATACTTCGAGTGGGTTTTTTGTTATCTTTTATCTCCATTTGTGTCTTCTCTTTACATTCTTAAATCTTTTCTAAATTTTTATTTTTATTTTTTCTCCTCTTTCACAACTTTTCTTTCACTTCTTTATATATATTTCTTTATAATTTCTTTTATTCTTTTTATCTTTTTTCCTTTCTTATTTAATTTTTATTTTTTAGATAGTTTTGATTATTTTCATTTTTCTTTATTTATACTTTTTCTTCTTCTTGGAAGTTTATTGGTTTTAAGTAAATATTTTCCTTACTTTTTGTCTTCAAGTTCTCTTAGCTATTTTTCCCCTCCAATAGCAATTTTTTCTTCCTTTTTAAATTATTTTTTTTATGTTGCATTTTGTATTAGATTATAGTTTTTCTTTTCTCTTATCTTTTCTTCCCTGTAATTTATTACCCCCCTTTTTCTTCTTGGTGCATGTGCAACCTTCTCTCCCCCCCTCTTTTTATCCTGGTCTTCAATCACTCATTTTTACTCTCACAACTCTCTTCATTCTGATGATGGATCACAAAGTGTGATCTGAAACGTTGATGCAAAAAATAACACACAATTAAATCTAGAAGAAACTCTCCATTCGTTATGGACTATGGAAATATAATGTCTTTGTTCAATAATATCATATTTTTATTCATGTTTAGGATTAAGAGGAAGATTGGATTTACTAGAAAGTATAGAGGTATCATGAAGATGTATAATAATTTCATGTATAAGTGGATAAAGTGTGGTCATTACGTTAGATGTACATCACTAATACATGTGGCAAATCCTAATTGGGTATGTGCTCATCATTATCATAGGTCATAGGAGAAATAAGATTAATATGAGATTCATGGGAAAGTAAATTATGCCTAAGAGGAAATGATGAACAATGACCAACTCAATGAAGGAGAGGAAAGCTAATATGTGATAAAATAACACCTCCATGAAAAATATATCTCCATTCATAGAATAAAGTATCATAATAGTATATTTTAAGAAAGGAAGGTGATGTATCACAAAGGATAGGAATATGTCAAAATTTAAAATGCATGCATGCACATAGTAGCCAAGAATAATGATCCGAGAATAGCCATAATAATGGATTATTCCAAGATAGGTGGATGGGAACAAAAATGTATGTCACTATGTATGACCAAACCATAATCAAAATAAATTGAGTGTAACCAAATAGAGGTTGATCCAAACACTAGGAAATCTAAAATGAAATGAATTAGACTAAAATTAGAACAAAAAATGAAACTCTAGATTATAAGTTAAAGATGGATAAGGTGGGTAGAAACAACATGAGAAAAATGAATCCTAATACATAGTGTAAAATAAGAGTGAAGCACAAAGAGGAAAAGGGAAACAAACCCTAATCAAGTTTTAAAAATAAAATAAATGATTAGAAAACAAATTAGATTTAAAACCTTAATTAGAGAAGAAAAGTAAACCCTAAGGTCAAACCATAGATTGCAGGTAAGAATAGATTGGGTTCACAAAAAATGTATAGAAGTAGAATCACTTTAAATGTTTTACATAAATATTCTAGGCTAATAAATAAATGTAAAAAATAAAGCGCAATGAACCTAAATTAAATCAAAGTAAGGGCAATTAATATACTATGAATATTTATAAATAAAATAGGAAGATGACACACTTAGCTTCCGAACAAGGTAAAAAATCTATGTTGATGTCATTCAAAGTCCATTTGTCATGGTGCATAAATTCATGCTCTTAGTCTAGAAGATGTCTAGGGCTTAGTGTAGTCTTAGAAATTAATGTGGAAGCCCCCAAAGTTAAAACCTAAGTGTTGCACCTTGATTTGATGTACAAAAATGATAGATAAACATGAAAATATGTAAAAATATATATAAAAAGAAAGTAAAGATAGATAAACATGAAAATACAAGTCAAACTTAACACAAAAGTGTATCACTTATCCATATAGAAGAAACCAATTATACACACAATCTCTAAATAAATAAATAAATGTAAAATTACAAATTTAACTCAACTACATGTTTTGATCTATATTTTATCTAATTAAACTAAGAAAAAGGTGAAAATGTAAACTAACATATACAAAGCATTATTATTTCATTAATATTATAATTGCTAATTTAACTTGATTTTTTATATTTAACAATTTGAGTAAATCTTTCAACCTATAAAATTAAATATTTATACTTTGGTATGCTTGGACACAATTTTTTTTTGGATGGAGCTCAAATATCTAACCTTCCACTTTAAAACTGATATTTATACTCTATATGCAAACCATCACAATCTTTTTGGGTGGAACTCAAATATCTAACCTTCTCACACTTTTTTGGAAATAAAGTTCAAATATCTAACCTTCCATCACAATTTATTTGGGGCGGACTTCAAATATCTAATCTTCCATGACAATTTATTTGGGGTAGAACTCAAATATCTTCTCTTCCATCTCCATCAAATAACTTGTCAAACTCCATTTCTTCAAGACAATTTGATAATAAAATCCAACAATTATTTATTTCGTCGAAATTTGTTTTCTTTAGTCAAAGTAATTTGTAAATAAAGCCAACTGTACCATCAACTTTGTCGAAATTAATTTTCTTTTGTCAAAATAATTTATAAACAAAACTCAACATTTATCTACTTTGTCAAACTAAGAAAGTAACACCTAACCAGAATTGAACTTGAATTGAACTTTATCATACCTAACAAGAATTGAACTGTGATGACCTCTGCACTTTTTATAAATAAGACAGTTTTTAACTACTCTCGGTCTAATAATCCAAACTTATAGATTTACTGTTTAATTATTACTAGAAAACATAGCCCTTCCCTACCCAAAAAAGAACACCCAGTTCTTAATTTAAACTACAAGAAAGATATATTGTCATATTTGTATGTATTGAGTGATTAATGAAGTAAGCATAGGAAATGGAAGAACTGCACTCATCAGACGAATTTGTTAAAGATGGATCAGTGGACCTCCATGGCCACTCTGTTATCAGAGTTCACACTGGAACATGGAAGGCATCCCTTTTTATAATTGGTGTGTATGAATATGCTCTCTTTTTTGGGAGTTTTGGAGGTTTTACATAATTATTACCAGCACTAAGAATGCTTCTGAAAAATCTGTGACAGAAAGTTGATAACATCAATGTTTGGAATCATGGTATATGATATGTCTCTTGTATTCATGTTTTCAAGCTCAGCATACTATGGAACACTGGGGACATTAACAATTTGGATTATAGTAGTTGGTTTACACAAATATGAGTCAGTAAATAAGAGGGGATAGAACATAGTTATTTTGTTTCAGTCTGTGTTTCAAGAATGAAAGATTATTTTATGGTTGTTCTTTCTGAATGTATTGAATAAATTCTTATTTTAAGCTGATAATTTGCAAGGATCAGTTAGAACTCATCCTAGTTACCTCTCATTTGGTGTTGGGGTCCTGTAACACTGAGCTACTTGTCCTTCTATACTTAGAGATTGTAGATTGTTCTGTCAACATGAGCAACCCTTTTCTTCTTTGCTTTTGATGAGTCTATCTATTCACAGTTAGTTTGTCTTGATTTCAACCATTACATTTATTTGTTGCTCACAGGGGTGGAGATTGCAGAGAGGTTTGCTCATGCTGGCATATCTTCAAATTTGATAATTTATCTAACAAGTGTTTTGAATGAAAGCACTGGCACTGCTGCAAGCAATGTGAACATATGGTCAGGGCTACAATACATATTGCCTTTTTTGGGGGCTTTTGTTGCTGATTCATATTTGGGTCGGTACTGGACAATCCTTGTTTGTTCACTCATCTATTTGCTTGTCAGTATTCTTTTCCTTCACAAAATCCTTTTCCTTTGCATTATGATCGATGGGTAGAGTAATAGGGAACAAATTCCTTAACCTGTATTATCTACAAATTTAGGAGTTCTTGTGAATATAGAAACTGAAAATCATACTCTGAGTTTGTGCACTTGTTGAAAATTGAATGAGATGTCCATTTGCTTTCAAAATAGCTGAATAGGTTTTCATTTTCCTGTATTTTAACATATCCAAGTAACACGTCATACAATGGAATGTAACAGGGGCTAATCTTGTTGACTCTATCAGCCTCTCTCAGGAGTCTCAAACCCTCAGGAATCAAGTATAAAACAGAATCTCTCTCCAGAGCATCATCGTTGAAGATTGGGTTTTTTTTCTTCTCACTTTACTTGGTTGCTTTGGGGTCAGGGGGTTACAAGCCATGCTTACAGGCCTTTGGTGCGGATCAATTTGATGATGAAAACCCAATAGAAAAGAAGCACAAAAGTTCGTTCTTTAACTGGTGGTATTTTGGTCTTTGCTTGGGAAGCTTTGCAGGGGTCACTGTGCTCGTGTACATCCAAGATAATGTCGGATGGAGTGTAGGATATGGCATTCCTGCCGTTACCGTGGCAATGACAATTCTTGTGTTCTTGTGTGGGACTAGGTTTTACCGAAACAAACTGCCGAGTGGAAGCCCTCTCACTCGAGTCATCCATGTGTTTGTTGCAGCATTCTTCAAACGGAATGCCCCTAGTCCTTTCCAAGAACAAAATCAATTAGCTTCTATTCAAGAAGAAGAGGAGGTTCTGACAGAATCAAGAAGATTACTCTTGCAGACAAACGAGTTCAGGTAAGCACTCCATGGTACTATTTGCTTTAAATCTAGTGCTACCATATTTAAGCAGAAATCTACTTTAGAGTTCAGGCTCAAATAATTGCAGCAGAGATCGTTTTTGTGTTTTCAAACTGGGGAATGGACCAAATGGGCGGTGGTTTACTGATGAGGCTGAAGGGGGTTTCAAGATGTCCACCGAATTTCTTGAATGGCATGCCAAACCAAAGGGAAGTTGGATGCAATTTCTCGACCTGGCATCTAAGCTGAAGGAAGTCAGTGTAGACAGTAATAATATTTGGGAATAATGCTAGTTCAAATTCTTGGAATTCTCATTTGTGTTTATTTTAGCCCTATCTACGGAGAATTTTATCAATGAATGTCCTCGTGTTGTTTTTTCCAGGTTTCTTGACAAAGCAACAATTGAAGATGAATTAGACCTTGAGTGCAAAACAACACGCAATTGGAGACTTTGCACAGTTGAACAGGTTGAAGAGGTAAAACTTCTTCTGGGCATCTTACCCATTTGGATGGCATGTTTGATGTATGGCGTTGTCTTTGCACAGTCTTCCACATTTTTCACAAAACAGGCCAGCACAATGGATAGGAAAATTGGTCGACATTTTGTGATCCCTTCTGCAAGTATGCAGTGTTTTATTTTCATATCAATTATGCTATTGGTCCCTGTCTATGACCGCATCTTTGTTCCCATTGCAAAAAGATTATCAGGGAACGAGAGAGGTATAACCTTGCTCCAAAGGATAGGCACCGGTATGTTCATTTCTGCAATTTCAATGATTGTCGCTGCAGGGATAGAAATTAAAAGGGTCAAGGCAGCAAAGGATAATGGACTGATAGACGTGCCCTCTGCAACAATCCCAATAAGCATTTTTTGGCTGCTTCCACAATATTTTCTTTTTGGCCTAGCTGATGTGTTTACAATAGTAGGAATACAAGAATACTTTTATGATCAGATGCCAGACACAATGAAAAGTTTGGGTATTGCTGTCTATTTGAGTGTTGTAGGAGTTGGGAGTTTCCTGAGTAGTATCCTAATTTTGATCATTGAGAAGGCTACTTGCGGAAAGCAGGAGCATTGCTGGTTTGCAGACAACTTGAACAGATCTCATTTAGATTACTTTTATTGGCTTCTAGGTTCTCTTAGTCTACTCAACCTGGGCATGTTCATGACCTTAGCCAGCTGTTACAAGTACAAAACGACTGCATCTACTGATACAGAGAATTTTATCTAAAAACTAACTTCATTTTATACCTATGTGAGTGCCACTAGTACTTCTTTATGAGTTTTACTGTTGTAATTTGTTATTACAATGTAGATATATGGCCTAGTAGGTGCTTTCCACATTTTGAACTGGGTTAAGAACCCAACAATGCACACTCTGTAAGTAGCATGCAAGTGGAGGAGTCAAACTCTCACATTCTACCAGAGGCCAGATGAAAAGCTAAAAATTCTATAGGTGGACACCATAAATTCCATCTCAAAAACCATACCTGCACCTTGCTTCCACTGTATCAATTATACTTGAACTGTTGGATATGTCAACTTATATATGTAACTAAAAACTTAATTTGTTATCTCCACTTAATGAAAGTGTTTATTAAAACTAATCATCTGGGATTGAATAAGCTTGGTGTATTGATTCTTTCACATCTCCCCGTAATCTTTACATGTTAGAATTGTTGGAAAACATTCAGCATGATATTGCAAATACTTTGCTTCCATCAATCACATCCAAGTTTGGTATTATATATCATTGTTTAGCAAGAATGTTTACATTCGTTCCTCTGCGATTCACTGAGAAGATATTATTTAAAAGAATTCTACTATGAATTATTTCCTCCCTACTAGAGTGCATTTTTTTCCCTTGAAAATCCTTTCAGTGTCTATGTGCTCTCTTCCCAATGGGATCCATCGTCATCAATTATTTCAATGGTGAATAAATTATGGTTGGATTCCTATTTTTTTTATGATTCAAAGAGGATTTGGATGTTCTAAGATTTTAGAATTATTTTGGCAATTATAGCTTTCACTATCTACAGATGTATAAATTGATAATTGTATTTGACTAAAAGTTGGTCTTTGGATCTATGACTTACTGTGACAAGTTCTTAATGGGAGAGGTGTTGACTTGACAATTAGAGGCATTCCTTTCTTTCAAAGAAATACTTGCCTATTTTTTACATAGGATAAAGCTTATTTGTTTAAAGAAACTTAAATAAAAGAGGTATGGTATAAATATTACACCAACAATATTAGAGGGACAGATTGTATAATATTCATTTATCGCATTTTTTTGCTTAATATTCATTTGTGAGCTTATCTGTCATCTTTTATGTAGTTATTAACCATAATTTTTTTTAATTACATAGATGCCAATAGGATTTATTTGATTGAAAAAAATTGATCTAATATCATTCTACCAATAGAAGTTTTGCCATCTTTGACATCAATTACAAAATTTGTTTAGTCCAAGTAAATCAACTTCTTTTTCTTCATCACAATAACTCCACACCACTCTTTTAAGATGCATAAAAATATATTGTTAGTTAAATATTTTGACAATTTAATCCTTTTTAGGATATTATAATCCTAGTTACTCTCTTATTATCATATTAATATATGGTTATGGAGTAGCCAACACACGACACTCATAACCTTTGACTACTTGATGGCATTTCAAGAAATTGTTAAGCTCAATGCAAATAAATAGAGGTTAGATAGTTCATTGTTTATTTCTAAATGTTGACATCATTGTTTACAGTTCTTGCTTTTTGGAGGTTGTCCCTTTAAAAAAGTGGACTTGTTTTCATACTTTTGTGAATTGATATTTTAGGTTTCATGATACTAGTCTCCATATATCAAATTTGCTATATTATATGTTTAAAGATTGAATAACTCTCTAATCTAAATGAATGTTTTTCCTTCAATAATATTTTCATTTTATATAGTATTTTGTGATAATTGGTGTATGGTAAAATTATGTAGTATAAGGAAAGAAACACGAATAATTATGGACCTCTCAGCTACTTGCTCTTTTGTATTATAGAACGTGGATTATTTTTTCAGCATTCCTTTGTAAGTGACACTTCTTTGTTTATGGCTTCTAGTGTGGCTTTGATACCATTTTATTTTACATGGAAAAGTTGAAATGTGATCTTATGACTTCCCACTAACATGTTGTGATAATCCACCTCTAAATTATTAGTCCATTTGTGGTATAGAGTGTGATTTTTTTTAGTTGAGTGTTTAGAAAAAGTCAAAAAGTATCTTATTTAGGAATGAAATTCAATCCATGTGGATTCACATTTCTTTCATTAGCAACAAACATCACATCTTCCATGACCTACATTGTATAAGTTGATTCATTGTTTCCTTTCTATAAGCTTCTAAAACTTGCATTTCTCCTCAAATCAAATAACCTAAAAAATTCTACATCTTAATATTACTTCTACAATTAATATTCCTCATATCTTAAAATTCCTTTTAAGATGTTATTTCTACGATGAATCAATGTTATTACTAGGTCTTCAATGATTCCCTCAAGTTTGAATATGGACTTATCTGTTAACTATACCATAGTAGGTGTAGGTCTGAGCTCCATTAGTTGTAATAATTTCATGGTTTCTTTGGTCATTACATTAGTGGTTGTTCCTAAGTCAATTAAGGTATTCTTAATGAGAGTGTCATTTATTTTTACATCCACCACATGGCTTCCAGGATTTGCATACTTGGGGACAATTATGTTTTCCAACATAATGTCTGCAAGTTGTCCTAAGACATGTACAGTCTGAGGGTCCTTTCACTTCCTTCCTGGATTTTTGAGGCATAGCTCTCTCACTGTTTTAGTATAAATAGGCACTTCCTTAATAGCTTGGATGAGGGGTATTGTTTTTGAAAACATACTTGAGTTGTCCCAACAAATCAATTTTAGCTTGTGATTGATGTTTTTGGACTATTAATCTCTCAAGGAATGGAGGCTCTGGACTCATGATTGTTGGATTGGCCTAATTTGAGTCATGTTCCTTAAGTCAAGTTTGTCCATGGGCTCAATTAGGAGTTCCTCATCAACCAATTATGTGATATGAGGAAATGAAGGCCCAGTTAACATTTTCATTGATCTAAGGTGTACATCACTCACCTCAACCCCATAAGTAGGGTATTGGATGGTTTCATTAGTATAAGTTTGTTGGATAGGCTTATTATTGGGGTTAGGTGTAGGTCAAGTGTTGGAAATTGAGGTGCTATTGGTGGTGTAGGTGTTGGGTTTGTTGGGTTCGACATTATGGCTTGTTGTTGTTGTGGTTGCAAGGGTTGTTGTGGTTGTTGATAATTAAGATTTTGATTTTTCCACTGCCGACCTCTTTGTCGGTGAGGTTTTCATTGGTTTGGTTGGGGTGGCCACTGATATTTGTAATTAAATATTTGGTTATTTTATGGTTGCCACATGTTTTGTTGTGGTTGATTCCAATTGGATTGAGGATTTTTCCATTGTAAGTTGTGTGCATTGGCCCAAGGATGAGGGTTCCAACTAGGAAATTTTGCATTGTTAACTGGAAGTGGCATGTTATAATTCAAGGGGTCTTGGGGCATACCTTGTCTTGGCTTCCATGACTTCCTTTGAGTGATGTAAAACACCTGACCATCTTCATCTTCTAGTGTATGAAATTTTGGTTCCCCTTGCCTATCTTCATAAATACTTGCCAACTACTTGCACTTGTAATTAGTTTTTCTCTATCTACAATGTGGGCAATATTCTCTAAGGATTGCTTATGCCTCTTCTTGCTTCTTTTTCAGATGGAGGGTGTCTAATTGTGTACCCAAATGGCTGATGATGTCCTCCTTCATGTTTAATGAAAGATTGCTCAGCTCTACCCTAGAGACTCCATTGGATGATTTATTGAGTGGAGATGTCATGTTTTCCCTAGTCTTTTTGGTGAAATACCTTGAATAGTTCCTACAAAAATTTAAAATCTCATCAAATGATAGTTGTGAGATATCTCCTGCCCAAATTGGGTTAAGGGCATCCACCCAATCCTCATTAACTCCCCTTAAGAATACTAGTTTCAGGGATTCATGTGAGAGTATGTTTTGGTGGGATTTCTTAAGGAAGAACTAGAACCTTTCTATATATCCTTCCAATGGTTCATCTTCTTTTTGTTTCATTATGAAGATGTCATCCCTCCTCTTATCAATGCCTTTAAAATAATTTTGGTACTTTTCCAGGAACTTTGTCTTCATAGTATTCCAATTGGGAACAACATATCTTCCCAAACCCATGAACCATCTTAGAGCAGCATCCTTTAGTGTTGTTGGAACTATTTGAGCCTGTGTACATCTATAGTATAGTCATAACTTCTGCATAACACACCAAACTCAAAAAAGAAGGTGTCTAGGTCCTCTGTGACCAACCCATAGAAGACAGGTAGTGTTGAAGGAGGTATGTTATTCAAAGTAGTTGCTCTCCTAATTGGAAATGGGAAACTCAAACGTTACATGCTCTAGTAGGTCTTCCACTACAACATCAACCATGACGCCTAGATGAGATTGGGGATTCTCATCTGTGTTTGGTGTGGGTACTAGTGTCAGGGATGATTCTTCTTCTGAAATTCCCTCGCTTTGTTCACCAGTATCCTCTAATGTTTTGTGTGTTAAGGGGAGAAATATTTCCAAAGCATCTTGTTTCCTTCACATGCAATGATTATGACTTTTTGGATCAACAGTTCCTGCACATTGTTAGTAAAGTGTGTTTGTGTTGAAGGGTAATACCTAATGACCCTAATGCTGAAAACAAAAGCACTAAACTATGAAAGATTGAAAACACATGAGAGAATCTTGAATGTAGCACCATCCCCAGTAACGGTCCCAAAATGTAAGGCCTTTCTAATGTTTGATTAACTTGGTGTTTGCAAGTAGACACACAATTCAAAGGATGGGTTCCTAACTGAATAGTTCACCAAACCTTCACAAAAGGCTACATTTAGTTATCAACCAAGGCTGGTAAGCTTTTAATAGTATTGGCACTATATGTGCATTCAAGGATCCTAACTATGTCCTATATCGATGGAGATGGTCACACGTGTACTGGAAATTGTAAAAACTGGAAAAGGAAATAAAGCATGAAATTGCAAAACAAGGGAATTAACATAAATCTGTTACTTATGCTACAGGTACTTACTGCTCAATAATTTAACTACTAACTATCGAATCTAAAATTGAAACTAAATAATACTACTAACTTCTGACTTCTGACTTCTTCAGATAATAACTCAATTTAATGTTATAGGATGTAATTCATGCTAAAAAATATTATTCATAAAATTCACATGCATATAATTTAGAACTTATCTTAAATGGATTTAGTAATGTAGTATCTAATTTAGTAACAAAAAATAAGGTGTGTTGGTAGTACCTCAAGTGGCCCTTGCTCAAGTTGATGCACCCACAAAAGATAACAAATATGCACTACTTGATCAACAAATCATGACAATGAACTAAACTCCTTTATTACATGAAAATTGGACTTCTTACAGTTTGAAAAGAATCTCCAAGGATTTCTCATTCAGTAGTACACATCTATTATAACTTGATAATAGAAAACTAATAGCAATTAACTATTAACAGGTATAAATAATCATGCTGCTAGATTTTCTCCTCAACCACAGATCCCAATAAATAGGCTCAAGAGGAGTCTTATTCATTCTAGGACTGGAAACAAAAAATAATGCATACGTACACTCTCCCTCAAGGATAGGGAGAGGAATATTCTCTAAAATAGAAAAAACATAAATATGAAATAGAAGAAGAAAAGACAAACTAGGACCTTGCCCCCAACAGTTAACTGCTATGATAGGGATGTGTTTCTTGGAAATTGTCATGTCATGGCTATTTGGAACAGACTTCCTCCAGTTGCCTTTTTTGTGGATAAAAATGTATATGTGGTGACTCATAGTTGACCATTCAATAGCCACCTTTGATTTCCTCTAGAACTATCGTGCTTCAATCATTTTGTCTTCTCCCCTGCAACTGTCCATAGTCCTTTACTAAGGGATGGAAACTTAGTTGCTATGGACTACAGTCTTCTTGGCTGCAAGATGTTAGTTTTTCTACCAAGGCATTCACATCATTTAATAATCACAATTAAAGCATAAAAAATACTAAATATTATGAACATTCATGCATCCACACAAGCATATATTAATATATCATATTTATATTTCCACATATTTAGGTCTATCAAAGTATAGAAAAGGAATATGAAATATGTATGAAGTCTTAGAAATGTTTGTGAAACTTAGTAAATAAAATGATAAAAGCATAAACTAATGAAGAAAAAACTAGCCATTATCTAGACTCATCAACTTCTCTCTACCTACCTATCCCTCCCTCCTTCCCTCTCTACTTCTCTCTCTCACATCTCTCTCTTCTCACCCTCTCTCTACCTACCTCTCTCTCTCTCTCTCTAATTCTATCTATCTCGATTATCCCCCCTTACCTCTCTCTCTCTCTCTCTCTCTCTCTCTCTCTCTCTCTCTCTCTCTCTCTCTCTCTCTCTCTCTCTCTCTCTCTCTCTCTCTCTCTCTCTCT
>VDFB02327113.1:233451-395675 GCA_007258455.2 Sequoia sempervirens
CAAAGGATAGGCACCGGTATGTTCATTTCTGCAATTTCAATGATTGTCGCTGCAGGGATGGAAATTAAAAGGGTCAAGGCAGCAAAGGATAATGGACTGATAGACGTGCCCTCTGCAACAATCCCAATAAGCATTTTTTGGCTGCTTCCACAATATTTTCTTTTTGGCTTAGCTGATGTGTTTACAATAGTAGGAATACAAGAATACTTTTATGATCAGATGCCAGACACAATGAAAAGTTTGGGTATTGCTGTCTATTTGAGTGTTGTAGGAGTTGGGAGTTTCCTGAGTAGTATCCTAATTTTGATCATTGAGAAGGCTACTTGCGGAAAGCAGGAGCATTGCTGGTTTGCAGACAACTTGAACAGATCTCATTTAGATTACTTTTATTGGCTTCTAGGTTCTTTGAGTCTACTCAACCTGGGCATGTTCATGACCTTAGCCAGCTGTTACAAGTACAAAACGACTGCATCTACTGATACAGAGAATTCTATCTAAAAACTAACTTCATGTTATACCTATGTGAGTGCCACAAGTACTTCTTTATGAGTTTTACTGTTGTAATTTGTTATTACAATGTAGATATATGGCCTAGTAGGTGCTTTCCACATTTTGAACTGGGTTAAGAACCCAACAATGCACACTCTGTAAGTAGCATGTAAGTGGAGGAGTCAAACTCTCACATTCTACCAGAGGCCAGATGAAAAGCTAAAAATTCTATAGGTGGACACCATAAATTCCATCTCAAAAACCATACCTGCACCTTGCTTCCACTGTATCAATTATACTTGAACTGTTGGATACTGATAGTGTATAGAAACATAGTGTATAGAAACGTCAACTTATATATGTAACTAAAAACTTAATTTGTTATTTCCACATAATGAAAGTGTTTATTAAAACTAATCATCTGGGATTGAATAAGCTTGGTGTATTGGTTCTTTCACATCTCCCCATAATCTTGACATGTTAGAATTGTTGGAAAACATTCAGCATGATATTGCAAATACTTTGCTCCATCAATCACATCCAAGTTTGGTATTATATATTCATTGTTTAGCAAGAATGTTTACATTCATTCCTCTGCGATTCACTGAGAAGATATTACTTAAAAGAATTCTACTATGAATTATTTCCTCCCTACTAGAGTGCATATTTTTCCCTTGAAAATCCTTTCAGTGTCTATGTGCTCTCTTCCCAATGGGATACCATCGTCATCAATTATTTCAATGGTGAATAAATTATGGTTGGATTCCTATTTTTTTATGATTCAAAGAGGATTTGGATGTTCTAAGATTTTAGAATTATTTTGGCAATTATAGCTTTCACTATCTACAGATGTATAAATTGATAATTGTATTTGACTAAAAGTTGGTTTTCAAGTATATATATATATATATATAGTCTTTTGGATCTATGACTTACTGTGACAAGTTCTTAATGGGAGAGGTGTTGACTTGACAATTAGAGGCATTCCTTTCTTTCAAAGAAATACTTGCCTATTTTTTACATAGGATAAAGCTTATTTGTTTAAAGAAACTTAAATAAAAGAGGTATGGTATAAATATTACACCAACAATATTAGAGGGACAGATTGTATAATATTCATTTATCGCATTTTTTTGCTTAATATTCATTTGTGAGCTTATTTGTCATCTTTTATGTAGTTATTAACCATAATTTTTTTTAATTACATAGATGCCAATAGGATTTATTTGATTGAAAAAAATTGATCTAATATCATTCTACCAATAGAAGTTTTGCCATCTTTGACATCAATTACAAAATTTGTTTAGTCCAAGTAAATCAACTTCTTTTTCTTCATCACAATAACCCCACACCACTCTTTGAAGATGCATAAAAATATATTGTTAGTTAAATATTTTGACAATTTAATCCTTTTTAGGATATTATAATCCTAGTTACTCTCTTATTATCATATTAATATATGGTTATGGAGTAGCCAACACACGACACTCATAACTTTTGACTACTTGATGGCATTTCAAGAAATTGTTAAGCTCAATGCAAATAAATAGAGGTTAGATAGTTCATTGTTTATTTCTAAATGTTGACATCATTGTTTACATTTGCTTTTTGGAGGTTGTCCCTTTAAAAAAGTGAACTTGTTTTCATACTTTTGTGAATTGATATTTTAGGTTTCATGATAGTCTCCATATATCAAATTTGCTATATTATCTGTTTAAAGATTGAATAACTCTCTAATCTAAATGAATGTTTTTCCTTCAATAATATTTTCATTTTATATAGTATTTTGTGATAATTGGTGTATGGTAAAATTATTTAGTATAAGGAAAGAAACACGAATAATTATGAATCTCCCAACTACTTGCTCTTTTGTATTATAGAACATGGATTATTTTTTCAGCATTCCTTTGTAAGTGACACTTCTTTGTTTATGGCTTCTAGTGTGGCTTTGATACCATGTTATTTTACATGGAAAAGTTGAAACTTGACCTTATGACTTCCCACTAACATGTTGTGATAATCCACCTCTAAATCATTAGTCCATTTGTGGTATAGAGTGTGATTTTTTTTAGTTGAGTGTTTAGAAAAAGTCAAAAAGTATCTTATTTAGGAATGAAATTCAATCCATGCGGATTCAGATTCCTTTCATTAGCAACAAACATCACATCTTCCATGACCTACATTGTATAAGTTGATTCATTGTTTCCTTTCTATAAGCTTCTAAAACTTGCATTTCTCCTCAAATCAAATAACCTAAAAAATTCTACATCTTAATATTACTTCTACAATTAATATTCCTCATATCTTAAAATTCCTTTTAAGATGTTATTTCTGCGATGAATCAATGTTATTACCAGGTCTTCAATGATTCCCTCAAGTTTGAATATGGACCTATCTGTTAACTATACCATAGTAGGTGTAGGTTTGAGCTCCATTAGTTGTAATAATTTCACGGTTTCTTTGGTCATTACATTAGTGGTTGTTCCTAAGTCAATTAAGGTATTCTTAATGAGAGTGTCATTTATTTTTACATCCACCACATGGTTTCCAGGATTTGCATACTTGGGGACAATTATGTTTTCCAACATAATGTCTGCAAGTTGTCCTAAGACATGTACAGTCTGAGGGTCCTTTCACTTCCTTCCTAGATTTTTGAGGCATACCTCTCTGACTGTTTTAGTATAAATAGGCACTTCCTTAATAGCTTGGATGAGGGGTATTGTTTTTGAAAACATACTTGAGTTGTCCCAACAAATCAATTTTAGCTTGTGATTGATGTTTTTGGACTATTAATCTCTCAAGGAATGGAGGCTCTGGACTCATGATTGTTGGATTGGCCTAATTTGAGTCATGTTCCTTAAGTCAAGTTTGTCCATGGGCTCAATTGGGAGTTCCTCATCAACCAATTATGTGATATGAGGAAATGAAGGCCCAGTTAACATTTTCATTGATCTAAGGTGTACATCACTCACCTCAACCCCATAAGTAGGGTATTGGATGGTTTCATTAGTATAAGTTTGTTGGATAGGCTTATTATTGGGGTTAGGTGTAGGTCAAGTGTTGGAAATTGAGGTGCTATTGGTGGTGTAGGTGTTTGGTTTGTTGGGTTTGGCATTATGGCTTGTTATTGTTGTGGTTGCAAGGGTTGTTGTGGTTGTTGATAATTAAGATTTTGATTTTTCTACTGTCGACCTCTTTGTCGGTGAGGTTTTCATTGGTTTGGTTGGGGTGGGCATTGATATTTGTAATTAAATATTTGGTAATTTTATGGTTGCCACATGTTTTGTTGTGGTTGATTCCAATTGGATTGAGGATTTTTCCATTGTAAGTATTGTGCATTGGCCCAAGGATGAGGGTTCCAACTAGGAAATTTTGCATTGTTAACTGGAAGTGGCATGTTATAATTCAAGGGGTCTTGGGGCATACCTTGTCTTGGCTTCCATGACTTCCTTTGAGTGATGTAAAACACCTGACCATCTTCATCTTCTAGTGTATGAAATTTTGGTTCCCCTTGCCTATCTTCATAAATACTTGCCAACTACTTGCACTTGTAATTAGTCTTTCTCTATCTACAATGTGGGCAATATTCTCTAAGGATTGCTTATGCCTCTTCTTGCTTCTTTTTCAAATGGAGGGTGTCTAATTGTGTACCCAAATGGCTGATGATGTCCTCCTTCATGTTTAACGAAAGATTGCTCAGCTCTACCCTAGAGACTCCATTGGATGATTTATTGAGTGGAGATGTCATGTTTTCCCTAATATTTTTGGTGAAAGACCTTGAATAGTTCCTACAAAAATTTGAAATCTCATCAAATGATAATTGTAAGATATCTCCTGCCCAAATTGGGTTAAGGGCATCCACCCAATCCTCATTAACTCCCCTTAAGAATACTAGTGTCAGGGATTCATGTGAGAGTATGTTTTGGTGGGATTTCTTAAGGAAGAACTAGAACCTTTCTATATATCCTTCCAATGGTTCATCTTCTTTTTGTTTCATTATGAAGATGTCATCCCTCCTCTTATCAATGCCTTTAAAATAATCCTGGTACTTTTCTAGGAACTTTGTCTTCATAGTATTCCAATTGGGAACAACATATCTTCCCAAACCCATGAACCATCTTAGAGCAGCATCCTTTAGTGTTGTTGGAACTATTTGAGCCTGTGTACATCTATAGTATAGTCATAACTTCTACATAACACACCAAACTCAAAAAAAAGGTGTCTAGGTCCTCTGTGACCAACCCATAGAAGACTGGTAGTGTTGAAGGAGGTATGTTATTCAAAGTAGTTGCTCTCCTGATTGGAAATGGGAAAATCAAATGTTAAATGCTCTAGTAGGTCTTCCACTACAACATCAACCATGACGCCTAGATGAGATTGGGGATTCTCATATGTGTTTGGTGTGGGTACTAGTGTCAGGGATGATTCTTCTTTTGAAATTCCCTCGCTTTGTTCACCAATATCCTCTAATGTTTCGTGTGCGAAGGGGAGAAATATTTCCAAAGCATCTTGTTGCCTTCACATGCAATGATTATGACTTTTTGGATCAACGGTTCCTGCACATTGTTAGTAAACTGTGTTTGTGTTGAAGGGTAATACCTAATGATCCTAATGCTGAAAACAAAAGCACTAAACTATGAAAGATTGAAAACACACAAGAGAATCTTGAATGTAGCACCATCCCCAGTAACGGTCCCAAAATGTAAGGCCTTTCTAATGTTTGATTAACTTGGTGTTTGCAAGTAGACACACAATTCAAAGGATGGTTTCCTAACTGAATAGTTCACCAAACCTTCACAAAAGGCTACATTTAGTTATCAACCAAGGCTGGTAAGCTTTTAATAGTATTGGCACTATATGTGCATTCAAGGATCCTAACTATGTCCTATATCAATGGAACATAGATGGTCACACATGTACTGGAAATTGTAAAAACTGGAAAAGGAAATAAAGCATGAAATTGCAAAACAAGGGAATTAACATAAATCTGTTACTTATGCTACAGGTACTTACTGCTCAATAATTTAACTACTAACTATTGAATCTAAAATTGAAACTAAATAATACTACTAACTTCTGACTTCTGACTTCTTCAGATAATAACTCAATTTAATGTTATAGGATGTAATTCATGCTAAAAAATATTATTCATAAAATTCACATGCATTTAATTTAGAACTTATCTTAAATGGATTTAGTAATGTAGTATCTAATATAGTTACAAAAAATAAGGTGTGTTGGTAGTACCTTGAGTGGCCCTTGCTCGAGTTGATGCACCCACAAATGATAACAAATATGCACTACTTGATCAACAAATCACGACAATAAACTAAACTCCTTTATTACATGAAAATTGGACTTCTTACAGTTTGAAAAGAATCTCCAAGGATTTATCATTCAGTAGTACACATCTATTATAACTTGATAATAGAAAACTAATAGCAATTAACTATTAACGGGTATAAATAATCATGCTGCTAGATTTTCTCCTCAACCACAGATCCCAATAAATAGGCTCAAGAGGAGTCTTATTCATTCTAGGACTGGAAACAAAAAATAATGCATACGTACACTCTCCCTCAAGGATAGGGAGAGGAATATTCTCTAAAATAGAAAAAACATAAATATGAAATAGAAGAAGAAAAGACAAACTAGGACCTTGCCCCCAACAGTTAACTGCTATGATAGGGATGCATTTCTTGGAAATTGTCACATCATGGCTATTTGGAACAGAATTCCTCCAGTTGCCTTATTTGTGGATAAAAATGTATATGTGGTGACTCATAGTTGACCATTCAATAGCCACCTTTGATTTCCTCTAGAACTGTCATGCTTCAATCATTCTATCTTCTCCCCTGCAACTGTCCACAGTCCTTTACTAAGGGATGGAAACTTAGTTGCTATGGACTACAGTCTTCTTGGCTGCAAGATGTTAGTTTTTCTACCAAGGCATTCACATCATTTAATAACCGAGACGAAGATAATAATTTAACACTATCCATTTATCAGCGCAATTATGGCGGTTCGGGAATGAACTTAAATGATAAAGTGAGAACCATCGGAATCCAGCTTATCTGACTTCATCCTCTTTCTATTTATTTGTCTTTATTTTTCTTCTTTATCTTCGCTTCATCTTTTTCGATATTTATCTTTATTTTCCATTTCGATTCTTTCTCCTGATCTCTACCTACCTCTCACTCTATAACTTCCTACCACTCTCTCTTTACCTACCTCTTGACGTATATCTCCTCTCTCCCTTTCTCTACCTACCTCTTTACCTCTCCCTCCCCCCTCTCTCTCTAATGTGCACCAAGATGTAAAAGGGGAGGAAGGTGGGGATATTGAGAGGGAGAGGGAAGGAGGGAGGTAGAGAGGAGAGAGTGAGAGAGAAATATGAGATATAAAGGGAGATAGTGAAAGAGAAAGAGGGGGAGGGATCAAGAAAGAGAGGAGGGAGGGAGAGGTAGGGAGAGAGAGATGTGAGATAGAGAGAGTAGAGAGGGAAGGAGAGAGAGGGGGAGGGAGGGAGAATTGAGAGAGGAAGAGGTGATAGAGAGAATTAGAGAGGGGAGGAAGGTGGATAGATTGGGAAAGGGAAGGAGGGAGAAAACGAGATGTGAAATGATGATGTGATGATATATATGACATATGAAATCTTATCAGACAGAGAGGGAAATGGGGTGGGGAAGAGGGAGGGAGGGAGGGGGAGGAAAGGAGGGAGGAGAGGTGGATGGATAAAAGAGAGGAAGGAGGAAAGAGGACAGAGGGAAGGTGGTGGAGGAAGGAAGAGGAGGAAATGGAAGAGGAAGGGAAGGAGGAATGGAAGGAGGATGAGAGGGGCTGGAGGAGAAATGAGGAGGGTATGAGAGCAAGAGAAGTAGAGAGGGAGGGAGAGGGAAGGAGGGAGGGAGATAGAGAATAGAGAGAGAGAAGGATGGAAAAGTACAAAGGTAATTATTGAGCTTAAGGGAGAGCGAGTCAGATAAATGGATGGAGAAAGTGAGAGAGAGAGGTCTCTAGAGCATAAGAGATAAAAAATGAGTAAGATAGAGAGAGAAAGATGATAAAACTTGTTGATTACTGAAATTTGAACTTGTAAGAGAGGGGGACCACCACGTGCAAGGCCCCAGGTCACGGAGGGCCAAGATGCGGAAGGCTGCCCTAACTTACCTCAGCTAAACAGGGTGTTAGGATATGAGGATGAGAATGGTGAGGACTATAAAGTCCTACAACCACTATGCAATCCCGAGATTCAAAATGAGGCCAAGTGAGCTAGTTTTTGAGCTCAACGTTGTATCTTAGATAGCTCTTTGTCTAAGGACGAAAGCACAGTTCTGAGACAATAGCGCAACACGTTGGTGTCTCTAGGGTGCACTGGCATTCGTACGACTAGAGGACCAAAAGTACAATGTGAACTATCAAAAAATAGGCTAGCAGCCTAGCTAGTGGCTTCTAAAAGAACAAAACAACACTATGAAATATGAAAAGTACAAGCGAAGGTGATAAAGTAAATATACCAAAGCTAGGGTGATGAAGATGATTTCATAGAAGAGCCTATTCACCAGCTAGCTCCACAAAGCACGTACACCTACACACAAAAAGAGGAAAATGTTGGGTGGCTGTATAGGGGCCTGGCTTAGTTAGACCCTTGTTTAGGTGTTTCCACCTCCACGGAAAACCAAGAAAGCGAGGTAAAGAAAAAAATGTAGTAAAGAGCACTAAAGAACTACAAAACAGTAAATGTGCTAACTCAACCAAGTGATAGAGGAAAGGAAAGGGAGCTTACCACCTCCACCAAGAGAACTCAAGGTTGCTTGGGGGAGAAAATGAGAGTACTCGAGCCTCTGCTGCAATGGTGTTTGTCCTCAACTTGCTCTACCAAAGTGATGGAGAGATGGATTTGTTGCAATGAGGTGCAAGAATGCTACTTGAGAGCTTGAGAGTGAGTGCAAGAGTGTGTAAGTGAGCTTGTGAATGAGGTGAAGAAGTTAGAATGAATGCTTTTTCAAGGAGTGAATTTGAAGAGGGGATGGAGAAAAATGACCATATTCAGGTCGGTCGACCAAAGGGGGTGTTACAACTTGACTCCCAATGAGAAGTGTAATGCCTCTACAGATTCAACTATAGGAATATGTCAGGGACATAAGTGCACCACACAGACGTCTATGTGTCGCGCGGGCATCCCCGACAGAAATGCCTCCATTGATGCTCAAAAAAGGTGCCAAGTGTGACAAAAGCAGTGAGCTTAGGTGGAATTAAGCCTCTGAACTTGGTTTTATAAAGTGGAGAAGGGTAATAAGGGAATTTGTGTAAGGGGTTCAAATTCACTCCTATACATTTCGCCCCCACTTTAGCGAGCACAAGTATTGATGAGTGCTCAGCAAAGTAGATCAAGGAAGGAGTAAGGTTAGAAATGTATACCTAAATCGTCGAGGAAGTAGACCACAATTTGGTGAACCTGAAGGTGCAGGGCAAGCAAAGGACTTCATAGCTACTTGGAACTACGAAGTTGAAGAAAGAAAGCACCTTATATGCCTGCAAACCTACAAGGAAGGTGCCCCCCAAAGAATCTAGCATGGAGGAAACCCAAAGGAAGTGCCCTACAGGCTCTTAGACTTGAAGGGAAGGTATCCCTTAAAAACTCTAGTATGGAGGAGACTCGATAAAGCGGACTCCACAGAGTCAGGAAGCGGCCACATAGGCAAGTAAGTAGACAGTTGCACAGACCGTCGATAATTAGGAAGTCTTTCAAAGGGATCCCTCGGGAACCCTTCAAAATAAGAGGGGTCCACTCAAGTGACACGTTGTTTGAAAAGTGAGGTCTAGTCAGGTTGCCCCCAAGCTAGACGCAAATGATTTCTCTCAAGATTCAAAGGGGGTCCCTCAGGAACCCACTGTGAAGAAGGGGTCCACTCAAGGGATGCACAATTCAAAAATAGATGTTTTCTTTCTTAGAGCGATCCATCATCAAGGATTGGAATTTCAAAAGATGTTCACTTCATCAAGGAATTCGAAAGGAAGAATATGCCCCCACGTGAGGGGAAGGTCAAAGATGTTCTCACTTTGGAAGAAGGTTTCCAAATCCCTTCTTTACGAACCTATTATGAAGGAAACATGTTCCATTAGGGTTCCAAGTTGTGAATGTGATTCTAAAGAAAATTTTGTGAAGATCTTCGAGAAAGGATTCGTTGGCAATGAATGCGCTTTTTGAAGATCAAAGTGTTAAAGAAAGGCATTGTCACACATGAGAGGGACAACTCAAGCAAAGAAGATAGAAAGATAAAGAGAAAGCAAAAGAGAAAAACACAAACAAAGGGCACAGGGGGATCTAGTTTAGCGGGTTCAGATCTATCCAAACTCATATGAATAATAGGTAACCACGGTGCAAGGTGAAAGATCATCAATCCCCAACCAGATTAGGAAGAATGCATGTAAAACAAAGTAAAAATAAAAAATTGGGTCAACATGGAAGGGAAGCCTAAATTTCCCCAACACTTTGCATTGTCCCCAATTTGTCAAAAATCAAGCACAAACATGGAAGAATGATGATACGAATAGAGGAAGGTATACAACACAAAAACCACACCTATATCCAAGCACCAACAAGGGTGATGAGGGTCATCTAGACACACATAGCATGATCATGGGGGAACACATCACAAAACACACACACACACAAAAGATCAAGAAGTGGTCTCCTCCTAACACTGATCAACCAAGAGGTCGTCCACTTCCCACTCTAAGTCATTGTAGGGGGAAGGAGGACGAGCCTACAATGGTGGGATGTTAAGAGGGGGAGCATCCAACCCTCCTACAATAAGGGCCAAGGAAGAAGGCCCCTCAAGGTCTTCTCCACCGAGCCCTTGTGGAGCTAAGGTCAGCGACTTTGTGAAGATCACTGACAAGGTTTGAAATTCATCCACAAATTTAAACATGCACCCCATAGGAGCGCTGTGTCTAACTTCAATAGATGGGGTAGGCTGCACCTGAGAGTCGCCGCTAGGTTCACCAAATGACTCAGGAGTTGTGAAAAACTCAAGAGAAGCTGGGATAGGTTTCATCACCAAGACAGAAAAATTCAACGCGGGGCCACCTTGCGGGGAAGGCTAGCTCCTCTTATGTCCTTCACTTATAGAAGGACCACACTCCATCTTTTTCTTCGTCGGAGGAGACGAGATCCCCACAGATGAGGCTAGAGGTGCAAAGGAAGAGGAGGAAAGAACCACAACAGATACAACCGAAGTATTAGTCATATCCATGGGCTTCAGGAAATGCTAGATATCCATAATGAACATTAGCAAAGGCGGCTCCACTGAAGGAGTGATGAACACCTGTATCCCCTTGGGGTTAGGTGCATTCACACTCACAACGGAAGCCAGAGGTGGTGTAGAGCTAAATTGAAGAGAAGTAGAGGGAAGGGAAGAGGGTGACATTGTAGGAGGCCCTGAAGTAGGGGTGGTTGCTTCTTCCTCCTTTCTTTGCGAAGTGGCCTACTCAACCAAGAGAGCCTTTTGTCGATGCTTGCACTCACACGCAAGGCAGTTTCTATGACTCTTTAAGCTGGAGGTTGAAGGTTGCAAGGGAACATAAGGCTCCTTCCCAACCATGGGAACGTCCACTACAATCGTTTTTGGTAGAGGAACGAATTCCTGAAAGGGAGTAGGAGGAACAGGTTGAGGAGCAACAAGAGGAGTCAGCTCAAGAGCCTCCGTAGTGGGCCTCTTCCTGTTTGCTACCTTATGAGCAGGAGCAGTAGGAGGTCGCATATCGAATTCCCTTTGGGAGCCTTTCTTTCTACCATATAAGTAGTACCACGGTTTGAGGTATTCATTAGGGAGATCCGCAATCCTGAACTTAGGCCTAGGCCAAGGAGGAATTATCGGACTCAGCGGATATCCTCCGAGCTAACTCATCCAATACTCTTCCCAAGAAAGGGGAGAGGATGAGGCAATCTAGGAGAAGGAAACCTTCTCTTTACCTTTACAAGGAGGAGAGGGAGCCGACGTGGACTTCTCCTTTCCTTTTTGGGAAGGGGGAACAGTCGGTACAGGCTTCTCCTTTTCCTCTTTGGAAGAGGAGGCAACTGATTTTTTTATCATAGGAAGGGTCAATTTCAGCTATCCTTGACCCCCAGTTTTATAATTCACATAATTCTTGTAAAGTAGGCCCATTCTCGGAGGAAGCGGACCAACCAGGGAGGGCCAGAAGTGATCCAACAGATATACACCACGGGACACCAATGGCTAGTATCCAGTGTCATGCACTACATGCATGACACCTTCATGGGAAAATTTTAAACACTTGTGAATAACAGGGGCGATTCCATTCATGGAAGCTAACCAAGGTATGCCTAGCTTCAACCTGAATAAATCTGAATCTGGGATAACATCGAAAACTATGTCAACAGCCCTGGGTCCAACCAAGACAGACAAAGTTATCGAGCCGTAAGGTTTGAGACACATACCATCGTGCTCACAAATGGTAGATTTTGTTTCTTCATATTTTCCTTTTGTAATGAATTTAGTACTAAATTTTCTTCAGTGATAACATTCACACAGCTCGCAGGGTCTATCAAGACTCCTGTCACAATGTTACCATTGACGTGAGCATGAATGTAGAGAGGGGAGGGTTTATTGTTTAAGGGAAAATCTTGTGATGTGAATGTAATGTCCGGCAAACCGGGTGCAGGTGGAGCAGTGCAAGTTACCGTAACCATGTTAACATAGGTCCCAGGTTGAGTAGCTGAATCAGTGGGATCTACAATCATGTTAGCAGAGTGTGACAGAAATGGGTCCTTATATATCTATAATTCACTATTAACTTTCACCACTAATTTGTTAGCATTCTATTTTCTCCCATCAAGGCGAATGGTACCATCTTTGATGCAGTCTTGTATCTCATGACACAACCGCATACAACATTCGGTATCATGCCCATTAATCCGATGGTACTAACAATAAGTGTTCCCATCATACCAATTAGAGTAAGGTTCCTTAATAGGCTTAGGACTTGACAAAGTTATGATCTTATCCTTTAACAACTTCTACAAGATAGAAGAATAATATTCCAATAACTTTGTGAACTTTCGATTACGTTCGAGGCTGTTGTCATCAGTAGCGGAAACTACATTTGAAATGGTCTTACCTTTCCCAAAGATTGATACAATAGACTTTCCCTCAGAACAAGAGTGTGAGGAGGATCCCCCGACATGAACAACCATTTGTTGGTATTCTCTTAAGGCTGCACACAAGTGCGCGAAAGAAGGGTATTGTTATGCCTTGCCTAACCACCCCATTTTAAAGTTGATTAAAATGGGACCCCCTTCTTTTGCTTTCGCTCTGTGTGTTTTTCCCCCCCTTCGATTTTGAGATTTTGCTTTGCCTTGGATGTGCTTCGTATGTTTATCTTGCTTGCCAAGTGTTTTTCCCAAGTTAAATATTGAAAATCTTGTGTTTTGGGTGAAGTTCGGGTTTTTACCCGGGTTCAGGATTTTCTGGTTTAGTCGGATTTTCCTGGCTTTTTTTTAAACTCCAGTTTTTTTGCTGTTGTTCAGGTTTTCGGTCAGGTTCGAGATTTTTCCTACCTGGCCAGATTTTCCTGGATTGTGCCCAAAGTCTGGTTCGACCTGTTTTGCGCTGAGTTCAGAGATTTCTAGCCTTCGCAGAATTCCGCATGGGTTGGATTTTTCTGAATTTTCGTCTGGTCATCGGGTTTCCGAACTTGGTTGTTTTTCAAGATTTTTTCCATTTTGCGTCATCATTTGCGTTCTCTTGAGTTGGGTGTTCTCTTGTTGTGCTTTAAAACATTATGGTCTTGCTTGGAGTTTGAATTCCTGTGTGTTTGGGCATTCCGTGGCTTGCCCTGTGTGTGTTCATAGTTAAAATCTAGAGTTTCATGCCTAGGGCGTCGCCATCTCATCTTGTTTTGCTTTCGATTGAGCCTAGGATTCAAAGAAGATCTGTGGGAGGCTCTCATTAAGTGATTTCCGTGCCCAGGGTCCTCAAATTCGTGACCTTTCATCATTTTGGGCGAAGTCACTGTAATTTTGGGTTTTTGGTCAGGTTCAGGATTTTCCTGTCTGGCCGGATTTTCTCAGATTCCTTCGTTTGCCTGGTTTCCTTCACTTTTCTGAAGTTCGGAGTTCTGAGTCATCCACAGAATTTCGGTCCAATCGGATTTTCCTGATTTCTCCTTTTCCCCTTCGTTTTCCCAGAATTCGTGGTGTGTTGTCATTTTTGCGGAAATCCGGTCTGACCAGTTTTTTCTGGATTTTTTGGGAGGCACTGTGAAGCGGGGAATTTTGGTAAAGTTGATGAGTTTAATGATGAATTCTTGCGTTTCCATGCTTTAATTTGGTAAATTTCACTGTTGTATGCTGCTTATATTCATTTTTGAGGGAATGGCTAATTGAATGTTTTTATCATGATTTTAAGTTAAAACTTTGATGAAATGTTGTCAACAATCAGATTCTCACATTGGTGTTTGATGAATGCAGGCTGAGTTTGCAAGGCAGCGGCTGGAATGGCTAGAGACTAGGACAATGCGATGGGGCGGATCTAAAGAATAATATCAATGCCATTGAATGGCGAACTAGGGTTTCACCTATGTCATTTAAGGACAACTTGCAGAGGACGTTCTTGATGACAAAGGCCATAATGAAGTAGGGTATGGGCGACATGGAGGAGGCAGTTAATGCAAAGTTGCATCGAAGGTCGTGCTTCCACATCGTTTCGCTTTTCCTTCTCCTTCACACGTTTTGGTCTGTTTCTTGCCTCTGGTCGGTGCCCTTGCATTTAATGCATGTTTGACTTCGTTTCAAACTCTTCTAGGGCCGACGTGTTTTGTAACTGACTCATTTTGTAAACCCTAAACTGGGCCGACACATTTTTGATGCGTTTTGTATATATGGTGTTTCGCCTCTTTTGGAAAAGGGGGATTATTGTTAGACAAGTTAAGGTTAAGGAGAGTTAGCAAGCTAGAAGATTTGAAAGGTAGAGGATAGGATTTCATAAGAAGCAAGCTAGGGTTTTGCAGGAAGTTAGACATTTTTAGTTCAACAGGAAGAGGAAGTGATGTATCTTCTAGATTTTCTTAGCATAGATGGAGATAATTTGAAGACATGGTTTTCTGTACACTGGTGATCTTGCCAAATTTGTAAATGCTGCTCATATGTTTCATTAACAGTAGGAGTAGCCAGATTTAAACCTTCTTTATATTATGCTCTAGAATGGTATTCATTTTGGGTTAATCATTTTGATTTGAGAAGCTTTCAAAGAATGAAATTTTATCTAATATTTTGTTTGAATGATGATTTGCAATCTACTGTTAAAGTTTGCACTGTGAATGAATGAAAATTTGTATCAATTACAAGTCAATTTTATTTTGCAGTTATAGTTTAGGAATTCCTTGGAAGGAAACACGTCTGATTAGTTGAATGAATCAACATTCTTTTCAGTTTAAAAGCCTTAATCTATCTTCTTCTTTTTTTCTTGAAAACCACTGGTTAAAGTAGGTTTAGATAGATGTTTGATCTTGTAACAATCGAGAAGCTCAACACCAACAGGCCCCTTGAACATTACAGCCATATTGACCACTTTGTGAAATAGCAACATTGTGAACCAACATCAAAGACCTTGGGAGGTGATTAGTTTGATTACTGATCGTCTCTTTCAGGAGAGGTGAGATATTTCACTTTTATCTTACCTACATGTTGTGGGTCAATTTGGCTCATCAACAGGTATTTCCTAAGGGCACATGTCTCTTTCCAAGGCCTTTGTAAGTTCCCTATGAATACCTTATGCACGTTAGAATCGGGCAGCTAATACGATATTTGTGAAAGGAGTGCTTAGTAGTGCGCTATGAAATCAGTGATTTTCTATTTATCTCCCTGTTTACATCGGATGAGATCAGAAAAGGTCATCTTCGGCCTGATGTTTCCTTGAAAATTTCTAAGGAATTGATTTACAAGTTGGTCAAATGTGAAAATGGAATTGTCAGGCAAGGAACAGTACCATTCGAGTGTTGTGTCCTTGAGAGATTGGGGAAACATTTTGGCCATCAACACGTCGTGATGGAAGAAGTTTGTGCATAGGGCGTTAAAGGCAGACATGTGTGTCTATGGATCACCTTTACCGCCATAATTTTCAAATTTAGGGATCTTGATTCCTTGGGGGAAGGGAGTGTTTAAGATCAAAACCGATAATGGACTGTGTCAGAAGAAGAGCTGGAAGATAGCATGAGTAGAGGCTTGGGAAAGACTTTCTAACTAGATTTGCATCTTACCCATATTCTGAAGAAGAGCATTCAGAATGGGGTCATTAGAAGATAGAGGGCCAGAGGAACCTCCTCCAAAACCACCGCCAAGGCCACCTCCAGAACCGCCATCAGTGTGACCTCCGCCATAACCACTACCAAAGACATCGCCACTGATAGGGCCTCCGCCGGAGCCACCACCATGACCTTCGCTAGAGCCACCTCCACCAGCACCACCTTTGCTACCGAATCCACCACCACTACCAAATCCCCCACCACTCATCCCGCCAAAACCTCCACCACTAGAGGTAACAGGGGGGGTGAAGCTAAAGCCCAAGGGTACCCTATTTACTTTGATAGTTTTAGGTTGTTCAGAGATAAAAGGGATATTGATAGAGGGGACCGTGTCGGCCATATAAACAGATGTGGGAGGAATCAATACTCCTAACTGTTGCTCACGCTCTTTGAAAGAATCTCCTTGTACAAAGCTAGAATTGTTCAAAGGAGCACACGCTTCAGTGAGACTGAGGAGGCTAGTCATAAGCTCTATGCCTGTTTGATCTTTATCCATCATATTTTTTTTACTCGCTGACAACCCAAGCAACTCTAGCCATCTTCGGGTTTCTTTCCAAGTGATTTTCTAAGTCACCTAGCCCTTTAGTGAGGGTAGAGACGTACTCTCTAGGAATTTGAACGACCTCATACTCGTCTACTGACGACTGTGTAGGAGACGTAGGGGGAGTGGGAACGTGATCGGTCTTGTCAATGAATCATGTCACGTTCCTCAAAAATTGCTCCTGTGCAGCCACACTAACGGCGAGACCATAGAAAAGGCCTGTAGATAAACCAATAGAGACCTTTGTCCTTTCCATCAAGAGGTGTCATATACTTCTCCTAAAAATATACCCGAAAGTTGTGGACTAGATTGTGATGCTCATAAATCTTCACAACACTCAAGAACACAACACGAGAGAGGTCTTAACACCAACGGATGAACAGACGTTGGTTCATGTCAAGTTCACCAAAAAATTAAGAGAGGGGGACCACCACGTACAAGGCCCCAGATCAAAGAGGGCCAAGATGCGGAAGGCTGCTCTAACTTACCTCAGCTAAACAAGGTGTTAGGATATGAGGATGAGAATGATGAGGACCATAAAGTCCTACAACCACTATGCAATCTCGAGATTCAAAATGAGGCTAGGCAAGCTAGTTTTCGAGCTCAACACTGTATCTTGGATAGTTCTCTGTCTGAGGATGAAAGTGCAGTTCCAGGACGATAGTGCGACACATTGGCGTCTCTCAAGTGCGCTGGAATTTGTACAACCAGAGGACCGAAAGTACAACATGAACTATTAGAAAATAGGCTAGTAGCCTAGCTAGTAGCTTCTAAAAGAACAAAACAACACTATGAAACACAAAAAGTACAAGAGAAGGTGATAATGAAAATATGCCAAAGCTAGGGTGACGAAGATGATTTCATAGAAGAGCCTATTCGCCAGCTAGCTCTGCAAAGCATGTACACCTACACACAGAAAGAGGAAAATTTTGGGTGGCTGTATAGGGGCCTGCCTCAGTGAGACCCCCGTTTAGGTGTTTCCTCCACGGACAACCAAGAAAGCGAGGTAAAGAAAACAATGTAGTAAAGAGCACTAAAACACTACAAAACAGTAAATGTGCTAACTCAACCAAGTGATAGAGGAGAGGAAAGGGAGCTTACCACCTCCACCAAGAGAACTCAAGGCTGCTTGGGGGAGAAAATGAGAGTACTCAAGCCTTTTTTGCAATGGTGTTTGTCCCCAACTTGCTCTACCAAAGTGATGGAGTGATGGATTTGCTGCAATGGGGTGCAAGAATGTTGCTTGAGAGCTTGAGAGTGAGTGAAAGAGTGTGTAAGTGAGCTTTTGAATGAGCTGAAGAAGTTAGAATGAATGCTTAGAGGATGAAATGCTTGTTCAAGGAGTGAATTTGAAGAGGGGATGGAGAAAAATAACCATATTTGGGTCGGTTGGTCAAAGGGGGCGTTACAACTTGACTCCCAATGAGAAGTGTAACACCTCTGCAGATTCAACTATAGGAATCTGCTAGGGATGTAAGCGTGCTGCACGAACATCTGCGCACTGCGTGAGCCTCCCTGATAGAAATGTCTCCACCGACGCTCAAAACAGGTGCCAAGTGTGACAAAAGTAGTGGGCTTAGGTGGAATTAAGCCTCTGAAATTGGTTTTCTAAAGTGGAGAAGGGTAATAGGGGAATTTGCATACAAGAAAGTAAGCATCCATATGTAAATGTCAACTTATACTAAAAATTTCATTTCATGTATATAGTTTCACTGAAAGAGAAAGATAAAGACAAAGACAAAGAAAAAAATAAAGTTCAAAAAATACATTCTAAAAATAATCATTCACATTTGACGAGCACCAAATTTGGTGCTCACCAAATGATGCACTTGCATTTGAAACTTGCCAAATGGGTTGCATTGGGAAACATCAACCCTTAGGCTTAGTCACCTGAGCCATTTGGTGAGCATCAAATGGTCAATTCAGATAAAATACAAAAGTGGCATCTTTTTTGTGTCACATCTTTCTATACTTACCCATGAGAATAATTATATTCTATCAAATGATGAAAATATATAATAATGATGATTAATTAAAATGGGAGAGAATACAAAGAGGACACTTGGTTATATAGACCAAGTTGAGATATAAGATTGCATAATATTATGAATGTGTATTAATCTTATAAATTGAGAAATAAAGTGATTAGTATCTTATGTGTATCATAAGTAAACTTAATTAACTAGTGTGAATAGCACTTAGGTGATGAAGTAGTTAGATAAAACATCTCATTCACCCCCCTTAAGTGAAAATTAGGGAGAATATGCAAGATTCAAGAATGGGTCTCAACTAATAGGTCATATTAGGCACCCATGTACAAAAAAATCTCTAAAAAATAGAGTTAAGTATAAAACCTAGTGGAACAAAAATTCTCTCCAAAAGAGAGAAAATACAAGATGCTCTTTAGAATAATGAGAAGAAAAAAATCATGTGAGAAAAATTACCTCCATAAGAGAAAATAAGAGATACCTGAAGGGAAAATGGGCATCCCAAAAATGACATTTGAGATCAATAAGTATCTTCGATAACATTCTTTTGTGTTTATAAACCTCAAAAACACATACTACTATGTCATAAAGCGAAAATTGACATAGTTTATTTCCCACATTAATCCTTAGAGGAAAGTGATTGCAATTTTAGATCTTGCCAGATCAAAACAATTTTAGTAGCATGCATTAAATAGATTCAACACATAATCATAAAGCATGAAAGAATAAGATAGAAGAATATAACACACAGATTTACGAGGGGAAAACCCTTTCAGATTAAGAAAACCACACTCCAAAACATAAAGCCATTGTATTATTCAATAACAAGAGTACAAGTTACAATATAATATCAGACTCATGGCCTTTACAAGAGATTTACATCTTGTTCCATCTCTGGAGAAAATCCGATACCATAACCCTTGTGTACAAACTCTCCTCTTGAATCCTCAAGAAAAATAACCTGTATATATAGAGTCTTCAGTGCTTGCAACATCATATCAAATTCCACACCCATACATGAACATGCAACAACATGCAACAACATGCCATGACATGCAACATGCACATGCAACATACACGTGTAAAAAGCACCTACCAAAAATCTGCACTTCAAAAGATGGCCACATTCCAAGTTAACTCAACTCAGAATAGAAATATGCCCATGCATAACTCATATTGCTTATAACAACATCCGATCTTGACTTTTCAAAGTGGGTGCCAACTTCCTAAAAATAGGGATCCTATCATAGTTAACTTGATTGTACGTGCAACTCCAAAAATTTCCTTTCAAACTTCTCACTCTAAATGAGTGCCCAAGTGACACTAGCACACTCCCATGGAGTTTGTGCAAGCTACAAGTCTCCTATGAAGTTCCTAGGTGACAAGTGCCACTCTGTCAAGCTCTGCACCTTGCATGTAGGACATAACACTCCCTGAAAAGTCCCACAAAGTGCTATAACATCCCATAAATTTAGCAACTTAGGATATAAAAAATATTTTCACAATTAACTGAATATTTTATCCCAAGAAATAATGGTAGAACTCAAAGGTTGAGACACCTTCATCCCAACAATACCATGCAACCCCACTTAATATAGAGTCTCTTACAATGATGGTAGATGCCCATAAATAAATTCAAAAGATAATCCAATCCCATCAAACAACATTCACCCCCTTAGGAATAAACTAATATCTTCCCATTTTTGAAAGGAAGATGAGGGAAGAAATATCAAGATGTGTGAAACTTCTCTAAAATTTGCTTAAGTGTCCCCATGTTGATGCTAAAAGATACCACAATAAAATTAAGTATTTTAGGCCAAACTAATATAGATGACAATCCAAAACCTAGTAGAGATAAAAGTAGACCAAATTCCAAAGATGAAAGTGGATCCTCCGAATGATTCTTAAGAATCTCCAAGACAATGCCAAACTATGACAAATGATCATGTGGAGAAAGAATAAGAGGGTCTAAATACTCCCTCACAATATTTGAATAAGATGATGCAACTACATAAGAAGTAACATCAAAGAGGAGATGAATATCTTCAATAGTGTCCTTCAACTTTGTAAGGTAGGAACCACAAAACAAAACTACAACATCTATCAAGTTCTCATGCCAAGTAGCTATATTTGGAAGGCAATGAATATCCTACTACATTGAATTAGTAGAGACCATGGATGTAGCAACACTAGTCACATCAAAAATAATAATAGATGGAGGTGATGGAAATTTAGCACATGTCTCTAGTACCTTAGTCAATGAAAGGACACCAAGATTCAAATGACCATTTTGAATCTCCTCAAAAGTGTCCACACTAGATTTTGGAGTGTGTATAGAAGCTAAAAGTAAAATAGGAGAAAAATGTGATAAGGTGTATACTCAAGATTGATTGTCAACCTCCCAACTAAAACAATATATCTACTATGTAAATATTGAATAATGAAAGAATTTGGTGTGAAATCAACACACTTCCCTACTCTACCATGTGTAATTTGATAGATAGAAAGGATAGTGGTTGACAATGATAGAAAACAAATAACATCATTAAATTATCCTTCATCTATGTCAATAGATCCTTTCTCACAAACACACATATATGTGTTGTTAGCCATCATGATGTGGGGGGGTGAACAAGTCTAAAATGAAGAGAATACACTCTTTGATGAAGCTATGTGATGTGAAGCTCCAAAAACAAGTATCCACCTCTCTAACTTGGAAGTTGTAACTAGAACAAGTTCTTTCCCCTTCTATTTCTTTGAATTTCAAGAAGAAGATAATGATGAAGAAGAACCCACTAACATTGTTGAAGGAAAATGGATTTGATACTTTTTAAGAAGATGCTTCAACTCATCAATCTTATTTTGAATAATATTGATGTTCATCATGCATTGATTTGTTGCAATATAGCACTTGGGATCATCCTCAAATGATTTACCTTGAGAGGGAGATGGTTTAGAATTTTTTATAGCTTTTTCTTTTTCTTATTTTACATCTTTTTAGAATTCTTTGATTATTTACATACCTTAGGCTCACTAGCCACCAATACTTATGGTTTAGAAGACTTGATGAGGCCCATTTGAATTAGCTTTGATTCCTCTCAGATTATAATATTTGAAAAGTCGTCAAAACTAGGATCAATATATTCAGCTTCCATAAAAATCCAATGGATATGAAAGCAAAAAATAATATTGAATACTTAAGACCAAGCTTGGATAATATATTTATAATCAATTGTAAATCTTCCTTAATAATCTTACAATTCTTTAGTTGTGTTCTTAGTTTCTTAGTCTTGGATGTGGTTAAAATCCTAAGGATCAAGATTCATCAAATAATTATCAATTTAATACCCATAATATTATGTTTTACCATATAATTTCTCAAAATTCTACCAAACATCCTTAGTTTTAAATTACTTGATTGGAGACGAGATTATAAATCAAAAGAGCCTAATGAACAAATGCATCAAATTGTTTCCTTGTGATTGATCTCCCGTATTGCCTTTGCACTAGCATTAGTAGGTTTAGAAATAGTTTCTCTTAGATATCCTAGATATCCTTTACCCACTATGTCGTTCTATATTGATTGCCTCCATGAAGCATAATTATATGGAGTTAAGAGTTGAATTTAAGTGTTCCCAATTGCAAAAAACACAAAAAAACAAATGAAAGCAATCAATCACCACAAGATTACCCTCCCAAATAATTCAAAGGATCCCATGTAAAAATATATGACCTTAATACTTTATACTTAGTGTGCTCATAGGTGACACTTGTTAAAAATAACAAAGTGGTCTTAGTCTTAGTACATAAACATGTCCAATAAGGCCACATAATTGGAAATACAATTTTCTAATAAGATGAGACCAATCTGATCACAAAATTGTAAAGTAAATAAAAAATATGCATTTTTTTAAAATACAGAGTAGAAAATATTATTGTATGAGCTCAAATGAAGCCTTGAAAGTTCCAAAAATGAGAACTACTCAACAACACTTGTGAGAATCTATAATTTCTAGAAAAATTAGACACCAAAGTAAAAAAAATCTACACCACTATGAAGGTCATGAAATTTTGTCCCAAATATAAAGAATTGCTCACAAAAAAGGTCTTGGATGATTGAGAATGAAACCTCTCAAGTTTGAGTTCAAAATCAAAATTGTCAATAGAGTAGGGGGCTGAAGGTCAATGACATCATGCTAATTTTAGAAAAAATAATAATAGACTATGCTCTCACAAGCCAAAATATGCCCTCTAGGCTGCCAAATTGCCATCAATTTTTAAAGACCATTTTTGGAAATTGGAAACTATTTTTTCTTGTCACAAATTACCTTCAATCTCATGCAAAAATTATTATTGGCTATAATTGGTGGTTTTTGGGTAGTAAATTGTTTGTTTGAAAAAAATTGATAGTATATTTTGTGGTTGAGATTAGGATGCCTTGCTAGATGATTAGAATGGCCATAGGCCAGTGGGTTCATGCCACATGACACTAGCTAGGCTCATTGGTGAGTACCCCATATGTTGCAAACTGAATAAGGTCTACATAGTACCCTGTATATATATATATATATAACTTTGAAAAAATATTAAAAAGACATAATTAAGAAAAAAATTCTACCAATCATACCCACACAAGTGATTGTACAATTCGTATGGCTAAGGTGGAAAAAAATTTGAAGGCATGGGGAAAAAGTGTCAATTTTGATGAATTGACATTTGATCCTTAGATCCTTGGGCCTTTTGGACATGAAGACAAGATCAAATTTGACCCAAAATACTCAAAAATTATAGCTACCTTCTAGATCTAATAACCACCTTTGAAAATAAACTAGGAAAACAAATTCTTTGGAGTTTTCTAATAAGTTTAAAAACAAAAGCACTAAAAAGGGATAAAAATGTGGAAGTTATGACCAAAATAGATTTGAAAATGAAAACCTGACTTTAGATAAGAATACCTGAATTCTAGATCAAAATTTGAAAAAATCACTTGTATCACAAGGTCCGTGGCAGAACCAGCTTTCCAACACCTATAAAATTTTGAAAATTTGATAAAAATTACAAAATTTAGAGCAATGTAAGCAATATGTGGTTTTTATGGAGTTTGAATAGTGTTGATTAGGGCTTAAGCACCTTTCACCTGGGCACCCGATCACCTAGGTGACTGAGCATTAGGCACAAGAGTTGAATCACCCAGGGGGCTAGAGTGTAGCCACTATTGTCATGTTATGACTGAGGGCTAACAGTTAAGGTGATTAGGGAAAAAATTTCAAGTGTGACTCTTGGTTCCTAATGTGACCATGGGTCACAGATTTGAAAAAAGGAAAAACAATCCCCTCACAATTTTGGTGTCGGATGATTCCAAAGCAAATACCTATATTAAATTCTTTTTTTTTCAAACATGTGAATTCTAAGCCACGTGCCCCTATACCTTCAAACTCCCAAGAAAACCTGGATAAAAAGGATTTTAATATCTCCCATGATAAATTATGAATTTCAATTTTTCTTTAAAACCATTTTACCTCTGATTCCAAAGGTAATAAATCAAAAATACTCAAACCAAATTTGCAAGTGTGTCAATTTTGAAACAAAGATTAAGTCAAATTTTGGGTTGAGTTGGAGTAGTGTGAACCAAGATTTGTTGCAAATTTCAAAATTTGGTCCCTTAGATCGCTTGATCTCGTGAATGCCATTAAAATTCCTTCCTTCCTTCATTCAAACTCAAACTAAAATTATATGTGGTAGATTTTCACTTCTAATCAAATTAAACTTGGTGGAAACTAAAAAAATTTGAAGTTAAAAAAAGCGGATTTAAACATGAATTGAAATACAATTCGAGGCTTCCTTGGAATCACCGCCCGAAATATACACGAAGTCTATGTATAGATCAAACCTTTCCATTACTATATATTGCAAATTTTTGTGTATACATTTTTACCTACGTATGGATTAAATGTGGATTTTAAATTGATTTCCAAGAAATTTAATCACCTACCTATGTTTTCACATACTTTTGTAGCTCAAGGGGATAGGGGAGAGGACCAAGTACCTGAGCATGTTTCAATAGTTGTGATAGTAGTTGTTTATATATTGCCCAATATTTTTATCAATATTGGACCAATAGTTGTGACTTTAAAGTGTTAGTGTTGATGATGACTACCCATAATTAAACAAAATGTATTCCTTTGATCTAAAAACCAACCAATCATGTGATTCCACATAAACACTCAATAAAACATGATGTGAATGCACAAGTATTGGATCTCACTTTTTTTTTGGACCTTTTTGGACACCTTGAAAAAAAGCATGTTGATGTGGCATCATATTTGATGATGTGGCCCTGAAACCTTAGTTATAAGCAAGGGACTTGCCAAGTAAGCTACTATAAAAAAATGGGAGTGATTTGAAATTTCCACATAGAATTTTGAGAAGCGTGAAGTTAGGGTGCACAACTACTGGGTCCTCTCCCCTATATACTTGTGGCTTGTGAAATCCTGTGTTTATTTCATGTCCATGTATATCCACCCTACCATGCTCTTGTGTATATCCCTAGATGTCTACCAAAGTATACCAAGGCATATACACAAATATATGTTTGGACGCATGCCTCAATATATACTTAGAATTATACCGAGATATTCTTACTCTCTTATCATGGTGAATATGTGTATATACCTAGTTCGTTTATGTGTATATTGCCTATAAAAAAACTTTGGAAAATATAGTGAAAATAGACAACAGTGTATATCTCCTATTATTTTTTCTTGTCCAGTCGTATGATTGTCTGCATGGTACAGATGGTACAAATTATGTACAAAAGTACAAAATTTTGTGCAATGCACCTTTAACATAGACTAGAAAACACCTCAAAACTTTCATCAAAGAGCACCTTAACTTCGCGCTTCTCAAAATCTTACATGGAGTACAGTAGCTTGCTTGGTAAGTCTCCTGCTTATAACTAAGGTTTTAGGGTCACATCATCAAATATGATGCCACATTAGTATGCTTTTTGTCAAGGTGTCCAAAAAGGCCCCAAAAAAGGTGAGACCAATACTTGTGCATCTACATCATGTTTTATTGGGCGTTGATGTGGCATCACATGATTCGTTGCTTTTAAGATCTAAGGAATACATTTCATTTAATTATGGGTAGTCATCATCAATACTAACAACTTTAAAGTCACAACTATTGGTCCAATATTGTTAAAATTATTGGGCATTATATAAACAAATGCTATCACAACTATTGGAACATGCTCAAGTACTAGGTCCTTTCCCCTATATTAAATTTCATCTTTTGGTTGTCTTAATTGCAGTGGTGCACTCCATTTTTCCCTTCGACACACCTGCAAAAACTTGATTGCTAGAACCACTCAAAAACCTCCAAACACGATAAAGAGGTTTGATCCCCAACGAAGTCGTCATAATGTGAGTGAGTAATAATGAAAAAGACTCATATTCTAACCTATCACAAACTTTAGATAGAGCTCACAATGAAGTTCAAAACAACATAATAGCATAAGCAATAAACTCAAAACTTACCATAAATATTTGTTGTTGAATGATTTTCTCCTTGAATGATTGGGATGTGGATGCTCCTTGCTTGAATAATACCAATTTTGATAGCATATACTTAGCATGAATGATACTCAAATTTTGAATGAATAATACCAATTCTATAGCATATACTTAGGAAAAGGGTGGTTAATTAAATAATATTAAGTTATGGACTTTATGTGAGAGTTAGGTGAGAGGGATATGTCCTAGATTAATTAGGACTAGGTGATGGGACATAAGCTTAAAGGTGATGAAACTAGTCAATTAGGGGTTAGGTGATAGGTTAAATGAAAATTAATAGACCTTGGGTATATTTTAGGTGTCTACATTTTGATTTATGATATATTTATTTTCTATGTTTTACTGAGCATAGGTTTTTCACCAAACATCAAGTTCTTTATTCTACACATGTGAAAAAATAGTAAAATATTGAAAAAAAATTAAATAATATTTACACGTTAGGTATTAATGTCATTGTTTTAGAATTTTTTTGAATCTTGATACATATGAAACAAGATATGTGTTATGACATACACCTATGTCCAAATTATAATTACTTTGACTTCAAAAATTAATTAAGAAAAAATATGCAACAAAAAATATGAAAAAAATCCATACACTAGATATTGATGTTATAAATTGTAATTTAAAATTATGATTTTATCCTTTCTATAAAAAAAATTATGTGTTTCGACATAAACATCACTTTTTATAAATGTTGTTTACTATAAAAACAAGTTATTAAAAGTTATGTAAAAAAATCATAATTTATTTCTAAATTTAAAAAATATATATTTAGAATCTACACACAAATCCTCACAAACCACTAGTTCACATCATCTTCAAATTCTTAACGGTTTAGCTGCTATAGGTGTTAGAAAGTGAATATTTAGTTAAAAAGAAATTGATTTCAATGTCCTACTTTGGCCAAAAAGTGGGACTCATTATTATGGGATCATCCACATGTTAATCACTCATTGTGTACTTGTGTAAATGGTCTCAAGTGTTGTACACATTGTTATACTAATTCCCTTTCCAATGATGACATTGAGTAGTGTGGGATGCTTGACTCTCATCATAGATGGTGATGGATTGGGAAAACAATGGGACCCATGGTCTAGTATGGGATGCACCAACATTCCTTTTCCAAATGAGATATGCTTATGAGCTTATGTGTTATTAAACCAAGTAGTACCTGATGATGAATACAATAGGTTGCATCCACTTCCATGGTGACAATTATTCTCTATGTAAACATGTGATGTATTTTTGGACCATTCAGACTAGATATATGTAATATATACCTAAGCTAGACAACATTGTACTTATGATGTGTGTATGAACTAGTCATAATTATACTATGGTATGCATATGATTTAATCAATATTATACTTGTGATGTGCATATGAGCTAGCCATTGTTGTACTGTGATATGTGTATGAGCTAGTCATTATTGTATAGGTATGATGTGTGTATGAGATAGTCACTCTTATACTTGTGATGTGTGGGTGAACTAATCAACTTGTGTTTAAGTGATGTATACTTGAGCCAATGACTATGTGAACTTGGGATTATGGAATGATATGACCCCTATGTGTATTTGTGTGTGTTTATACACTACTGATTGGTATCAAACCAACAATTGATTGGATGTGTTGTTATTAGGTTCTTGTGTAACTAGATCGATTTAAAAGCATATGCTTAATTAACAATCATGATTTAAAAGAAAGATCAAATATTGCATACAAGAGGTGAGAATGAACCCACTCTATCATTAGTGTACAAACTATGAAACCTTTGATTCCCAAAAGGGGATATGTAGGCAGGGTCGTCACAAATGAACCCTCAAGGTTTAGGTTTAGGTCTAGGGACGACCCTAATCTTGGGAGCATATCACTTTCTAGTGTAGGCATGTGAGTGGTGTTGTGACCCTTCTAGATTATATGGAAGATGCTTGGTTGATTAAGTTGGTAATTATTGTGAATTGAATTAAAAAAGTAGTTGTGTCCAAGGGATGGTTGTTACATAATGGATATTTAGAAATAAAATAGGAGGATAGGTGCACTTAGCTTTGGGAACAAAGTGAAGAATCCATCTTTATGTCATTAAGAATCCATTTTCTATGGTGCTTAAATTCATCCTATTAGTCTAGAAGATATCCTTGGTTTAGTGTAGTCTTAGAAATTATTGTGGTTTGGATCTAAGTTCCCCAAGTTCAAGCTTGTGTGTCATGACCTTGATTTGACTTGCCAGAATGACCCTTGCCACATGAGATTGAGCTAACAAAGTGTGTGTGTAGAGAGTTGTTTGTATTTGCCTTCCTTTTGTTTGAAGTTGTCAAGGTGGTGTGTACAAACACTTTTGAGGAGATTGTTGGTCAAGATCTCCTTGGTAAACCCCTTGAACAAGCTAGTTTTGTGGTTTTGGGTAACAATTATAGACAAGATGCACAAAAGTTTAAATCACCTATATGATTTTGATTCATTTCTCCCTTTAATAAATTGAAGTGTACTCCAAATATTCCTTATAGCCCTCCTATGTCTAGATGCATACTAATGGTGTATTTAATGTCTTTAAATACCAACATATAGTAACAAGTCATAAAAATGTGTATCAAGTTGACTTATAATGCCTAGTAAGAAATGACAAGTGAATTAGAGCTTGAATTTTAAATTTTAAATGAGGTTCAATCTCAAACGACAGGGAGATAAACTTTTAGTAAAATATTAATTTTAAAACATGAAGCGGATGTGTGAAATTGATTGCAAATATGGGTACAATAAATGTCAAATATTGGAAAATGTAAAAGAAAATGATATAAATAAACATGAAAATACAAGTTAAAACTAGAACAAAAATGTATCACTTATCTATAAAAAACAAACCAATTATACACACAATCAAATTATAAATTTACAAATTTAACTCAACTACACATTTCAATCTGTATTTTATCTAATTAAACAATAAAAACAAATAATTATACACAATCAAATTATAAATTTACAAATTTAACTCAACTACACATTTCGATCTATATTATATCTAATTAAACAATATAAATAAATAAAAATACAAAAATATATTATATATAGGGGTGTCCCTGCGACCCAACAACCCTTCCCTGATACCAATGGGGAGCAAAAACATTGCCCAAGCCAACTCTACTACCTGTTTGGACTTTATTTTTTACTTATATTGTCAATACTACTTTAACTTCAATTTATATTAAATTTATTAAAAAAAATTACATTTATCCATTTCAGCCTTTTATGCATGGCACAGTTTTTTATAATGGAAGTTCAAACACTAACATTCCATCTGCATCGATATAAGAAAACTTAGTCAACCTCTTATCTATCATTTCTTAAATTCTTTTCCATTTATAAGTAAAAACCCTTTTCAACGTCCCCACCTAACAGTAAATGTCATACCACCTACCAGTAAATCCAGAAAGTGTGGATTGTTGGGCCGAGTCTAGTTATTAACTGTCTTATTTATAAAATGTCCAAATATTAATAGAACATCTTCAAACCCACACCTTGGCCCTTCCCTCCTAAAAAAACATCCAGTTCTTAATTTTAAGTACAAGAAAGATATCTTATAATATTTTTATGTATGGACTGATTATGAAGTAAGCAGAGTCAATGGAGGACCTTCACTCAAATGGCGAATTTGTTGAAGATGGATCAGTGAACCTCCATGGCCACTCTGTTATCAGAGCTCACGCTGGAACATGGAAGGCATGCCTTATTATACTTGGTGTGTATGAATATGCTCTCTTTTATGGGTTTTACAAAATTATGACCAGCAATAAGAATGCTTGGGGAAAACCTGTGACAGAAAATTGATAACATCAATGTTTGGAATCATAATTTGATACATCTCTTGTATGAATGTTTTCAAGCTCAACTTATTATGGAAAATTGAGTACATTAACAATTTGGATTACAGTAGTTGATTTACACTAATATGAGTCCTCTCTTCTTTCATAATTTTATTTTTGCAGAAGGAATAAGAAAGATTTTTCTGTACTTTGAGAGAAAAACAACTCTGTTTTATACTCAGAGAATGTAGATTGTTCTGTCAACATAAGCAACCCTTTTCTTCTTTGCTTTTGATGAATCTATCTTTCACAGCTGTTTATCTTGATTTCAATCATTACATTTATTTGTTACTCACAGGGGTGGAGATTGCAGAGAGGTTTGCTCATGCTGGCATATCTTCAAATTTGATAAATTATCTCACAAATGTTTTGCATGAAAGCACTGCCACTGCTGCAAGAAATGTGAACATATGGTCTGGGGTGGAATCCATGTTGCCTTTCTTGGGAGCTTTTGTTGCAGATTCATATTTGGGTCGGTACTGGACAATCATTGTTGCTTCACTCGTCTATTTGCTTGTCAGTATTCTTTTCCTTCACAAAATTCTTTTACTCTACATTATTATCGATGGGTAGATCAATGTGGAACAAATTCCTCAACCAGTATAATGTCACTGTATTTTATGAAAGTTTGTAATTGAAAGGCAAAAAGTAGAGCTAATTCAATTTCCAAACTGAAAATTATACTCTTGAGTTTGTGCACATGTTTGGAAATTGAATTAGACATCCATTTGCTTTCAAAATAGCTGAACAAATTTCCATTTTCCTGTATTTTAATCATATCCGTTATATCCAAGTAACACTTCATACAATGGAATGTGACAGGGGCTAATCTTGGTAACTCTATCAGCCTCCCTCGCGAGTCTCAAATCATCATCGTGCAATTATAATTCCGAGTCTTCCTCCAGAGCATCACATTTCGAGATTGTTTTTTTCTTCTTCTCACTTTACTTGGTTGCTTTGGGACAAGGGGGTCACAAACCATGCCTACAGGCCTTTGGTGCAGATCAATTTGATGGTGAAAACCCAAAAGAGGAGAAGCACAAAAGTTCATTCTTTAACTGGTGGTATTTTGGTATTTGCTTGGGAAGCATTTCAGGGGTCACTGTGCTCGTGTACGTCCAAGATAATGTCGGATGGGATGTAGGATTTGGCATTCCTGCCGTTACCATGGCAATGACAATTCTTGTGTTCTTGTGTGGGACTAGGTTTTACCGAAGCAAACCGCCGAGTGGAAGCCCTCTCACTCGAGCCATCCATGTGTTTGTTGCAGCATTCCTCAAACGGAATGCCCCTATTCCTTTCCGAGAACGTAATCAATTGGCTTCTATTCAAGAAGTAGAGGTTCTGAAGACAGAGTCAAGAAGACGACTCTTGCAAACAAACAAGTTCAGGTAAGCACTCCATGGTACTGTTTGTTTTAAATCTAGGGCTGTCATATTTAAGCAGAATGCTACTTTAGAGTTCAGGCTCAAATAATTGCAACAGAGCTCGTTTTTGTGTTTTCAAACTGGGGAATGGACCAAATAGGCGTTGGTTTACTGATGAGGCTGAAGGGGGTTTGAAGATGTCCACCGAGTTTCATGAAGGGACGTTGGATGCAATTCTCGACCTGGCATCTAAGCTGAAGGAAGTCAGTGTAGACAGTAATAATATTTGGGAACAATGCTAGTTCAAATTCTTGGAGTTCTCATTTGTGTTTATTTTAGCCCTATCTACTTTGGAGGATTTTATCAATGAATGTCCTCGTGTTGGTTTTTTCCAGGTTTCTTGACAAAGCAACAATTGAAGATGAATTAGACTTTGAGTGCACATCAACACGCAATTGGAGACTTTGCACAGTTCAACAGGTTGAAGAGGTAAAACTTCTTCTGGGCATTTTACCAATTTGGATGGTATGTTTGATGTATGGTGTTGTCTTTGCACAAGCTTCCACATTTTTCACAAAACAGGGCAGCACAATGGATAGAAAAATTGGTCGACATTTTGAGATCCCTTCTGCAAGTATGCGGTGTTTTATTGGCATATCTATTATGCTATTGGTCCCTGTCTATGACCGCATCTTTGTTCCCATTGCAAAAAGATTATCAGGGAACGAAAGAGGTATAACATTGCTCCAAAGGATAGGCACCGGTATGCTTTTTTCTGCACTTTCAATGATTGTCGCTGCAGGGATAGAAATTAAAAGAGTCAAGGCAGCAAAGGATAATGGACTGATAGACATGCCCTCTGCAACAATCCCAATAAGCATTTTTTGGCTGCTTCCACAATATGTTCTTTTTGGTACAGCTGATGTGTTTGCAGTGGTAGGAATGCAAGAATTCTTTTATGATCAGATGCCAGACACAATGAAAAGCTTGGGTATTGCTGTCTATTTGAGTGTTATAGGAGTTGGTAGTTTCCTGAGTAGTATCCTAATTTTGGTCATTGAGAAGGCTACTTGCGGAAAGCAGGGGCATTGCTGGTTTGCAGACAACTTGAACAGAGCCCATTTAGATTACTTTTATTGGCTTCTAGGTTCTTTGAGTCTACTCAACCTGGGCATGTTCATGACCTTAGCCAGCTGTTACAAGTACAAAAAGACTGCATCTACTCACACACAGAATTCTACCTAAAAGCTAACTTCGTGTTATACCTATGTGAGTGCCACTAGCACTTCTTTATCAGTTTTAATGTTGTAATTTGTTATTACAATGTAAATATATGGACTAGTAGGTTCTTTCCACATTTATGAACTGGGTTAAGAACCCCCACAATGCACACTCTCACATTCTACAAGAGTCCAGATGAAAAGCTAAAATTTATATGGGTTGACACCATAAATTCCATCTAAAACCATATCAATTATACTTGGACTGTTGCATAGTTATAGTGTATAGAAACATAACTTGTATTATGTAATTAAAAACTTAATTTGTTATTCTCATTTAATGAAATTGTTTTTTAAATCATAATGGTTCTACAAGGAAACACTACTCATCTGGGATTGAATAAGCTTGGTGCGTTAATTCTCTCAAAGCTCCCTGTAATCTTGACATGAATTGTTGGAAAACATTATCATGATATTGCTTCCATCAACCACACCCAAGTTTACTCTTTTTTTTTTTTTAAATAGCAAGAATGCTTACATTTATTCCTCTCCGATCCCCTAAGAAGATATTATTTAAAAGAATTCTACTAAGTATTATTTCCTCCTTATTAGAGAGCATTTTTTTATATCTTGTGTCTATGTGCTCTCTTCCTAATGGGATATCATCTTCATCAATTCTTTGGATGGTCAATAAATTATGGTTGGATTTCTATTTTGTGATGATTTTTAGAGTTGTTTTGGCAATTAAATTATTAGTAGCTTTTTTATAACAATTGTATTTGAGAAAAAAGTTTGTTTGTTTGTTATATATATATATATATATAAATAAGTAGCTTTTTTATAACAATTGACTGGGGGGTGACCCTTTGGTAAAATGGTGAGGCTTCTTGCGTGTAGAGCCAACAACCAAGGTTCAAACCTTGTGGGGTCGCTCTCTATCGTGTCAACAATGGAGTTTGCTTACCCTGGTGTTAAGGGAAGGCTCCTTGGTGAAGTGGTGGGGCTTCTTGCTTGTAGTGCCAACAACCAAGGCCCAAACCTTAATATCTTTTTTGGAATATAAAAAATGGAGCGATGAACAAAGCGAGTGTAGCAAGGAAGTGCAAGGGCAAGGGCAGAACGAGGAAGAGTTGTCTGCAGCATCAACGATAAACTCTTATTGCTTGTGCGACAAACGAAGAAGATGATGCTGATGTTGATGGTGTCATGGATGAAGTTGAGGTCAGCAATGGTGTTGGAGCAGTGGTCTATGTGGAAGGAGATATGCTCTCCCAAACGCTGGTCGATTCCTCCTGTGGGTTTGATGGCAATAGAGGAGGCTTTGCAGATGGTGAAATCACTGCTAATGTTCTTGTTGCTATGGAGGATGTTGCTTCTGCGGTTATGGGAAACTTTGCTTTTAGTGATGAGGTCTTGGTTGCAAGCTTTGATGGCTCTGATGTGGGAGCTAAAGAGGTGGGTTTCCAAGCTCATGAGGGCTAGGAGATGGAAAATGCTAATGTTTTAGATGAGGATTTGCGTACCCTTAAGGAAAATTTTCCCCCTTTTTCTTATGATGGATCTGACTTGGATACTGGTTCTGAGTATGATCTGCCTAATGAGGAAGAGGAGCTCCTTCTTGATATTCTCTTAGAGGCTTGTAGGAAGTTGTGGGGGTGTGAGGAGGTTGAGAAGAATGTGGAGGAGTCTCATTCTCCTTTTTTTGGGTTGCGTAAGGGTTTCCTTACTCAAAATGCTCCTATTCTTTAGGATTGTTTGTTGCAGAGAATTCATGGAGTGGAGGATGATTCCACTCGTGCTGCTCTTGCTTCCCCTAATCTAAGTGGAGAGGTTACTTGTAGTTTTCAAAAGAATGAAGGTTTGGTCTGTGATGGTACAGGAGCTTTGGGCAGGTGGTTGCTTCTCCTATTTGTGAGGTGTTGGTTGTGTCTCCTGTGGCTTCTGCCCCTTCACCTATGGTGGTTGTTCTTGTTCCCAAACCTACGTTGGGTGAGGATCTTAGTGCTAAGGAGATTGAAATTGATATTCCCGATTCTATGCTGGCTAAGTCATCGGATTGGCTCTCAAGCTCGCTAGTTGGGAGATTTAGTGGTAATCGTCCCATTGTTTGACTCTGTCAAAAGATGGGCTCTTAGGGCTTGGCTTCTAAGAGGTTAGGTTAAGGTAATTGCTATGTGGAATAACTATTTTATTTTTTCATTTTCTGATATGGAGGACTACATAAGGATTCTCAAAGAAGGTCCTTGGTTAATGGGTATGAATGGCCTTTTTCTTACTAAGTGGTCTCCTTGTTTCAACCAATGGGATTTCAAGTCTCTTGTTTGGGTTCATCTACAAGGATTACCTTTGGAATTCTGGAATGAATTTTTTTTTATGATCATTGCTAATTCTTTTGGGAAATTTTGTGTCACTTACCCTATTACCAAATTAATGAAACATTTGGTGTTTGCCAAATTTTGTGTGTTTGTTGAGAGGAACAAGGTGCTCCCTACTCAATGTGCTTTATTTTCCAAGTATGGTACCTAAGTTCAAGAAATGAAATTTGAAAGCTCTCCTTTTATTTACAATACTTGTCAGAAAGTGGGACATGCTACTTCTACCTGTTTGGCCAATAGGAAGCAGTAGTTTGTATGGAGGAAAAAGGAACAACCCCCTATTTTCGAGCAGTCTTCTTCTCCTTGCATGGAGGTTTAGAGGGAGGATTGCAATGGAAATTTTTCTTCTATTTTTTCCACTCCTACTAAAGAATTGAGGTTTCATGATGGATATGAAGGTGTTTGTTTGGATTCTCCCTAGTAATAAGAAAATGCATCTGGGAGAGAAGGATCTTGGGTCAAAAGTCAAGCAACAATCTTTTGACCATTTCTTTAAACCACCCTAAGTGTTTTGTTCTTGGGGTATTGGCGCAATGGCTTGTGCGCTAGTCTATCTAGTTGCTAGTCTATTGTTTTTGTTTTATGGTTTATGTGTTGTAGTTCTTGTTGTTCCTGACTGTTTGTTGTTTTCTAGTCTGTTTTCTTCGGTTGTTTTGACCTGATGTAATACTTTATAGAGGATCAGGGCCCTTCCTTGCTTATTTAATAAAAAACAATTGTATTTGAGAAAAAAAGTTAGTATATATATATATATGTGTATATATATATATATATATATACATATAGTATCTTGGATTTATGATTTTTTGTGAGAAGTCTTTAGTAGGAGTTAAACTAACAGAGCTAAGAGAAGTATTAATTCAATATAGCAGAGGTGCTAACTTGACAACTAAAGGAATATGTAGGCACTTAATTGTCTTCAATCAAGAAAGAAAGTTAGGATAAAACTTATTTTCCTAAAAAAACTTAAAAAAAGATGCAATATAGATATTGCACCAACAATCCTAGAGGGATAGATTGTATAATATTCATTTGTGGCATTCTAACGAGACAATTGTGGGCCATCTTTTATGTAGTTATTAAACATAAATGATTACAAAAAAGTGCCTCTAATATCCTTGGACAGTATGGCGCTGGAAAAATCTCAAAGAGGAGCATGTATTCACAATATCTCAATCAAGAACAAGGCATTTGGGGCCAAGTTAGTTTGGAAAATGTACACAAAGCCTGAAACGAAGTGGTGCAAACTAATGCAGGCTAAGTATCTTGACACTCCAAACCCCTTGAGGATTCTTACTATTTCAAACCCGTCTTCAGGATTGACCATGTGGAATTTCTTGATGTTATGCAAGTCGATTATTACTACATTTAGTACATGGGAAATTCATGATGGGCAAAGCGTGAAGTTTTGGGAGGACTCGTGGAATGGTAAGCCCCCTTTGAAAAACATTCAGGAATTAAAGCAGGTAAGGGCTGTATTTTCAAGAGAATGGGGTGAAAACTTTCTAGATTGTGTACATTCAATAGAAGGCCTAATGGGTAAAGTAATCTGGAAAAAGCATTATGATTCATCCCTTTCTGCCAATCAATTTTCATTGCTTCAAGATCTTCTAAAAAGTAGAATTGTGTTCATCTTGGGGAAGCCTGATAAGATTCTATGGGCTCATTCGAAAGAGGGCTCCTACTCTATGAAGCAAGGATATCAAGCTCTAATCCAACGTAGGGATTAGTTGGTCTCATAGAGGGCTTATTCATTTTCTGGAATAACAAGATTCTCCCAAAAGTTGGGAGTTTTGCATGGTTAGCTTTACGAAAGAGAAATTTAACGAGTGATCACTTAACTAAACTGATAATTGCTAATCTTTTCAAGTGTCATTTATGTGAGGAAGAGTTGGAGAATGTAGACCATTTGTTTGTTCAATGCAGCTTTGTGCAGGATTGTTGGCTCTTCATAAAGAGCAAGTTGAACTTACACAACCCTTTGCAAATTCTATTTGGAACATCTTCCAGAGTTGGCCATTATTGTATAAACCTCTTTTTTTGCTTCTATATGGCAATTTATTCCACCACTAGTAATATGGAATATATAGTGGGAACACAATTTACGTGTTTTCAAGAAATCAAGTTCTTTAATTGAGGTCGTCAAAGTCAAGATTGAAAAAGCAGTTTTAGAAGTGGTTAATGCTTATATTCTAAAACATAAGAAAACGTCCTCCTTGCTCACAAGTTGGGATGACTCTGTTTTGAAGGGCTGGAAGAACATAATTTTGTCATTTGTAGGAAGTTTACATCAAAATAGCATAGTGAAGGTGAATAGAAAAGAAATCAAATGGAAACCCCCATGTTCTAGTTTTTTCAAGCTTAACTTTGATGGTGCTTCGAGAGGAAATTCGGGCATCTCAGAGGTAGGAATTTGTATCTGAGACTCTTTGGGATCAGTAATAGTGGCTAGTTCATTTTCACTTCCAATGGGCACGAATATTGTGGCTGAGGCTTAGGCAGTCCTGACAGGATTGGAAATTGCCCTCAAATTGGGTATTGCACAAGTTCATATTGAGGGGGATTCCTAAATTATAATTAATGCCTTCAGGGAGAGAAAGGCACATAGTTGGTGTTTGAAATATATTTTACAGAAAATTTGATTTTTGTTGGACAAATTTCAAACTTTTATCATCTCACATACTTACAGAGAGGGGAATGGCATGGCAAACAAATTGGCGAATATGGGTTGTGATGGGAAAGAAATTGTTGTGTATAATGACATAGAATTGCAAGCATACCCGAAAGTTACTGCAATAGTTGTTAAGGAAGCCACGGCTTCGGCCACGTGTGAAAGATGAAGGTGGCATCAACAAAGATTTTGTTTGATGGGTGGCATCAGTTGTGGCATTGTTTGCTCACCCTTCTAGATAGTCTCTTCATATATATTGAAAATATAAAAAGAAAAGACAAGCAACAACTAAAAAGCTTACAAGAAAGTTTTTTATGAAATTTCGAAGCAATAGTTTTCGGAGTGCCAAGTTTTGAAGCAACAAATTCAAAAAACATGGTATAGATTTGGCTAGAGATATTTCAATTGTATTAGAGCAGTAAGCCCTTAAAGAGTAGCAACATAAATGGATCCGTAAGATATAGGCCTATGATTTTGATATTGAGTACGTTAAGGGTAAGAAGAATGTGGCTGTCGAGGCCAAAGTTCCGGAACAACAGTTTCCGGAGCACCAAGTTCTGGAGCAACAGATTCAGAAAATTTAGATCAGATTTGGCTTGAGCAAGAAGGGTGCAGGGTCTTGTCCTAGACATGATCTTAATAGCGCAGGAAGACCCAAGGGAGAATCCAGTCCAGGGGTCGTGCAAGGGTGCTTAGTTCACTTTCTTCATGCCCAAATCTATCTTAGTTTTAGGATGAAAAAACAAGTTTTGTTGTGGATTTCTGAATATTTTGTATAATTAGCCCATTTTCAGTAGTAAACTTGGGGCTGGCAGATAACTCATCGTTGTAAAGGTTTTTTTGGGATCATATAAACTATTACCTATTGTAAATTTTTATTACTATTAATATATCTACAGGCCCCCGCCTTTTGCTTAGAAAAAAAACTATTATATATATAATTTTTATAATTATTAATTAATAAATATTATATTGTTATTTAATACAAAATATAATTAATATATTATATATTTATATAATACAGATTAAATTATGTAATTATATACAATATAATTATATTAATAAATATATATAATAGTATATATAGGTTGTATTATTATTATTTAAATAAAAAAAATATATAGGTTATTATTTATTTACTATTATAGATATAAATCAACTTTTTAATTTTTTTTTTTTAATTCTTTACCATGAGCCCGCAGTGTATGTGATGGAGCTCTAAATAGTCTATACCCCAGGGCTCCATCACATACACTGCGAGCTGGCGGTAAAGAATTAAAAATAATAATTTTTCCTTGCTATACTGTGGGGCTCCATCATGTACAGGTGGTAAAGAATTAAAAATAATAATCTATATTGCAAAATTAAAATTTACTATTATATTAAGTATAAGTATGATTATATTTACTATTATATTAAATATAAGTATGATTATATTTACTATTATTATTATTACTATTATTTACTATTTAACTCAAAGAGGGGTAAAAATTTATTCAAAACATAAAAGAGAAAAACAAAACAAGGGCATTAAACATCCCTATCTATCTCCACTAATTGGTCCAATTTTTTGGACAAATCTGGGGGTAATTGACCCCTTTCCACAATATTTCAATCCTGCAAATGATTAGAAGCCCACTTAGCCAAACAATCAACAACCCCATTCCATTCCCCAGGAATATGACAAAAAGAAACATAATCCAAGGAAGCACACAGATTAAGAATCTATTTTATAATAACAACCAAATGCCAACTAACATCCTCTAACTGTTGTCTCTTCAGTAAAGTCACTACCACTTGAGAATCAGATTCACAAATGATCTGTCTCCACCCAAGAGCACAACTATGCTCCACAACACATAAAATGGCAAGAGCCTCCATCACATTGTTAGCATACCAACCCTTATAAACATAAAAGATAAACTCAATAGTCCCAAAACTAGTCCGCCCAACACCTCCAATACCAACATGACCAGGATTTCCACAAGAAGAACCATCTGTGTTGATTTTCAACTCACTCTAAGGAGGAGGACACCAATGCCCCTCCCTATTTATCTTCTAAATAGGATGTCAACATCTATTTATCATAATCTAACCAACACTCTGAGCACCCCCCCTTAGAAGAGGGAGATTGAGATGAGTGCAACAAGAAACCTCTCCTAGATCCACACCCTCAGCCAAGTCACACTTAGCCACAATAGTTTCTCCCAAAGAATGCAAAATCTTCCACCACAAATGTTGGACAACCAACTTCACATCTAAAAATCCTATGATCCCTCTCCAGCCAGATATGCCAAATAATAAAAGTCGGTTCAAGAGCTAGAGTAACTTGAAGAAAAGAGGTCTTAATAGGGGTCTTCCCCCATCGGGCAAAGAACACCACCAAAGAAGAGACATGCCAGCAAGCCTGGTTCCACACAACCCACCAAAGATGCTAAATCCTCCTAGAAAAGGAACATTAGAAGAAGAGATGAGAGACATTCTCTTCACTTTTACAACACAAAACACACATCGAGGGACCCTGGAACCCTCTCTTGCACAAGTTATCCCAAGTAAGACACCGGTTCTAGACCACCAACCACATAAAAAAATTGCACTTGGGCCAAGAAAATTTGTTCCACACTTGCTTCCACCAAGGAACCTCAATGTCCCCAAACACTTGCCTAACCAACTCACCATAACCTGTTGAAACATAGTACTTACCAAATAAATCATTGTTACTCCAAGCCAAGACATCCTGCCCCGCCATGGAATTGCATTCACGTGATGCCAGAATCTGAGCCAACTCATGCCTATCCTCCTTAGACCCTCCTGGCGGCCAATTCAAGAAGTGCTTCCATCTAAGGCTAATAGCCAGTCCAATATTCCGAATAGACTTATAATGCTCAACCGTATTCCAACCAGCAACAGTAAAATGATCACAAAGAGACTGGAGGTGAGGGTAAGCAGAAAGAATAGGAGGATGACCATCCTAAGAATCCCACCAAAAAAGAGTCTGAGAACCTATATGGCATATCCAAAAAATCCCCTTCTTAACCAACTGAGCCCTCAATTTGAGGGTATTCCAAATCATAGATCCCCTTCCTTCTAAAGGGAAACAAAGAACATCAAAAGTGTTAACATCCTTAAGATACTTGTGAGTAAGAATATAGGACCAAAGTTGATGTTGACTAGTACACCAACACCAATATAACTTGGCTGCAAGAGCTTGCCCATTCAAAACAACGGAACACAATGCAAGGCCCCCCTCTTTCTATGGCTTGCACACCATATCCCACTTAACAAGACTCCACTTAACTGACTACAAGTTACCACTCCAAAGAAATTGTCATGAGAGAGCATCAAATTCCCTCAAGAAATACAAAGGAGCTGCCTAAACAAAACACCTATAAATAGGGAGAGCCTAGATAATAGACTTCAAAAGAGTCACTTTTGCAGCAGTAGAAAGCCAATGATGAATCCAATGATTGAATTTACTGTGCAACTTATCAAGCAAATTTTTCCAAGCAAACCTGGGCTACCTACCAACAACAAGAGGTATTCCTAAATAGACAAAGGGAAGATACCCAATATGAAACCTCAAAATTTTAGCAATCCTCCATTGAATAGCTTGAGGAGTATTAAAAAAGAAGATAGAAGACTTGTGCTCATTGACTTTCTGACCCAAAGCAACAAGGTAAATATCCAAAGCCCGCCTAAAAGAAACAACCTCGTGAAGGCAAGCCCTCCCCATAAGAGAAGTGTCCTCCACAAACTGAAGATGAGAGAGTTGCGGTAGCCCATTGCCCCAACAACCTTGAATCATGCCCTGGGAAACCCATGACTTAAGAAATTTTCCCAAACCCTCAGCCATAATAATAAACAGGTAAGGGGAGAGAGGATCGCCTTGACGAAGGCCCCTGGAAGCCTTAAAAAGCTCAGAAGGTTCCCCATTCATAAGAACCCAAAAAGAGGAAGAGGTAACACAACTCATAGTCCAACTGACCCAATCAAGACTAAAACCAAAGCCTAAGAGAATTCTCTGCAAAAATGCCACTTAACCCTATCATAAACTTTGACCATATCCAACTTGATAAACACAAATTTTTCCTTAGAAGTGGCCATAAAGTGAATGACTTCAGAGGCAACCACCACCCCATCCAAGATCTGTCTACTAGCCACAAAACCTCCTTTCTCCTCAAAGATTACAGAAGGAAGAAAAACTTTGAGCCTCTCTACAATCAACTTAGTAATAATTTTGTACACCACATTACAGAGAGCAATAAGTCGAAAGAATTTGAGTTGATTCACACCTTCCTTTTTAGGAATGAGAACTAGAAAAGTAGAGTTCAAGGCACGAAGCATCTACTTACTGTGAAGAGATTCTAGGGAAACCTCCAGCAAGTCCAAACTTATAATATCCCAAAATTCTTGAAAAAAATTCAACAAGAAAACCATCTGGACTAGGGGCTTTACCTTTATTCATCCCAAAAACAACCTCTTCCAATTTAGGCAAAGAAATCGGGCGGATGAGGAAATCATTCATCTCCTTGGAGATCAGGGAGGGAATACAAGCAAGGATAAAATTCTCCTCATCTTCTGCAGGGGGTGAATCCTCTTTAAAAAGAGTAGAATAAAACTGTCTAGCCTCACGAGACAAAGCCTGCAACGAAGAAATGTGGATCCCATCTGCATTGACTAGAGAGGAGATACAACTTCTATTGCAACGAGCCTGCACAGAATGATGGAAGAATGCAGTATTCTTGTACCCTTCCTGAAGCTAATCAATATGAGCCTTTTGCTTCAAGAAAATCTCCTCACGAAGCTTCGACTTCTCCACTACTCTCGCAGCCTAGGATTTTGCTTGACCCAAAGCATCCGCCAAACTGAAATCTTGAATTTGGTGAGTAATCACATCAAGGCACACCTGGGCATTCCTCTTCATTACCTTAAAATTTCCAAAACTCATCTTATTCCATCTCTTAAGGTGAAATTTAACATACTGAAGTTTCTTCACAAAGGTGTACATAGTTGTACCATAAGCAGGGTTGCCATCCTGCCACCACTAGGCCATAAGATTGTGCAAAGAAGACTCTCGAAGCCACATAAGCTAAAACTTAAAGGGAGGATTCTTGGGAGCTGTAAAATAGGTTACTAAAAGTTTAATTGGCCAATGAGCAGAACCCCTCCAGTCAAGAATCTCAAAACTAGTAACCAATCTACCTCCCACCCAAAAATAGGAAACAAGAAATCTATCCAACCTTTCAGAGATCACTTCCTCTCCACTTCGTTTATTATTCCAAGTGAAAACCCCATTAGAAGGCTTAACATCAATTAAAGCTAGCAAATCCACATTCTCCTGAAAAAGATCAGAAGTAGGCCCAAGTTGAGGCAACCCACCTCTTTTCTCCTCCAAGCTCAACACATAATTAAAATCACTAGCTAAGATCCAAGGAAGATATGGAGCACATGATCTAACATACCTTATATGAGCCCAAAGCTGGATTTTTCCACGAATATAAATTGGGGCATAAACATTGGTAACCAGAATGGTCTCACCTATTTCCAAGGAAGAGGCAACCATGGAAATAGTAGAATGACTAGAAATCCACCAAAGTGGAGCAATCTTTCTTGGATTCCCAAAAAAGAGCCAAACCCCCAGAACTCCCCTGAGAACCAATGCATTGACACTAACCAAAATACCAAATACGAGAAGCACACTGAAGCATGAAATCAACTGAAAGTTTAGTCTCCTGAACAAAAAAAAGTCCGGAGAATGGACAACAACCAGATTATGAATAGCCTTTTGATGGGAGGTGCTATTCAACCCCCTTACATTCCATGAGAGAACAATCATGGGGGAGATGGAGAAAAGTGGGCATCAATGGGTTTAACAAACCCAGATTCCACCAACAAATCTCCAGTACGCTTAATGTTCTCAAGATTCTTCTTGTGGCCACTTTTAGAAGAGTGCTCAGACAATCCCCTCGTAATCGTGCGTTGTTGCACCCCCAAGGCTAGAGAAGACCCCTTGATGTTGCCAGAAACTAGCCCCTCCTTTGCCAAATTTTCCAAAACAATATCATCTTCATCCTGCATAGGATCATTCAGAGATACTAGATGATCCTGCATACCTTGTGATAAATGAATATTCTGACCAAATCCCTGTCCCCGCCCCACAACACAACCCATACCAACAACATTAGAAGGCACATCCAACAGGATTCCTTCCTCCAAAGTTGAAGTGTCCAACACCTCAAACTGATTAAAGTCCTCTTCATTCTTCCTGTCCTTGAACGATCTCTTTTGGCCATGACCCTTAGCCCAAGGCTTAACCAACACAAAGCTATCCTTATCTGATTCACCCTCCATCACGAAAGATTTCCATTTATCCTCCCTACCAACTTTTGGAGTCGAAGATGAAGGGAAGGAATTAGAAGGAGGAGCCTTATTAATCCTAGGACATTGCTTTTGAAGATGTCCATACTCATGAAAAATCCAACAACGAAAAGGAATGGACTCATAATCAAGTTGTTGAATCCAAGACAAAGAGTGAAGACAAATTTCTAGAGAATTCAACAAGGGATTATTCAAATCAACCTCCACACAAATCCAAGCAAAAGAAATAATGTTTCTTTCAAGGGTTTGTTGAGCAACTGCACCAGGCTTACCAAGAAGAGCAATAATCCATTGTAAAATATTTTCTCTCCAAAACTCCAAGAGAAGCCACGACAGAAAAACCCAGACAGGAACCCTCAATGAAAATTCTTTAGCTGAATTAAAACCCATATGCCAAGGTTGAATAAACAATCCAACCTGATTATAAAAGTAGGGTCCTCCCTCAAAAACCCGATTCCTATCAACCATATTGGAAAAAACAACCACAAAATAACTGTTTGCATCCACCATTAGCTCCATGTCACCCTCAACCTACCACGTACGGCTAATCCAAGCATCCAAAGACGACAGAGGAGTATAGATCCCAATAAATTTGCAGATTAAAGCATGTCTACTCTAATAAGAAACATCATCAACCACAAATTTAGGAGAAAGAAACAATACTAGACAATCCTGACTTCTAGGTAAACAACCATTCACTTTCTTCAGTTTAGGGCCCTCCCCCACATAAAATGACTCAGACTGTTGAGCTTGCAACCTTGATGAAGATCCATTGTGAAACACACCATGATCAGCCACCACTAGATTGGTAGAAACCTAATGCTCCACCATAATCCCAGCAACAGATGCCCCCAAACCCAAACAAAAAGAACCCCAACACATGCATCGATGGAGACAAACCCCACACCTCACAACAAAAGAACATGAGCAATAGAAAAAAGAAACTCCCCCCGAACACCAGAATCACCCCCCACCACTGAAAACACTTGAACGCAACCAAAGAAGAGGACATGAAACACATGCAAAGGCATGCACGCGACCTTATAGGCTGCACACAACCTCACCCGTGCAACAACAAAGTATCAACACCATCTTCAAAGAATCTTGGACTCCAACCTCCATGTCAAGTCGAAAATAGAATGAAGGCTTATGATTATCTACTATTATTTACTATTATTACTATTATTTACTACTATTATTACTATTATTTATTATTAAATTTACTATTATTTATTACTATTATTTACTATTATATTTAAATATAAAAATATATAGGTTATTATTTATTTACTACTATAGATATATTTAAATACAAATATATATATAATAGTATATAAAGGTTATATTACTACTATTATAATATATAAGAATACAATAGGTTAACCCTTCCCCGTGAAGGAGGCGAGAAATTTTTTCACAGTTTCATTAAATCTTTCAAATGTTTTACGCGGTATTACTTTTAATTGTAATGACATTTTTAAATGGTGTGGGGAAGAGGGAAATTACCAATTAGTGTGACTAATTATTTAGTTGTGTTTTTTACCTGATGATCAAATTAGTCATTTATAGTTGTGTTGCCAAAAAATAGTAGAATTTAGTAATTTTTAGTTGTTGTGACTAAAATTTTTAGTCACCTAGTCATTTATTTGTCAAATTCTACTAGTGGAAAAGGGCAGGTGACTATAGGGGTGGTGAAGTTTGATGTCACTGCTCAGCTCATTGTGGAGGTGACAAGTCTGGAGAATGAGGGAAGAAAGGTTGCCAAGAAAAGTGGAGCCGACTATCAAATGTTTGTGGAAAAAATTCTTCATGACGGAGAGAAACTAACGTGGTTCTAGAATGGGTATGTCAGGCTTGAACTTTTGCCACCTTTTGCATTGGTAAGTATGTTTGTAATGAGATATTTCACATTAGAGGGAAGATACATGATAGTCCATGCTTATCATTTTCCTCTGCTTAACCACGTCCACCATAATGAACGCATTAACCTACCCTTTTTTTTGTTATCTTCCTTGCAACAAAACATCGAGAATGGTGTGACTCCCCCACTGCACCAAGGTCTTATGCTAGCCTTCTACAAGTATGCCCTAACTAATAATCCTCATGGAAACCCTCTGGCTGCTAGGAAAGACATCCCTAATCAAAATGCTAATGTGGAAGATGAACCCCAGGTTGATGTTAATCCTAATCTAGAGGCGCCTAACCCTAAGCCTCTACCTCAAATTATTGCTCCTAGGGAAATTTCCCTTGTGAATGCAACCCCCTTGGTTGCTCATTGTTCCAAGCCCTCTACCCTTGTTGGTAAGTTGGCTTTTGTGAAAAAATATTTTGAGTTTGATTTGGTTAAGGCAACCCTGAAGAAGCGAAAACACTCACCGCTACTCCTTGAACCACCGAGGACTAAGAATTTGAAAGATGACCAAAAGAAATAGAGTGTTGTCATTGCCATAAATGAAGACCAAGAGGGGAAGCAATGAGATGATATGGAGGAAGGGCAGTCGGGTTTGATCAATGGGGGTCGTAGATCGATGCATTTAGCTAAGGTTGCCTCATTAGACAAAAAGGGAAAATAGAAGGCTGTACTAACCAAGATGAGGCGAAACAAATGGTGGTGGAAGAATTTGAGCCACACGTTGATGATGAAAGTGAAGACCTGGAATTTGAAGAGAGTGCTTATGAAATGGGAGAGGAAGATTTGGAGGAGGTTAAAGATGATAAGGAAGAGGAAGACAATGGGAAGGAAGAGGAACCTAGGGTTTCTATGAAGGGGGCTACTGAAATGGAGAACAAAGTCATTGCCTCTAATTCTCTTGAGGATTTAACATTGATTTTCTAAAAAGAAGGATAACTTTTATGCAGGTACAGATGGACAACATGGAGAAGGAAATCATCACCTTGATGAAGGTCACCAACAGTCTCATGTAACGTGCTATGGTGGGTGCGGTCTCTAGACAAACTAAAATAAGAAAGATGCTCAAGAAGACGGGGAAAAGTGAAGACAAGAAGGACTAAGAAGATGAAGATCGCCCTGATTTGAGGGAGTTTATCTCCAAAATTGGAAAATACTACGATTTGATTGTCAATGCTAAGTAATGGCATTGTTTCTCTTTTTTGTGTTCCTCTCGCTCAGTTATTATGGCTGCTCTGAAACTTTTGGTTCTTAGTTTTATTATCCCAGACTGCTATTTCATAATAGTTGTGTTATTGTTAAATACCTTGCTAGACTTTGATTAATCTTATTGATGGTCTACGTACTATTATATGGATTACTATGGGGATTTTGTTTTTGATTAAGCTAATTATGGTTATGTGGTTGCAATTTTGGTTACTTGGCCTGTGAGCTAGTTTTTGTCTTTTGCTTATTTCTGGTGGTGGTTGGTGTTGTTTTTCCCATCCTATTTCTCTTTTTGTTGTTATGGCTTTGTAACCACGGGATCAGGGTCCTTTCCCTACTTAATTAATAAAAAACAAGGTGAAAATCCTATGTTTTATGCCATTCAAAATATATTTTCCATGGTACACAAATTCACGCTCTTAGTATAGAAGTTGTCCCTAACTTAGTGTAGTTATAGAAATAATTGTGGTTTAGATCCAAGTCCCCTAAGTTCAAGCCTAAGTGTCACAACCTTCATTTAATGTGTAAGAATAATCCTTGTCACATGAGATTGAACTAACAAAATGTGTGTGTAGAGATTTATTCACCTTTTCCTTCCTTGTGTTTGAAGTTGTCAAGGTGGTGTGTACAAACACCTTTGAAGCTATTGCTAGATCACAATGGTCAAGTTTCAACCCCTTGGACATGCTAGTTTTGTGATTTTGAGTAATAACTATAGACAACATGCACAAATGTGAAAATCACCTATAGTATTTTGATTCCTTTCTCCCTTTAATAAATTGAAGTGAACTCCAGATATTCCTTATAGCCCCCCTATTTCTAGCTGCATATTGATGGTGTATTTAATACCTTTAAATACCAAAACTAGTAACAAGTCATAAAAATGTGTACCAAGTTGACTTATAATGACTAGTACAAAACGACAAGTGTTTTATAGCTTGAATTTTAAATTTAAATTTAAAGTTCAATCTTGAATGACATGGAGAAAAACCTTTAGTAAAATATTAATTTTAAAACATGGAGTGGTTATAGCTATTCATGACATTGTGTGATGGTTAAATTGTGGCATTGTTGTTATAGTCACTAAGGTTCAAACCCTAGATGCAACATTGTGATCATGGGCATTGAGCCCTTGTTGATTCATTGTGTTCACAAGTTTGAATCTTTGCATTGAAGATGTTGGTGTTCATGTTGGTGGCTTCATACTCCAAACATTTGCTAGATTGGTGTGCTTGTGGACTTTGTGCCCTTGTTGGGCTACCATGCTTGTGTGTTTGAACTATTTGTGTTAATATTGTGTATTCATGCCAAGGATGAGGTCCCCCATTTGTGACCTTACTTAGCTTAGGTCAGAATAAAAATTTTAGTGTTATCAATTAAAAATAAAATAAAATGGATGTGTATGAAAATGATTGCAAATATGAATACAATAAATGACTAATTTAAATGTCAAATATTGAAAAATGTATAAAGAAAGTAAATATAAATAAACATGAAAATACAAATAAAAAATATCACATAAATGTATTGTTTATCTATATAAAACAAACTAATTATACACACATTATCTAAAACTATAAAAAATTATAAATTTAACTCAACTATGCAATGATCAATATTTTATCTAATTAAACAATAGAAACACAAAAATATACATACATAAAATAATTATTTTATTTCTACCTATTGTAAATATTAATTTAAATTTGATTTAAACTGATTTTATAAAAAAATATTTACATTTAACCATTTCTTTTATGGATGAACACCTTTTGGAAGTGAAGTTCAAACACCTAACCTTCCATCCCATAGATATAAGTTTCTTATATCATTTCTTAAATTTATTAGTTGAACACAAAACACTAATGCATCTATTGCATGCAATTTTTTTAACTCATAGTGACAGTTTAACCAATAAACATGTAGAATTAAAAACTTGACCGACAATTCTATATAGTCTATATTTAATTGTCTATTTTTAAAATTGTTAAAATATCCTTTATCTTTTTTTTTATTGGTTCATGTTGTGAACAATGAGTGCAAAAATCAGGATCAAAATTATGTGCAATGCAATGAATTTAATTTATTGAATCAAATTTAAAACTTATTAATGGTTTGAATGACATGAGCACTATTACATACATCATAATAAAATTACAATGTTGACTTAGAGGTAGTATTTTCCATATTTCATTTAATAACTGGTGAGATTTTCAAAGTTTATTAAATAAATGTGAATCGAATTTCAAACTTATTAATGACTAAATGACATGAGAACTACTAATACATCATAATAAAATTACATTTTTAACTTAGAAGCAGTATTTTCCATATTTCATTTAATAATTGGTAAGATTTTCAAAGTTTATTAAATAAATGTGAGTACACTCAATGTATATTTTATATTTGTTTAGGAGTGTATATTAAATATTATTAGAATAAAACTTATCTATCTAATAAATAACACTTATCTATCTATAATTAATATTTCAATAAAATCTACCCATCCAAATATTAAGGTAGAGATTTTAAAAAATATGCATGTAATAATATAATTTAGCAAGTCAAAAATTACATAAACATCACATTATCAAAAAAGATAAAAAGAAATAAAAGAGATATATATATATATATGCAACATTAATCAAGTATAATAATAACATAATACAACAATCAACAATCACATTACATCTCTAACTATTTCTATTAACTAGATGTTTAAAACAATCAAACACACCTCACGATAAATAAAAACCTGACATCTTATTTTTTAGTTAAGAACAAAACCCTTTTCAATGACACCTAAAAATAATTGAAATGTCATACTACCAAAATAATTGAAATTTCATACCACCAAACAAGAAAAATAATTGAAATGTCATACTACCAAACAAGAATTGAGCTATGATGTACTCGGCTCAACAATCCAAATAGACACCGAATTTTTAATTTCAACTACAAGAAAGATGTACTATTGAGTGATTAATGAAGCAAGCATAGGCAATGGAAGACGAATTTGTTAAAGATGGATCGGTGGACTTCCATGGCCACTCTGTTATCAGAGTTCACACTGGAACATGGAAGGCATCCCTTTTTATAATCGGTGTGTATGACTATGCTCTCTTTTATCAGTGTTTTCGAGATTTTACAAAATTATTACCAACACTGAGAATGCTTCTGAAAAATCTGTGACAGAAAGTTGATAACATCAATGATTGGAATCACATTGAGTACATTGACAAATTGGATTAAAGTAGTTGATTTACACTAATATGAGTCCTCTCTTCTCTCATAGTTTTATTTTTACAGAAGAAATAAGAAATATTTTTTTTTATTTCGAGAGAAAAACAACTCTGATATTCACAGTAATTTGTCTGAAGAGGATATAAATGTTAAGTCTCAAAAGTCAAGCAAATAAGAGGGGATAGAACACAGTTTTTTTTGTTTCTGAATGTGTATCATGGTTGTTCTTTCGGCTTCAGACAAATTCACTGTCAACAATTCACTGTTGGAAAATTCACTGTCAACAATTCACCATCATGACAAATTCATCTTGTGGAAAATTCACCACCAGCAATTTACTGCGACAGATAATTCATCGTATTAACATTTTTTAATATATATTTGCAAGAACTTGGATTTTTTTTGCAAAAGAATAATTTTCACTCCATTAATAATACTAGAATAAAATAAAATATATTGAAAAATGTTTTCATTTTTATTAAATCATAAATCAAAATTTCTAGTTGTATATGCAATGAATTATCCACCGCGATGAATTGCTGGTGGTGAACTTTCCACGACATGAATTTGTCATGGCATTGAATTGTTGACGGTGAATTGTTGGCGGCGAATTTTCCGACAGTGAATTGTTGGCAGTGAACTGTTCTTTCTGAAACTATTGAATAAAATCATATTTTAAGCTGATAATTTGTAACGGATCAGTTAGAACTCATCCTAATTGCCTCCCATTTGGTGTCGGGCTCCTGTAACACTGAGATCCATGTCCTTGTAGATTGTTCTATCAACATGGGCAACCCATTTCTTTTTTGCTTTTGATGAATCTATCTATTCACAGCTGTTTATCTTGATTTCAATCACTACATTTATTTGTTACTCACAGGGGTGGAGATTGCAGAGAGGTTTGCTTATAATGGCATACTGTCAAATTTGGTAACTTATCTCACTAGTGTTCTGAATGAAAACACTGCCACTGCTGCAAGCAATGTGAACATATGGTCAGGGGTACAGGACATATTGCCTTTTTTGGGAGCTTTTGTTGCAGATTCATATTTGGGTCGGTACTGGACAATCCTTGTTGCTTCACTCGTCTATTTGCTTGTCAGTATTCTTTTCCTTCACAAAATCCTTTTACTTTGCATTATTATACATGGGTAGAGTAGTTTGGAACACATTCCTCAGCCAGTATAATGTCTCTGTATTTTATATTAAGTTTGTAGTTGAAAGGCAAAAACTAGAGCTATTTTATGTACCGGCCTCAGCTCATCAGAACACAACAAACCCACAAAGATTCTAATATCATGGTACATCCATTTGAACTAACTTAATGTATAAGTATTAGTTTTGGTTGCTTTCTACCATACATATGTATTTACTAAGACGCTCATATTGAAGAGAGACACGATTACATAAATGAACATTAAAAGACATCACCTAAACATACAGTAACAGAGCACTGAACCCATGCTCTGGGTTGATAGAAGACAGGACAAATAACAAACCCTAGTAGTCTGTTGGTATCTATATGAGCAAATAACGATACGCGTTGCCTAAAAGCCTTGTTTATTCTGATGACAAAGAAGCCATATCTGGTGCATGGGTTAAAAAAAAAATGGGCACCTTGCTGAAGATCCCACTCAGACCTTTTGATTAAGAACCCATATCTGCTAGATGTATGAATCAATAACAAGTGAAGATGATACCGAGCTCAAAAGCTCAGTTTGGTCTTTTGGTTCAGCACCCATATCTGCATGTGTGAATAGATAACAAGGAAAGTGGGTATCTTGCTGAAGACCTCAGTTTGGTCCTTTGGTTAAGGACACATGTCTACAAATTTGGGAGTTCTTGTGAATATAGAAACTGAAAATCATATTCTGAGTTTGTGCACACGTTGGAAATTGACTAAGACGTCCATTTGCTTTTAAAATAGCTGAATAAACTTTCATTTCCCTGTGTTCTAACCATATCCGTTATATGCAAGTAACACGTCATATAATGGAACGTGACAGGGGCTTATCTTGGTGACTCTATCAGCCTCTCTCAGGAGTCTCAAATCCTCACCATGCAATTATAATTCCCAGTCTTGCTCCAGAGCATCACATTTCAAGATTGGGTTTTTTTTCTTCTCACTTTACTTGGTTGTTTTGGGACAAGGGGGTCACAAGCCATGCCTACAGGCCTTTGGTGCGGACCAATTTGATGATGAGAACCCAAAAGAGAAGAAGCACAAAAGTTCGTTCTTTAACTGGTGGTATTTTGGTCTTTGCTTGGGAACCCTTGCAGGGGTCACTGTGCCCACGTACATCCAAGATAATGTCGGATGGGGTGTAGGATTTGGCATTCCTGCCGTTACCATGGCAATGTCATTTCTTGTATTCTTGTGTGGGACTAGGTCTTACTGAAACAAACTGCCTGGTGGAAACCCTCTCACTCGAGTCATCCATGTGTTTGTTGCGGCATTCTTCAAGCGGAATGCCCCTGTTCCTTTCCGAGAACAAAGTCAGTTAGCTTCAATTCAAGAAGTAGAGGTTCTGAAGACAGAGTCAAGAAGACAACTCTTGCAAACAAATAAGTTCAGGTAAACACTCCATGGTACTATTTGCTTTATATCTATTGCTATTATATTCAAGCAGAATGCTACTTTAGAGTTTAGGCTCAAATAATTGCAACAAAGATTGTTTTTGTGTTTTCAAACCGGGCAATGGACCAAATGGGCCATGGTTTACTGACCAGGCTGATGGTGTTGCTAAATGAATGGCATGCCAAACAAAAGGAATGTTGGATGCAATTTCTCGACGTCGCATCTAAACTGAAGAAAGTCGGTGTAGACAGTAATAATATTTGGGAATAATGCTAGTTCAAATTCTTGCATTTCTCATTTGTGTTTAGTTTTGCCATATATACTTTGGAGAATTTTTTTGATGAATGTCCTCGTCTTGTTTTCTCAGGTTTCTTGATAAAGCAACAATTGAAGATGAATTAGACTTTGAGTGCGAAACAACACGCAATTGGAGACTTTGCACAGTTCAACAGGTTGAAGAGGTAAAACTTCTTATAGGGATGTTAACTATTTGGATGGCATGTTTGATGTATGGCATTGTCACTGCACAGTCCTCTACATTTTTCACAAAACAGGGCAGCACAATGGATAGAAAAATTGGTCGAGATTTTATGATCCCTTCTGCAAGTATGCAGTTTTTTATTGGCATACCTATTATGCTATTGGTCCCTGTCTATGACCGCCTCTTTGTTCCAATTGCAAAAAGATTATCAGGGAACGAGAGAGGTATAACATTGCTCCAAAGGATTGGCACCGGTATGTTTTTTTTGGCACTTTCAATGATTGTCGCTGCAGGGATAGAAATTAAAAGGCTCAAGGCAGCAAAGGATAATGGACTCATAGACATGCCCTATGCAACAATCCCAATAAGCGTTCTTTGGCTGCTTCCACAATATGTTCTTTTTGGCATAGCTGATGTGTTTGTAGTGGTAGGAATGCAAGAATTCTTTTATGATCAGATGCCAGACACAATGAAAAGCTTGGGTAGTGCTGTCTATTCGAGTGCTATAGGAGTTGGTAGTTTCCTGAGTAGTATCCTAATTTTGGTCATTGAGAAGGCTACTTGCGGTAAGCAGGAGCATTGCTGGTTTGCAGACAACTTGAACAAAGCTCATTTAGATTACTTTTATTGGCTTCTAGCTTCTTTGAGTCTACTCAACCTGAGCATGTTCATGACCTTAGCCAGCTGTTACAAGTACAAAAAGATTGCATCTACTAACACAGAAAATTCTACCTAAAAGCTAACTTTATGTTATACCTATGTGAGTGCCACTAGCACTTCTTTATCAGTTTTACTGTTGTAATTTGTTATTATATGGGCTAGTAGGTTCTTTCCACATTTATGAACTGGGTTAAGAACCCACTCACATCACACCATAATTTCCATCTAAAACCTATATCAATTATACTGGAACTGTTGGATAGTTATAGTCTTAGAAACGCCAACTTATATATGTAACTAAAAACTTAATTTGTTATTCCCATTTAATGAAAGTGTTTCTTAAACCATAATGGTTCTACAAGGAAAAACTACTCATCTAGGGTTGAATAAGCTTGGTGTGTTGATTCTCTCAAATCTCCCCGTAATCTTGACATGTTAGAATTGTTGAAAACATTCATCGCGATATTGCAAATCCTTTGCTTCCATCAACCACATCCAAGTTTGGTATTGCATATCATTGTTCAATTTATTTATTTTTAGCAAGAATGCTCACATTCATTGCTCTGTGATTCGCTGAGAAGATATTATTTAAAAGAATTCTAATATGAATTATTTCCTTAGAGCATTTTTTTTAGCATTTTATTATGGCTGGATTCCTATTCTTAGATTTTGTCTAATCACAGTTGTATGAGGAAGTTTTTTTTAAAAGAAAATATATAATCTATGAATTTTTGTGCCTATTAAAAGAAATTAAAAAGAAAGGCAATATTGATATTACACCAACAATCTTAGAGGGATAGAATACATAATATTCATTTGTGGGGAGACAATTGTGAACCATCTTTTACATAATTATTAATCATAAATTGAACTTGACGTGAATAGAATTTCTTTACTAAAAAAAAATTGATCTTGTATGAAAGATTTTTCATCTTTGACATCAATTACTAAATTTGTTTAGAGTAAAAGGTGTACATGGCACTCAAAGATTTGAATGGTTAACTACTGTGTTCTGAAGAGATTAATTCATGTGGATTATATGGTAATACCACTTGCAACATTCTTCTTTATGTTCCTCGTCGTGGAGGCTTGCCTTGGTCTTACTCATTTTCCTTCACATAAATCCTTTTACTTAATTAGTATTTGTCTCCTGTTTTTTTCATTCACAGAAATAATACTCTTATGGCATGTTCCTTAAATTTGCTATTTTTTCCTCCTAAATCATGTGGTAACCATTCAAACTCTCTTACTTCCCTCTACTTACCAGCATAAGTTGCGGGATTGCGATTGAGGAACTGAAACTTAAAAGAAGTGCTCAGTAAAGAACACCCATGCTGGGTTGAGAAGACAGGACAAATAACAAACCCTAGTAGTCTGTTGGTATCTATATGAGCAAATATTAGATTATATTGAAGTTGTTTATTCTGATGTTTAAGCCATATCTGGTGCATGGGTTAAAAAAAAAATGGGCACCTTGCTGGTCACTCAGACCTTTTGATTAAGAACCCATATCTGCTAGATGTATGAATCAATAACAAGTGAAGATGATACCGAGCTCAAAAGCTCAGTTTGGTCTTTTGGTTCAGCACCCATATCTGCAATAGATAACAAGGAAAGTGGGTATCTTGCTGAAGACCTCAGTTTGGTCCTTTGGTTAAGGACACATGTCTACAAATTTGGGAGTTCTTGTGAATATAGAAACTGAAAATCATATTCTGAGTTTGTGCACACGTTGGAAATTGACTAAGACGTCCATTTGCTTTTAAAATAGCTGAATAAACTTTCATTTCCCTGTGTTCTAACCATATCCGTTATATGCAAGTAACACGTCATATAATGGAACGTGACAGGGGCTATCTTGGTGACTCTATCAGCCTCTCTCAGGAGTCTCAAATCCTCACCATGCAATTATAATTCCCAGTCTTGCTCCAGAGCATCACATTTCAAGATTGGGTTTTTTTTCTTCTCACTTTACTTGGTTGTTTTGGGACAAGGGGGTCACAAGCCATGCCTACAGGCCTTTGGTGCGGACCAATTTGATGATGAGAACCCAAAAGAGAAGAAGCACAAAAGTTCGTTCTTTAACTGGTGGTATTTTGGTCTTTGCTTGGGAACCCTTGCAGGGGTCACTGTGCCCACGTACATCCAAGATAATGTCGGATGGGGTGTAGGATTTGGCATTCCTGCCGTTACCATGGCAATGTCATTTCTTGTATTCTTGTGTGGGACTAGGTCTTACTGAAACAAACTGCCTGGTGGAAACCCTCTCACTCGAGTCATCCATGTGTTTGTTGCGGCATTCTTCAAGCGGAATGCCCCTGTTCCTTTCCGAGAACAAAGTCAGTTAGCTTCAATTCAAGAAGTAGAGGTTCTGAAGACAGAGTCAAGAAGACAACTCTTGCAAACAAATAAGTTCAGGTAAACACTCCATGGTACTATTTGCTTTATATCTATTGCTATTATATTCAAGCAGAATGCTACTTTAGAGTTTAGGCTCAAATAATTGCAACAAAGATTGTTTTTGTGTTTTCAAACCGGGCAATGGACCAAATGGGCCATGGTTTACTGACCAGGCTGATGGTGTTGCTAAATGAATGGCATGCCAAACAAAAGGAATGTTGGATGCAATTTCTCGACGTCGCATCTAAACTGAAGAAAGTCGGTGTAGACAGTAATAATATTTGGGAATAATGCTAGTTCAAATTCTTGCATTTCTCATTTGTGTTTAGTTTTGCCATATATACTTTGGAGAATTTTTTTGATGAATGTCCTCGTCTTGTTTTCTCAGGTTTCTTGATAAAGCAACAATTGAAGATGAATTAGACTTTGAGTGCGAAACAACACGCAATTGGAGACTTTGCACAGTTCAACAGGTTGAAGAGGTAAAACTTCTTATAGGGATGTTAACTATTTGGATGGCATGTTTGATGTATGGCATTGTCACTGCACAGTCCTCTACATTTTTCACAAAACAGGGCAGCACAATGGATAGAAAAATTGGTCGAGATTTTATGATCCCTTCTGCAAGTATGCAGTTTTTTATTGGCATACCTATTATGCTATTGGTCCCTGTCTATGACCGCCTCTTTGTTCCAATTGCAAAAAGATTATCAGGGAACGAGAGAGGTATAACATTGCTCCAAAGGATTGGCACCGGTATGTTTTTTTTGGCACTTTCAATGATTGTCGCTGCAGGGATAGAAATTAAAAGGTCAAGGCAGCAAAGGATAATGGACTCATAGACATGCCCTATGCAACAATCCCAATAAGCGTTTTTGGCTGCTTCCACAATATGTTCTTTTTGGCATAGCTGATGTGTTTGTAGTGGTAGGAATGCAAGAATTCTTTTATGATCAGATGCCAGACACAATGAAAAGCTTGGGTGTGCTGTCTATTCGAGTGCTATAGGAGTTGGTAGTTTCCTGAGTAGTATCCTAATTTTGGTCATTGAGAAGGCTACTTGCGGTAAGCAGGAGCATTGCTGGTTTGCAGACAACTTGAACAAAGCTCATTTAGATTACTTTTATTGGCTTCTAGCTTCTTTGAGTCTACTCAACCTGAGCATGTTCATGACCTTAGCCAGCTGTTACAAGTACAAAAAGATTGCATCTACTAACACAGAAAATTCTACCTAAAAGCTAACTTTATGTTATACCTATGTGAGTGCCACTAGCACTTCTTTATCAGTTTTACTGTTGTAATTTGTTATTATATGGGCTAGTAGGTTCTTTCCACATTTATGAACTGGGTTAAGAACCCACAACGCGCATTCTCACATCACACCATAATTTCCATCTAAAACCATATCAATTATCTGAACTGTTGGATAGTTATAGTCTTAGAAACGCCAACTTATATATGTAACTAAAAACTTAATTTGTTATTCCCATTTAATGAAAGTGTTTCTTAAACCATAATGGTTCTACAAGGAAAAACTACTCATCTAGGGTTGAATAAGCTTGGTGTGTTGATTCTCTCAAATCTCCCCGTAATCTTGACATGTTAGAATTGTTGAAAACATTCATCGCGATATTGCAAATCCTTTGCTTCCATCAACCACATCCAAGTTTGGTATTGCATATCATTGTTCAATTTATTTATTTTTAGCAAGAATGCTCACATTCATTGCTCTGTGATTCGCTGAGAAGATATTATTTAAAAGAATTCTAATATGAATTATTTCCTCCCTATTAGAGAGCATTTTTTTTATCTTGTGTCCATGTGCCCTCTTCCTAATGGGATACCATCTTCATCAATTCTTTGGATGGTAAATAAATTATGGCTGGATTCCTATTTTGTGATGATTCGAATATGAATGTTTTAAGATTTTAGAATTGTTTTGGCAATTAAATTATTAGTAGTTTTTCTTTTTTTTAATCTACAAAAGTAGAAATTGACAGTTGTATACGAGAAAAAGTTGGTTTTTCAGTTTTTTTTTAAAGAAAATATATATGTCTATAGTCTCTTGGATCTATGAATTTTTGTGAGAAGTCTCTAATAGGAGTTAAATTAACAGAGCTAAGAGAAGTATTAATTCAATATACTAAAGATGTTAACAACTAAAAGCATTTGTAGGTTCTTAATTGTCTTCAATTGAGGAAGCAAGTTAAGATAAAACTTATTTGCCTAAAGAAACTTAAAAAGAAAGATGCAATATTGATATTACACCAACAATCTTAGAGGGATAGAATACATAATATTCATTTGTGGCATTTTAGAGAGACAATTGTGAACCATCTTTTACATAATTATTAATCATAAATTTTCTATTTACTTGACGTGAATAGAATTTCTTTACTAAAAAAAAATTGATTTAATATCATCTTGTAAATGAAAGATTTTTCATCTTTGACATCAATTACTAAATTTGTTTAATTCAAGTAAATCACCTTCTTTTCCTTCATTAAACACCATTCTTTTTTTTAGATGCATTAAAAATGTCACATAGCCTCCATGGTGGATGACTGTGAAGAAAAACAAACAAAATCAATGTAAAGAGACCATGTGCATATGGACGGAACGTTGAGCAAGGGTGAAGGAGGTGCCGTGTCACTAATAAGACATGGTATCCTCACCAAAGAGGCATCCATCAATACTAAGCGACTTTCAGAATGGTGCCCCTCCCTTATATACTACTTATGTCTGCAGGCATATGTAAGTGAGAGTCCACATCCTTTGACGCCATCCTCCCTGCCTGCTTTAATGAGATCTTTGAAAGAGGTTGTTGGAGCCAAAGGTATTACTGTTTGGCAGCTAGCATTCATATGATTGACCTATCTCTGCATGTTTGGGTACGTCGTTTTGAAACAACATGACCGAGATATAAAAGTCTCTTGCCTTGGTTGGGAGCTAATGGATTAGCTTGGTAACAAGATGTAAGACCTCAGTGCCTACATTTAGAAATATTTTCAATCTTGTTTCTAAAGATAAGTACACTCCTCCACCATATTTCTCTACTAAATAACATTTAATTATGAATTAGAACAATGTTAATTGGGAAAAGATGTGATAATTCTATTATTCTTTTCATATGTGGCAGGGGTGTCTCCGCGACTCAACCCAAATTATTGTTATTATTTAACTTTACTTTATAATGCTTTATGAGGCATGTAATTACATTTTCAGTTCTTAATAGTATATATGCAAGGTTTGTGGAGAAAATTATATATTTATTCTATTCTAATTTGAGAACACATTATATTGAATAGTATTGAAATTATTTTTAATAAGGGATGGTGGAATATTATACCATTTTGCATTAATATTAAAAAAAGGAATACTTGATATTATCATTATTAGGTCTAAATTAAGGTAGATATAAAGAAAGTCAAGGGACTTATTTATGTTGGTTATGAGAAAATTATGTGTGAGTTGGTTAAATATATTGTTTTCGGAGTTTTCTAGTATGCTCAATACGGTATCAAGGTGTCTTCTCTATTAGTGAATTTGATATTGTACCATCATAAATTGTCACTCTTGACAATTTCACACTATGTTTTATCCTCCCTAAATTATTGAACCTAATTGAGCACCTAATTTCCTAAATTATGCATTCTATAGCCCATTTATACCAGTTTTTGAAAAATTGCAAGCATTGAACAAATGCATCCAATTGATATTTTTCCACTGACATTTAATGTCTTGAAAATTAGGGCCAAGCTAGGGCATATGGGTCCCCTATTTTGTCGGGGATCAAATTTGGATAAGTTGGTGTCAGCATTTTAACATTCAAAATTCAACTTGCAAATGTCAACTAGCTATCAGGATTTAATTTATAGGAAATTAAAATAAATGCATATAAATACCTAGTTATTGCATCATTTAAAATCTAAGGAGAATTTATGATCAATTACTATGGTCAAGAGCATTATTGAGCAAGTCAAGAGCAATATTTTCAAAGACCTATTGCAACAATTCAAGACCCAACATCATGTCAATTCCTATGTGAGTTTATGTGTGTTCATGTTATCATTGTTTTGTGAAGGCTAACCCTTTTGTAGGTCTCCAAAGCAATTCAAGCAATCAAGATCCAAAACCTTGAGGTGATGTGTATGATTTTAGTCCTTCTAGGAAGTCATTGAAGGGTGGGGAGTTGCAACACTTTGTGATTTCATCATTTCTTCCTATCCATTATCATTTTATCATTGGCATTTCCATTGTGGAAGTGGAAACACTAACACGGGGTTTGACTAAGGCAAGCCCCTAAATGGAAAAACCCTTCCCCTCTCTTTGAATGTGCAAGTTTCAGGTCTGAAGAGGATTGAAAGAAGTTTGAAGACCCATTTTTCATTGTTGCATTCAAAGCCCTAAACCTTGTCAACTCATGAAAACTCACCTACAAAATTATTTGATAGTGATCTGACAAGTTTGCAAGTGGAACAAAAGTCTCAGATCTACCATTGGAGGACTACAAAAACAAAGGACACCCCTACAAGGACCCATACGCCCTTGGGTGAATCAGTCCCCCTATGAATTCTGGATCCAAATTTTTATGGCAGTACACATCAATCTTCCCTTCTCAGATTTGCTTGCAAACTGATGTTTAGTCTGTACATTGTCAAGATCTTGCATTTTTCATATTAGGGCACATAGTCTAATTAGGTTAATCAATGAAAATGAATTCCAATCCATTTCCCATCCCTTAAAGATGCAGATCTAGGTTTGACTAGCCCACCTTCATGGTTGAAAGTCAATTGATATGCCTTGTTGATCTCCATCTTAATGAAACCCTAGAGAAAGGCCTTAAATCCTATTGTTCTAAGAATTTAAACTTCAGGATCACCTTTTTCTTTGTTTTAGATACAACCTAGTAATTTTATATGTTGCAACTATGGCAATGATATGAAAATAACTAAATAATATAGTATAGGTTAATAAAGTGCTTGATAACTCATCTTGGACAATCTAAAACTTACCTACAAGGTTATAATTGTTAGTGAAATAACAAGCTTATACAATCAAAATGTTTGTCATTCCATGGCTAAGAAAAGTGTTTGGATCATAACTTCTATCTTGAGATTTAAATTAGATTGTGTCATATTGTAAAGAGTTCTTAGCAAGTTTTTCAATAATTGAAATATTATTAAGATTATGATGTCATTATTTTTAGAAAGAATATCAAGGCTAAAGAGTTATTACTCATTTTTTCTAGGCTTGATATGATTGTGGATTTTAATTTCCATAAAACTACGAGGTTTTAAATACTTGTACAATATAAAATTAATGAGTTTTTAGATACTTGTAATATTGGAAATATTAGATGTAGAGTTAGATTGAAAAGATATCTAAATGCATGTAATTATGCGACTATTTGGGAAATTGTATTCTAGTAGCAATAGGCATAAAAGTTTAATTTACCAAATATCATTCCTTGCTTAATGTAAAAATAAGACACACTATCAATTTTAGAATTTATTTGGGTATTGGGGTAAAGGTTTTATATTGGTTACAAATTATCTATTGATCTCTTGATATACAAACTTTTACATTAAATCTATTATAACATTTCAAATATAGTGATTTCCTATGCATTTGCTAAATTGGGAATATGGTTGGATTTCCTTGCATATCGTTAAGTATATTAGTAGTTGAGAATAAGTAATATCACATCCTATTAGGTAACAATGAAGCCAGATTTATATTGATTAAACTGGATAAGAGTGGGTATTAATGTTGGTCAAGCAATATATATATATTGATATATGTAACCCATCTATTCTTATTGGCCCCAAGATAGTCATGATACAATAATTATCAATGCATTGGAAATATAAAGCCAACTTTTATCCCTTGTGGGGAACTCTAAATGGTTTCATACTTCTACATTGGGGTATATGTGACTAGTAAACTGTTCAAGTTGGGAAACTATTAGACATAATAATATCCGTCAACCCTGCACCTGAAATGTGGGTACATATTGTCCTTAAGACTATTATATCCTTGGATTATATGAAGTGCCAAAAATTATTTTTTGGTAAGTTATACATTGACCCTCACTTGGAAGTCTTTGATGTCCTACTTGGGTAATAAGGTTACATGAGATTTGCTGATATAATTATACATCTAAAACTCAAGACTTATTAATGTCATCATATTGTGATAAGTAACATTGTTTACTTTGGCATCAATAAATTGGCAATTGTATACACCAAAATAATTAGGGTGTCAATGATTAGTGCTAACTCTTGTGTTTAACCAATGGATATTTGTGAACAAAGGTAAATTTGTATTGAGTCTAAACCCAACCCTTATGTCAAATAAGAAGAACCTTGTTAGCAGTAAGGAAGGGAAAAATTTTAATATTTAGATGTTGATTCTATTGAATGGTTTAAATTAATTCATGCCTTGAGTTATGGATGCAATGTTATTCTGAAATTGTTGCCATGCTATTGATTCATATCAAGTACATACAACCTGAAGTTGTATGTTCACTTTAGAGTAGACCATATAAATTGTAGCAGAAACATACATTTGAGTGACTTAAATGATCCAGATTTTGGTAGTAACGGTTGTATAGTAGCATAGTCTCTTGGTTGAATGGTACTCTCTCCCCTGTGGATCCATCAACTTTCCTTAGGATGTTGTGAATTTGATGGTTTAGAGTTGGGAGATAACTCCAAGGTTGGTTTGTGTTGTTTCTTAACTTGTTTGAGCCTTCCTCTGTCTCATTTGTTTAGGCTTCAATTTGAGGACTAGAAAGGGTAGTTAGATGTGGGTAATAATGAATAAAGAGCTTGAGGCAAAAGCCTAATAACCTTGCTATTTCAATACATAATGTTGCTTTTGAATCAGTAAGTGATGAGTGTTTCAAAAGTGGAATGGATTTGACTCACCTTAATAGGTCAATATTTTTTGAGTAGATATCCATCCATTGTGTTGGTTTAATGTCAATTTCTTATGTGTTTGTGGATATTCAACAAATTGCCAGACCTAGTGAGGACTCTCATTGTATAGATTCGCATCTTAGAATGCCTGGAATCTGATTGCGATTACACTCAAGTAACTTGAACTGGAAGCCTGTGATGTGTATTGATAGTTATTGTTATGCTAGAAGATAGACCCTAAAGTAAGTGAAAGACCACTGAGATAGTGTTATTAGTTAAAATGTAAGTGACAAATCTAGTCATTGGCAACAACATATCTCAATCGATTGGATTTCTAGTTGTATTCCTGATCTGTTAGGGCATTGTTATCTTTGATTTGCATTCAGAAGCTCAGTTCACAGAAGGTGTTCAAGGTTGCTAAAGGGCTACCCATTAGTTATGATAACAGTAACTTAAAGAGTTACATGTGTAGTTATCTTCATAATTGTGCATTCAGTAAACAGTCAATTATGGAATGCTAATACCATTGTATCCATGAATGGGTTTCAGCTATTTTGTAGCAGTCATTTTGCACTTGGTAATGCTATCGAGAAGGTGAATCAAGTGTTCCCAAGCGATACTTTGGAGGTAGTGACTAGAAGACTAATATTTTTGCTGATATATTTTATCATAAAAGAGTGAGGTTACAAGGTGGTATTTGTCTGAAAGCTACTTCTTGCCTTGGTGGCTACAAACTTGTTGGAATCATGGAGTGAGTATCTTATAAGAACATTTGAAGTTGGAAGTGGACCACATAGGCAAAGTACGATAGTCCTTGTTTAGTCACTTAGTGGAAATATTTTGGTGAATTGAGGAAAAACACTCAACCACTATATTATGGTTAGAATGACATTGAGATCCTCTTCCTAAGATTGCATCTTGATGGTGATTAGATTAAATATTAATGAAAAATGATGGACCCATGGATGTAGTGTATAATGCACCAATAATCCTTTATCTCAATAGGATGCACTATGGTTCAAGATTAGTCAACCATATTATCATTCCAATCATTCATTATGATAGGTTAGAACTCTCTATGTGTATTGGTCTCGAGTTTTGAGTGCCTTTTATTGATGCCCTTGCTAGAAAGGTCGATCAATTAGGATTCGCTAAGTGTCACCAAATGGTGTTTATGATTTTCCAAGTGAGTACAAGCTTATGTGATTGTGAATCAAATCATTTGCATGTAGTCACATGTTGCATGAAAGTTCCCCTTGATTTCTCCTAACATATCCAAATACTTCTCCAACACTTCTGTGATTTCCTTTACCAGGTCATCATATATGTTTAGTTTCCATTTAAGTGAATCAAGCCATGAAGGATCTAATTCCTTTGGATCACTAACAATCTATTCATTTACAAACTTCAATTGATCCATGGAAATTAGCTCTTTCATTTCTTCTGAAACTAAATACAACTTGGTTTGATCGTTTCTAACTTGCTGCAGTTCTGCTATTAATCCTTTTCTTTTATCAACAATGTCAGTGTAGGAAATCACAGATTTACTAATAAAAAATATAGCTTCCTAAGACAGTTCTTCAATCCACTCACTAGTAGCCTTGGAATAATTTAGATTTTTCTTAATCAACTGCATCGCAAACTCATCAATAACTCTTTCTTGGGAGCTAAAAGCCTCAGTATACAAAAAGGGAGAAACAATGGAAGAGATAAAGTTTTTGAAATCCAAAATTTGAGATTGCAATTTTACCCTTTCTTTCCTTCTTTTACCCGCTTGGCTAAAGCATTGATTGGGTAACAGGCATGATATATGTAGTGTTCTTTAATCAGCTCAATAACTAGGAACATGAATTCCTCTACTCAGGGATTGAACATCACAACTGGCAGTCATGACCTACTAAAGAACCTCATTTAATTATCAACCTAGGGAAGTAAACTTGAAATGGGGCAGCACAAGATATGCACTAATCACCCTTCCAGACATACATGATTCCTAAAATGCCTTATACTAGAATTTAAGTACTGGAAACAACTTTACTGTTTAACTTTGCTTGGAAACAACTTTACTGTTTAAGTACTGGAAACAACTTTACTATTTAACTCGAAAGATAACCTATTCTGCTCCTAGTGGTTGCAGGAACAATTGACAACTTTATGTTTCTGCCAGCTGCAGGAACAGTCACATTAACTTCTATGAAGGGAAATGCAGCTATTCTAACTTGCAGAATAAAAGTATGGACAGTTCCCTAAGTGGGGCCCCTTAGGTAGTGCCAAAAGAGACAACAGATTAGGTGAAAAACTTCATAAGCTTTATTGATTCAATGCAAACAAGTAAATGGCACAATCTCTTGGCTGAATTTCTAAAACTGAAAGTGTGTTACAATAGCAATTTTTTCCAGCCCCCTCTCTGAAGGAGAATGGGCTATTTATTGAAAACTGATCCTAACTACTAACCAATCTTCCCTTATGAAATGAGAGGCATTTATTACATTTAACCAACTTAAATAAAGAGGTGAATGACAATGCAAGAACTAAGTCAAATTGGTTTAGCAATCTTAAAGCGCCATCATCCTGGATTCATGCATCACCAAGACGCCTGGCCTAGATTTTTGGAACACTCTCCCTGCATAGTGGATAAGTTGAAACTATCTCCTCATATTTTGCTGTTGAACCAATCTTTATGGATTTGGTCTTCAATTCTTCAAGTGGAAATTGAATTCCCTTCCTTCAATCGTGGTACCTGCAAAATATCTCACCATCTTTTCCTGAGGAAGAAGGTTAGCTCAACACATTCATCCTTTAAGACAATCCATTACTTTATTCATTAATTCATTAAGTATTAAACTAAGGAAAACATTGTTTCAGATATGGCTGCAGGAAGTTTTGGTAGTGGAGGCTGTAGGAAGGTTTATGATCACAAAGAGCCATAAAGTATTTATCAGACTAATAAAACATTAAAGGTAATAATCATGGGACTTCTTATCACAATATACTCATCATATTTAAGTCATAAAAGGTCTATATCCTATCCCATAAATAGACTGAATGTTTGTTTTAGTATAATAAAAACAACAAAGTATTTATAAAAGTATGATCAAAATGTGCCAAAGACTTGGCTTATCACTCCCCTCAACCAACTACTTGCTGGACCCTTCAGCAAGTCTAACATTCCTTCTTCTGGAAAACTCTCTCAGATCTGCACTCAGTTGCTGTCCACATTCGCCATTCTGGAAACTCCAAAAGTGAGCTCGCATTGCCTCTAGCCTTTGCCATCTATTATCTTTAGAACTTCTGTTATAAGTGTTGTTGTCCCCCTGTATAGCCAATAATGGCCATAGGAGAATAGGCGGTTGCATAACCAAGGGCAACCAATTCTCCTTCTTTGTTCTGGCATTCCTCATGTACCTCTCTGCCCTTCTGGTTGCTGCATACTATTAGAATCCAAGATCACCTGCATGCAAGATGGATACCTATCACATGCAAAAGATATGAAGAACCAAAGAAGATGTTTTGTAACCTCAAAGTGTAAAAAACATTCAGAGAATCAAGTATTACAAAGAGATCAATCCTTATGAAGGAGATCAAGAAACCCTAAAAGGGAAACCCTAAATGAAACCCTAGTGTGCACACTTAATTAATTAATTATTAATGTGCCTAAGTTTAGCTTAAGTAATGAAGAGGAATAAGTGACTTAATTAATTAATCAATATGATATAATTAATTAAGCATAATAACTTATTACTCTAACACCCGCCTTAAGATGAACTTAGGAAGAAGCTAAAACACTAGAATAAGATGCATGAAAGCAAATATGGGTCCCAACAACTAGGCCTGATCAGGTACCCATTTACAAATGCAAGAATGGAGTAGAGAAGGAAAAACTCAGTGGGACAAAACCCCCCTCCTAATGAGATGACATGTTGCAAAGAAGCACTGGAAGAACTCTATAGAGTAACACTAGAACTTGATATTGGCAAGCAAGGAAATATTCTTCTGTATACTACTAAAACTGGATGAGAGTCACTGATTGACTCAAGGAATCATGATAAAGCAACAGAAATTGTTTTTTTGAAAAAAAAAAACAATAAAAAAAATATACATGATTTTTTTTTCTTTTAAAAAAAAAAAAAAAATGATTGGTGGGGGGGCATGTGGGCCACCCCCACCCCTCCACTGCTGTGCATACCTATGCAGTACTATGCAGGTACATCCCTGCGCAGTAGACTATGTAGGGGTACTACCCCTTTGAATTTTTTAAAAACTTTTTGTGTTTTTTTTGAAAAAAAAACAAAAAGATTTACAATTTTTTTTAAAAAGGCTTTTAAAATATTTTTTTGCATGGAGGAAAAAACTGCGATTTTTTTGCAGAAAAAATAAATTTATTTTTTTTATGAAATTTTTACCTCGATTCGCGTGTACGACGGTACAGGCAAAAAAATTTTACCTCAAAAATTAACTGGACCCAAATATAGACATATTATATGTCATTTTTCATCTCTCGAATGCTCTGGATCTGATGGCGAGGTCCGATCTGCCTGAAAATGCACCAGAAGCTTCGCAACTCCCAGATCTGACAAATCTTCAAGCCCTCATAACTCTGGCATAAAATGTCGGATTCAGGCGAAACAAAAGTCGATCTTGACTTTTTCGATAGCCCTAGACTCAAAAATGAGATCAGATTTCCTCCAACGTGTGCCGAAAGTGACCATGCAAGAGCACCCAAATAGAGAGACAAACTTGAGGTATGAAAAACCCTCAAGGAATCCCGAACGAACTCTACAATGAATTTCTCAAAAATCTAAGAAGAGGTTGCAAATCAAGGCTCTGATACCATGTTAGAATCCAAGATCACCTGCATGCAAGATGGATTCCTGTCACATGCAAAAGATATGAAGAACCAAAGAAGATGTTCTATAACCTCAAAGTGTAAAAAGCATTCAGAGAATCAAGTATTACAAAGAGATCAATCCTTATGAAGGAGATCAAGAAACCCTAAATGAAACCCTAGTGTGCACACTTAATAATTAATAATTAATTAATTATTAATGTGCCTAAGTTTAGCTTAAGTAATAAAGAGGAATAAGTGACTTAATTAATTAATCAATATGATATAATTAATTAAGCATAATAACTTATTAGTCTAACACATACAAGGTATTGGGAGTATGTGGTTATGCTTTCTTTAATTGAAATGAAAGATGCTCCCATCTATTCTGAATGTGCAGGGTTGCAACATTAAAATCACTGTTTATAATTTGGGAGTATTGAGAAAATACCTCTTGTCTTAGAGGCTCAATCAGTGGCCTAGCTCTTTCATCTCTCCATAATTTCTTCCAATCAAAGTAAATACCCATTCCATTTCTAGATTCATTTCTTACAGACAATGGCATATTTACTTCATCATGCATATGGCTATCAAATTGTTCTCCTCTGCTTATTTCATTGGTGATTCAGGAGATTAGAGCGCTAATATGAATATCATCGACATAACATAAGGGATTCCATTCCTTATCCTGGGATACATCCAAATTGTGTAGATAAAATTCACACAGGAGTTTCCTGATGTGCAGAGGTGAATCCCTATATGCTTCATAAAATTCCTCAAAGGTATTCAAAGAAGGATTCTTACCTTTCCATACTCTAATTAGTTGGAAGTTCAAATACAGCTCCTTGAGATACATTGCGTAGACAGGTGAAGGTGCACGACATTGCATCAGTTATGGAACTAGCTCTACCAACTGGTTGAGAGTGTCTTTCAAGTTAGCAATTTCCATATTCTTGTTCTGGATTACCCTTTGTAGTCTCTCAATTTCAAATGCAGAAGCAGTCTGTTGTTGCTGAAGTTCTTGAAAACATGCCATTCCTACAGCAAAGTTTGTGACATGGAGTGGTGGTCTATGATTATAGCACACCGCAGGTGTCTCCTGTACTTCTTCAAACACATCCACCTCACCTTGCTCTTCTTCTCCAATTACCTCTGCATTATGTGATTGCTCAGGGCTATCCTATCCCAAATCACCATCCTATTGTTGATCTTCCTATCCTTCCTGACCAGCAAGAATCTCATCAGTCATGCCAATGTTTTCATGCTCTTCTTCTAACGGAAACACAACTGGCTCTTCCTCCTTCTCATCACATTTCATATCTTCTTGTAGCTGCTCTGCAATGGTAGCCAACTTATTCAGGCCAACCTCTTCAGGTGTACTCACAGCCTCCTAGATAATAGGTTCTTCTTCTCTCAGATCAGGATTGGAAGGATCTGAAAGCGGTGTGGCAGGAGTAGCATTAAGTGATTGGCGGGCTGCCTGGTTTTGGAGCCTAGAGCTCCTTCTTATGGAAGTAGGAACTATTTTATTCTTTTTGGAAGGTTTTGCTACAGAAATAGATAAGTTTCCCTTTTTCTTTCTTTTTACAGGCTCAGGGGTTGCTACAACAAGTGACTTTCCTTTCCTATCCTTGGCAGATGGCTCATGAATTTTGATAGGACCTTGTGTCGACTACTTGGAAGTTCTTTCAGAAAGAGGAACATCATCCTGTGAACCAGATGATTCCTGAGAAGAGGACATAGCAGTAGAGGCTTGGCCTGCGGACTGAGAGGTTCGTTGCTTAAAGGTAAGAGGCTCACCCCTAGGTCCTACATTTTGAATTTTATGGTTGAATTGGACCGTGAATTCCTCCCAGGTCATTCCTGATGTGTCTTGAACGGATTTTTCAACAAGTAATTTAAAAAGGAAGTGGTGAGATACAAAGTTAACCCTACCCTTTTTAAATTCAGCAGCACTGTTGGATAGCAAATTGTAAAGAAAGTCAGGAATATTCATCAACAATCCATGGCGTAAATGAGACAAAATTTTGAAGTGATGAGAATGCAGGACTGACCTTCACAGGTTATGTATTTGATGATATACCTTGCCCGTGACACCCAGTCCTGCGGCAGACTCATTCTTTGCGCACCTTTCTTGTCTACCCGTAGAGGAGGGTCATTTGGCCGAGTGAACTCAACTCTGGCACTTCTTACATCTCTTCCTCTGGGAAATGGTTCTCCAACTTGAGGTAATCTCGTTACCTCAGCAATTCTATCAATTGACGCATTGACTGTTATGCCTCTAGCTTTTGCTTCCCCATCATGAAATGTCCATGTGAATTCCTCTGCAATGTCTGTATTAAAAGTTTTGAGCTTCAGGAAGTAATTGAGCCACCCATATTGTCTGAATAGTGGCACATGCAGCACATCCTGCAACATGATGCTATGATCTGTAGGCTCATGCTGAATCGACTGTCCTCCCATTCCCTTGGTTTTCTATAATTAAATGCATTAAGCAATGCTCACCTGACTTTTCCAACTGAACTTCCTGTAACCCTATTAATGAACCCTTCTACAATTCTACAACACTTTGCCCCTCCCCTCAATCGAAACTTTTGAACCTCTTTTCAAAAGTGATAGAAAAATAGGGAAAACAATGTGATCGTGGAATTTTTTGAGGGAGAGAGTAATCATGGATAATCGGAATACATTTAGGTTCATTATTGCAGGAAGGAAAGATTGTTCGATTATTGAGGGTTCATGACAACTGATGGGACAAGCTTATGGTGACGATAATAAGGACGTGGCGAAGTAATATCATAGAAAAACGTGCTCAATCATGTGAATGAGCCGAAGGAAATGGCAACCATATAGGAAATTATTCGCACTAATTAATACTAAATTAAATGCAATAAAGTAATTGAAGCAATCTTAAAGTGAAGTGGAGCATACCTGGAGAGAATCGTCGTAATTATCTGATGTGGCCTCCTTCTTCATTGCAATATGTGACACGGAGAAACATGGATGATATGGAAAATGACAGGTGGATGATGTGGAAGAGAGAGAGTGAGTACGGATTGTGGATGAAGTGAATGAATGGAATGGGGATCTTATTAGATAACCCCTTTATTATGATTTGGTATGCACTTTTATGCATGGCCTGGGAATTTGAGCCTAGGCTCAATTCCTTTGGCTGCAGGATCACTACTATCCTACTCAATTTTGAACTATTTCAGAAATGTTTCCTTGTCAATGGGTTTAGAATAGAGCTTTAGGCGGTGCCCATTGACTAGTAGCTTGAATCAAACCTCATCAATGGTCCTTAATTGAACAACACCATTGGTGAATACCTCTATCTCATATGGACCCAACCATCTAGTTTGTAGTTTTCTTGGACTGTCCTTATATCGTGAGTCATAAAGCAGAACCCAATCTCCTACTTTGAATTTCTTTTCCTTGATGTATTTACCATGCCACCTTATTCTCTGATTTTGTATCATCTTAGTGTGCTGCAAGGCATTCTTTCAGAGCTCATCCAAAGCATTGAGCTGCATGACTCTGTCCTTTTGTGCATTTGTTAAATCCATGTCCATCTCTAATGTTGTTCTTAGAGTCTTATGTTCGAATTCTATTGGCATCACATTTTTTTACCATACACCATTTCAAAAGGTGTATATCCTGTAGCAGTCTTCCAGGTAGTACGGTAGGCCCATATAGTTTCTGGTAACCTTGCGGCCCAATCCTTCCTATGCAAATCTACAGTTTTAGTCAAAATGGCCTCTATGTCCCTATTGGTGACCTCAACCTGGCCATTGGCCTGGGGGTGATAAGGAGTTGATTTCCTGTGTCGTATATTGTATTCATTTACTAAGGTTGTGATAAGTGTAGAAGTGAATTGTGCTCCTTGATCTGTCACTATTTCCCTAGGGACCCCAAACCTGGTGAATATTTCTTCATAGAGGAATTCAGCTACTTTATTATCCCTAGCATGTTTCATAGGTTTAGCCTCTACCCATTTTGTCACATAATCTGTGCATACAAGGATGTAGGACTTACCATTGGAAGGTGGATCAATTGGTCCTACAAAATCCAGTCCCCATTTGTCGAAGGGTGTAACGACAACTTGTGGAAATAGAGGCATCTCATCAGATCGAGTTGGTCTTCCCATCCTTTGGCATTTGTCACATCTCTTGGTATATTTGGCTGCATCTCTATGCAAAGTTGGCCAATAGTAGCCAGTATTTAAAATTTTCATTATTATTCTTTTGGCAGCAAAATGTCCACCACATGGCTCATCATGGCTTGCATGCAGTATATCATGAGTGTCCTCCTCTTGTACACATCTCATCATAACTTGATCTGGCCCTGTATAAAACATGCAATCTGCAATCCAAGAAAAGTTAAAGCTTTTCTCTACCAATAATCTCTTTTCCTTAGGGGAGAATTGAGGAGGAGTTCTTCTTGCGGCCAGATAATTTGCTATATCGGTATACCATGGGTGAATAACCTTGATTACAAACATGTGCTCATCAGGAAAGGAGTCTTCAATAAGTGCAGAGTCATTTTTCCTTTGAATTCTAGAAAGGAAATCAGCAACCACGTTGGCTTTACCTGGCTTGTCCACAATTGTAATGTTAAATTCCTGCATCAACAATAACCATCTTGCCAGTCTCCCGGCTATTGAGCTTTTGTTCATGAGATACCAAATTGCTGCATGATCAGTGTGGAAAAATATATGATAATCGGTGATGTAATGCCTGAATTTATTGAGGGCATAGATGATTGCCAACATTTCTTTTTCTGTAACAGTATAGTTTAATTCAGCCCCTTGCAGATTTTTGCTTACGTAGTAGAGTGCATGTTCTGTTGAACCACCCTTCTGCCCTAACACAGCTCTAATGGCATAATCTGATGCATCAGTATGAATATGAAATGGAAGTGACCAATCAGGTCCTTTCAAAACAGGTTCTTGTGTAAGGGCGACTTTTAAATCAAGGAATGTTTTTTCACATTCCTCTGTCCAAGAAAAATCTGCATCTTTCTTCAACAGACTGTATAAGGGGCCTACTGTTTGGCTGAAGTCCTTGATGAATCTTCTGTAGTATCTAGCATGGCCTAAAAAGCACCTTACTTCTTTCTGCTTGGAAGGAAAGGATAGATTAGAGATAACCTCAATCTTAGCAAGATCAACCTGTATTCCTGCAGCAGAAATATAGTGACCAAGCACTATTCCCTCCTACATCATCATGAAGCACTTTTGACTATTCAGTGATAGGTTGCGATCTTCACATCTCTATAGTACTTTCTTCAAGTTGGCTTGAGCTTCCTCAAATGTTGTACCATAAACAATAAAGTCATCCATGTATATTTCCATGCAATCATATGAGATGTCTGAGAAGATACTTATGACTGCCCTCTGGAAAGTTGCAGGTGCATTACAGAGTCCAAAAGGAAAAATTGAATAGGAAAACGTTCCCCAAGGGCATGTAAAAGTAGTATTTTCTTGATCCTTAGGAGCAATCTTGATTTGATTGTACCCATTGAAGCCATCTAAGAATGAGAAGTACTTTTTCCCAGCTAAATTATCTAGAACTTGATCAATGAATGGAAGAGGAAAGTAATATTTCTTTGTTTCCAAGTTGAGTTCTCTGTAATCTACACATACCCTCCATTTTCCTCCTTTCTTAGGAATAATAACCAATGGGGAAACCCACTGACTATCCGAGATTGGGTAGATAAAGCCAGCTGTTAACATTTTTTGCAATTCTTCTTTAACAATTTCTCTCAAAGCTGGATTGATTCTTCTTTGAGGCTGCCTGACAGGTTTGAACTCACTATTAATGTATATGCGATGTGTATAGAGTTTTGGGTCTAAACCCTTCATGTCACCATATTCCCAAGCAAAAGTTGACTTATGACTGGTAAGCATCTTGACCATAGATTCTTGTTGCTCACTGGTGAGGTTTTTATTGATGCTCAAGGTTTTTCCTGCGGCTACCTCAACTTGGGAGGTTAAATCTACCATAGATACTTCAGGAAGAAATGGAATTTATACCTCGTGGGGTAGCAAGGAGTGTAAGCAATTAGTTGTTGTAGGATAATGAGCTGATGTAGGCGAAGGAAGAATGGTCTGCAAGGAACGTGCATTTTTTTCACAATGAAAGTATTCGGTACCATAGTTATTCAGCAGGATATTGGAAAGTATACCTTCTTCTTCTTCTTGTGCAATGAAAGGCTCTCTGGTAATCATCATTAAATTGGCCACAGAGTTCACTTCTTCCTCTTCTCCCAAATCTGGCCAAACAACCTCTCCAGATTCAAGTTGGGGTTGGGCTAGAGAATAGAGGGTAAGCTTCTTTGTGCTATACCCATCAGATATTGTCATGTTACTCGACCTACAACCAATGTAAGCATCAGCAGTAGCCAACCAAGGCCTTCCTAGTATGACAGGGTATCCCCCCAATGATGCCTTTGGAGATAAGACCATAAAGTCAGCAGGGTACTCCCAGGAATCCAAGGTGACTACTAGGTTTTCAACTACCCCATCAGGTTTGACAGTTGAGCTATCAGCAAGCTGTAATATTGTAGGTGTAGCCCTTAGGTCTGAAATATTAAGTTTTACAACCAGGTCCTTTGTCATGACATTGATAGCTACACCAAGATCTACTAAAGCATTCTTAATTTGCAACCCATTAATATTGATCTCCACAACAGGGCTTCCTGGATCTAAATATTTTGGGATGCTAAGCTTCCCTAGCATTAAGTCAGAGAGTTGGCCTATGACATGGACAGTTTGAGGGTCTTTCTTTTTCCTCCCCGGTTTCTTCAAACATGCCTCTTGATGGCCTTGCTATAGATAGGTACTTCTTTGATTGCTTGGAACAAGGGAATTTTCACACATATATGCTTTAGCTGGTCAAGGATGTCAAAGGTAGGTTCCTCTTATTTTTTTACATTTTCACCTTCCAACCTTTGTGGGAAAGGAGGGGACACTTTATCAGATGCCTTAGGTAATGATGGAATCTGAACTGGCTCATTTGGTTGGGCTTGGTCATTGGTATCTTCTTCTTGGTCAGTCTCCTCAGATGAAAATTTGAGATTATGGGAGGAGATGGTGTGGGCTGCACAGTTCCTGAATGTAAATTGATATTATTCAGGTTAAGAGCATAGGCAGGCTGATGATTAGGATCAGCAAAATAGACTTGTTGCTGCTACTGCGGTTGATGGTTATTTGGATTGGGTGCTGCCTGAGCAGGTAGTTGGGTTGGCTTTGGATTCTGACCTTGATTAGCTGCAGGAGGTGGCATAATGGATTGTTGTTGCGGTTGCTGCAGGAAACCAGTGGGTGGATTTGACCATTGCTGGCCTCCTCTCCATTGGTTAGACTGCTGCCAATTCCCTTGCGGAGGCTGCCACTGATTTTGCTATGGTGATTGCCAATTCCCTTGTGAGGATTGCCAACGGTTTTGCTGGGCATTTGGCCAAGGGTTATTCCACTGAGGTTGGGAGTATGGCCCATAGTTTGGAGGGTACTGGTTTTTCCATTGACTATTATATGAACCAAAATTTTGCAAAGGGTCTGAGGCATACCTTGTCTTGGGGCCCATGGCCTGCGCTGAGCAACAAAGAACACTTCCTCCTCTCCTTCAATGGTTTTGAACTCAGTAGGGAGATGTTGTACCTCCAAATTGGCCACTACTTTGCATCGGCAGTCTTTCTTTCTTTGTCGGCAGTGGGGCAATATTCAGCTAACATTGCCTCAGCTTCCTCTTTCTTCCTTCTAGCTTGCATAGTATCCAGTTGAGTAGCTACATCATTAATGATATCCTGCTTGAAGTCGGACAAGAGATTGGTAATCTCCCCTTTAGATACTCCAGAGCCACTTCCTTTTATAGAAGAGGGTCTAAACCCCCTTCCCTTCTTTACAGCTGCTCTGGAGTAATTAAAGACAGATTTTCTTGATATCATCCCAATCACTTTGGGTGACATCACCTCCTGCCATGAGGTCAAGGGCCTCCATGCAAGTATCATTGACTCCCCTTAAGAAGAGAATTTTTTGAGATTCCTCATTCAGCTCATGATGAGTATTCTTCTGCACACTAAACAAGAATCTTGACACATAATCCTCCAAGGTTTCATCCTCCTTTTGTGACATTTTGAAGATGTCATCTCCTCTCAAATCATTTCCTCTACAATACTCTTTATATTTACTCAAGAACAGAGTCTTCATTTCATCCCAAGTGTTAGCTACATTGCTTCCCAATCCCATGAACCATCTCAAGGCTACCTCCTTTAGAGTAGAGGGAAACAATTTCAGCTTGTGTGTTGAGGTTGTATAGTCATAGCTTCTACAAAGGATGTCAAATTCAAACAAGAAGGTATGAGGGTCCTCAGTAATAAGTCCATAGAACTTTGGCAATAAGGAGGCAGGGATGTTCTTGAGGTTATTATTGTCATGTAGGTCAAGGATTGGAAATGGAAAAATAGGATTTGTCATTCTTGGTTGTATTCTTAGATTAGCTCCTGGTTGATGAACTACAAGAGCAAGTGGATTATTTGATTTTGTTTCTTCGGATAGGTTAAAGCTTAGTTCAGAGGAAGAAGATGAAGTTACTAAGTCTTGGCCAGCATCCAGATATGGGTCGTTTTGGAATAGGTTCAGTTCAATCTCTTCAATATCTATGCTCCCAGGAAGGAATCTTCCAAATTGGTCTCTTCTTCTATGCATACAACAAAAGTAAACTAACTATGGAGATGCTGGAATGTAGAATTCTAAACTAAAAATACTAAGAATGAAATCTTAAACTCTTTACTAGCATGCCTGTAATAGGTTCTTAGTTTGACACCATCCCCGGCAACGGCGCCAAAAATGTAGTGTTCTTTAATCAGCTGAATAACTAGGAACATGAATTCCTCTACTCAGGGATTGAACATCACAACTGGTAGTCGTGACCTACTAAAGAACCTCATTTAATTATCAACCCAGGGACATAAACTTGAAATGGGACAGCACAAGATATGCACTAATCACCCTTCCAGACATACATGATTCCTAAAATGCCTTATACTAGAATTTAAGTACTAGAAACAACTTTACTGTTTAACTTTGCTTGGAAATGAAAAACTCGAAAGATAACCTATTCTGCTCCTAGTGGCTAGAGGAACAGTTGACAACTCTATGTTTCTACCAGCTGCAGGAGCAGTCACATTAACTTCTATGAAGGGAAATGCAGCTATTCTAACTTGCAGAATAAAAGTATGGACATTTCCCTAAGTGGGACCCCTTAGGTAGTGCCAAAAGCAGACAACAGATTAGGTGAAAAACTTCATAAGCTTTATTGATTCAATGCAAACAAGTAAATGGCACAATCTCTTGGCTGAATTTCTAAAACTGAAAGTGTGTTACAATAGCGATTTTTTCCAGCCCCTTCTCTAAAGGAGAATGGGCTATTTATTGAAAACTGATCCTAACTACCAACCAACCTTCCCTTATAAAACGAGAGGCATTTATTACATTTAACCAACTTAAGTAAAGAGGTGAATGACAATGCTAGAACTAAGTCAAATTGGTTTAGCAGTCTTAAAGCGCCATCATCCTGGATTCATGCACCACCAAAATGCCTAGCCTGGATTTCTGGAACACTCTCCCTGCATGGCGGATGAGTTGAAACTATCTCCTCATCTTTTGTTGTTGAACCAGTCTTTATGGATTTGGTCTTCAATTCTTCAAGTGGAAATTGAATTCCCTTCCTTCAATCGTGGTACCTGCAAAATATCTCGCCATCTTTTCCTGAGGAAGAAGGTTAGCTCAACACGTTCATCCTTTAAGACAATCCATTAATTTATTCATTCATTCATTAAGTATTAAACTAAGGCAAACCTTGTTTCAGATATGGCTGCAGGAAGTTTTGGTAGTGGAGGCTGCAGGAAGGCTTATGATCACAAAGAGCCATAAAGTATTTATCAGACTAATAAAACATTAAAGGTAATAATCATGGGACTTCTTATCACAATATACTCATCATATTTAAGTCATAAAAAGGTCTATATCCTATCCCATAAACAGACTGAATGTTTATTTTAGCATAATAAAAACAACAGAGTATTTATAAAAGTATGATCAAAATGTGCCAAAGACTTGGCTCATCAATATACATCACCTTCAAGTGTTTGGGGACCCATGTCAACATGTATGATTTTATAATCATCTGTGGTTATCTTATCATCATCTACATATTTTAGTGGTTCTGCAATTTCTAACACCTGATTACCAAAAACAACATCATTCATAATTCTTGACATTTTTTGGGCTTTCTTGGGCCCTGAGGAAGATTGGAGTAATTTTGTCACTGTATCTACTACAGCCCCAGCGGATGTTGTAGGAGTGTATTTCCTCTTCTTTTCTACTGCTTTCCTCAACCATACTAGAGAGTTTTCTATTAGACTGGGGGCTTTATCACTTTGAACAACCTCTCTAGACTCGCTAGGAATAATTGATATGTTTTCTATAGGAGGAGAAGATTCTTCAGACAAGGGTGGGAAAGTACTATCTTCAACAATATGCTTAAAGATTCTCTTTGAATCTTTTGACACAAGTTTTGTTTGGAATTTTTTTTTTAAGAGCAGGGGTGGATGGGTTGTCTTGTTCACATATTTATTTTGATTTAATTGATTTCTCCGGCTTTTCACCATCACCCCTAGATTGTGAATTGGCGCTAGAAGACTTGATGACTATCCTCGCCGATGATGTACCTCCAGGGACTACTTGGTTAGATCCTTGCTCATTTTTTTGGGATGATTTTAGTTCATGAACAGAACCAACAACCCTACGCCATTTTCCCTCCAACCAATCTTGAGTCCTTTTGAGTACTGGTTCGGCTCGTTTACTCATATATAAAACTTCATCTTTATCCCAGTCAACTCTAGGATGTGATTTATTAGGAAACTTCTTGTATTCAGGATCAAGAACCATCAAATCTTCAAACATATTTTCAGGAATTTGGAAAAAGAGACCAAAAATTTGTATCTGCTCAAGGGTTAACCTCATATGGTCCCTTCTGAAAAATTCATTTTCATCAGCACAATCTTCCTAGAAATCTTTGATTGAAGGTTGGTGTTGATACGAGCTAGAGGCATACAAATTCTTTCACACAAAGCCCTTGCTGTCAAAATTAGTTCTTACAAAAAAGTACTGGAGATTGTATTCTTTGAGAATCCTTTCAACATTCCTAGCCATCTGATTACTTTTGCAAGAGAAAGAACGAGTAACTAATGGGAAGGTATACCCTCACTTTCCCATAATCATGTATTTTATATTTACTATGGCCATTTGTCTGCAGACCTCCAAAAATACCATTAAATCCTCAAGGTACTTAGGCAATTTAAGTGGAGCCTTCTCGTAACCTCCAATTCACAAATAAGAAAAACTATCAAACTAGATATAAAAACTTCCAAACTTCAACACCAGAGATTTTGATTCAAGGGAAAAACACATTTCAGTTTTTCCATCCAACTTTCTCATAGCTTCCATTAAAAAGGCATCATTAACAAGACAATATTCTCCCATCCAAACTTGCCTGGTAAATTGTGCATAACACTTATACATAGGCATGCCAGGACTTGGTGGTACTTGTGGTTTCAACCCTGACCAATAAGCTCTTTGACTAGCAATGGTATATATCAAACAAGAACACAGATGAAAGGTAGCAGTCTTCTGAAAGTTAACTAATTGCTCATGCAAGTGAAAGCAAATTATCTCGGCCCAATCGATAAACACATTATCATCACAGATAACTAAAATGAACTAACACATCGAGTCTTCAAATAATTCAACTTGTGCTTTCTCGACAATACGATGAAGTAAAGCAATAACATCATCAATTTCTACTTTAAAATGTGTCCTCTTAAGTTTATTGGGAAATTGAAACTTACATTTCTTCTCTAATTTTAACCACCCTTTGGCCATAGAATTTTTACACCGGGTTTCATTAGTCCTGAAATATTCGTTAGCTATTACAACATACATCTCCTTTATGGGTGCCTTCTCTAGAATTCCCAATGCTTGAGAAACGACCTCGGTAAATTTTTTAGCTACAATGGTTCCATCTACGGCCTTGATTTTCGGGGTTTCAGGAATGTACCTTCTCGCACATGCAACAATTAGGTCAACACTCAGCATTGCTTCTGGAAAACCTCCGACCTGAGCTAGTCCACTTTCGAACACCTTCACATCTACAACAGATTTTTCTTTACTGTCTAAACGTGCCCAAAATTCTTCCAATTTAAAAAGTCCTAGCTCTGTATCCCTCACACCGAGCCAACAATTTTCAATTTCAGATTGCATGAGCTCACTATGCCTAATGAGATGCTTGAATTCCTAAAGAAATAATAGCAGTAGGTAGAAGTACAGCTGAGGCTTTAACAAATAAGTTCTCACCACCTTGAAGAAATAACAACAGCAGGTAGAAGTACAACTAAGGCTTTAACAAATAAGTTCTCACCACCTTCAAGCCATATAAAATGACAAGATGTGTAATCAATGTGGAGTAAAATGGGAATGCAGGATAAATGTCTGAGAAAAACTACGCCACCCACATATGTTGTTATTGTTGATAGGATGTGCTTTAAATGCAGCATTCAATTTCATACCTCGAAAAAATAGCATTTAAACTTGTATGCTTTTGGAAATTCCTGAAAAGACAACTCAAGTTCATTCTGTACATAGTGTTCAATGAGATGTCAACCGACGATGCCTTTCAAAGGAAATGTCTATGCAACCCACAAAATGGGCTTGATTTGACAATTTGATGGTATTTATTAATTAATTAAAAATAAAGAGTACATTTTTAATTAATTAATAAATTCCATCAAATTGTCAAATCAAGCCCATTTTGTGGGTTGCATAGCCAATTCCCCTTTGACAGGAAAAATAAGTCCATCATGTCACGTGGTAGCTGAAACATGGAACCTCAAAACCAAAGTTTGAAGTTTCAATGTTTTCGAAATCTCTGACCCATCGACTAAACTCCACACACCGTAACTCAAAGGTTACGTATGCATGAACTTAAGTTACTCAACAAAGTGAACCAAGTTGGGGAATCGGGTAGTTATGAAAATTTAGAACTCCGTGACAATGCGACATGTCAAATGGTTATAAAACTCGGAGGCCTAGTGACTAAGCTTGCTTTGCTCCCTTGAGTCTACAATGATAAATCAAATGTTCTATCGAACCATTGAGTAATTTATGATATAAATAATAAACATGTGTTTTAAAGTTTTTTACTTTTAACCATTAATAGCACTAAGCACAGTAACACTTAACGTTGCAATTGCAAAGGACTTAATAAAAGGAATTACAATGTCACATTAATAGCACAACCATTAATAGCACAGTAACACTTAACGTTGCAAAGGACTTAATAAAAGGAATTACAATGTAAAATTAATATCACAACCATTTACTTTATTAAATATGCATGCAATTATGTTTTTTTTGCTAGGTAAATCACTACTAGGGGCAGCACCCTGTATTGATGATAAAAAAAGGATTACATGAGTATCTATTTTTCAAAAAACTACCCTGAAGGCCTTTTCTATCAAGTGACCTTCCCTGATCAGCTAGCCCACCTAGATTTTCATGCATTACAAAATTGGCCTGAATTTAAGTACAGGCACTCCAAGACTCTGGACTAACTCAATTACCCTATTACTGTTACTATTTCTATTTAAAAATAAAAATATGAAATCATATCCAACCAAACTTTATCATTCATCATCATCCTCTGACTCTATGCGTTTCAAGTATGCCTTGCAATTTGCAATCATGGGGTAGTTTACTCCACATTTTTGGTGTGTTGGGATTTTTCCCTTTTCCTCTGGGTCCCTGGGATCATTCGTAGGCCATTCTTCCCCATCTCCAAGGTCCCAATCATCATCATCACCTACTACAATTTCCTCTGCCAGACCTTCATCCTTCGCGTATCTCATTGCCCACCCATGCGGGAGATTGGCCGTCAACTTTGTTGCCCTGAGGAGAAAGAAAATGCTATGGTCCCTTTCTGCCCACAATTTTTCAAATCCTTCTAGGTCGATGGTTCAGACCAAAGGAAACTTCATTACCTCTCTCCCTCTCATCCACATCATGTAGTAGTTATGTGGCATGGGGATTTTCCTATTCTCATCCACATTATCTAGTGCCGCATCAATGTTGCCCAACAATGCGTGCATGAAGACCATTTGGGTCAATTTTTTGCTTATCTCTTTCGAGACTCCCATATGCAAAAGGACTGCTAAGAACATTATTGGAATCTCTGTATTTGCTCTTACTTTGTGATAAGCCTTCAAAAATTCCAACCTAACCACCTGCTTGGTTGCCCAGAGAATGAGTGGATGGGTCGAATTCATCAGCCCTTGCAGTCGCTTATTGGTTATTTCCCCTCTGAAGGCCTGCAGTTGCTTCTTTGTGTCCAACGCAAGTGGTGTTTCCATTTTACTCCTCACCCACAACTCGCCTTTATGGAATTTTCTACCACTCCTTCGAATTTTGCAAATGGAATGTGATAAATGGCTACTTACTCCACCTTTGCATGCAATTAATACTTAATTTCTCAAAGGAAAAAAACTAATTTGAATAACTCTTTACTATAAATTTATAACCATTTATTTTATTACAATTGAATTACAATGTCACATTATTACTATAACTATTACCTACCCTATTTAATAAATTATGGGCCACTAGTGCCGCTACCAACTTGATTCGTGCAAACCAAAAAACCAACTTAGTCAATTCATGTATCTTAAGCATTACATGTACAATTAAAAATTAAAATGTTTAATTTGATTGACGTCTGGCTACATGCAAATTGTACCTCAATTTGACAAGCTGTCAAAATCACCAGACTCTAGTTAGCACTACCAGTGCCACTCAAACGATATGAAATCATTACGAAACTTGTTTCATTAAAGCTATGAGTTGTCCAATCAATCACTTCGGATGTTCAAAACTAAAAGATTGAGAATTGCAAATCTACTGCTTGAGAGATATACTTATGGAATGCAACTATAGCCATACATCAAAAATTCATCGAATGGTAGTGGTCCATAATGTCGCATGGTTGTTGAAACTTAGAACCTTAGAACCAAAGTTTGAAGTTTCGAAGTTGTCAAAACTTCTAACCCACCGACTACATAGATGACCAAGAAAGACTTGCAACTAAGGTTAGGAAAAGCACCAAAACGACTTTGGTGAATTAAAATAGGGAAGGTAGCAAGGACAGTGCATTTATGAAGTGAAGATCGCAGACAGATTTTAGCAAGTGGACATGACTGGAGGATCGATGGGTAATTAAGATCGGTACGTGTGGAGTTTGGAAAATTATTACCTCTCGGCCAGGCCTGGAATTTGACGACCACCCCTACCTATCATATGAAAATTTTGTGATGTTTTTATTCATTTAAATTCCTGTCACTTTATGTTTTATGAAAACATTTAACTGTCAAAAAAATATTTAATTTATATTTTTTTAAATAAAATATTTTATATTAAAATATTATTGATTTTATTAATCATACATATTAAAATAAATGCTATAAAATAAATGTTGTTGAATTTTTTTTATAGTTTAATCCTTAAATTCATCTATCTAAAAACATAAATTATTTGTAAAAAGCAAATAAAATTTCAACATGCTCACCAATAAAACCAAGTTACCAAATGCTGTATTATCTTGAAAAAAATAAAAGTTGAGAATCACTGTAAAAAAAATGCTATTATATAGTATATACTTTAGATTTATCTTCATCCATCAACTACCAAAAAATATTCCAATTTTAAACTAATGCTATAAAATATACATTAGATTTATGTTCATCCATCAACTACCAAAAAAGTTGATTAACCAGCATAGTTTCCATTTCCAACATATCAAATTATCCCTAATCTACCCGCCTGAAATCCAGACATAACCCCCAAAAAACAAAATCATAGACAAGATTTAGTACAGTAATCTATTTTTTTTTAAAAACTTGTACTACTCAGACGCCTTCGATGAATTACCCATCTTTATCTTCTTCCTCGGACGCATACCCTTCTTTTCATGCATCTTTGCTCTAGCGATATCTTTGAGATTCTCTATAACCTCCTCGACCTCCATTAGCTCGATGCAGTTTTGAATGCTTGCCACCCGCGCTCCACACCTTCTCGCCACAGATCTTTGGTGTGTCCTTCTGGCCACCTGATAAAGAGATGATTAAAATCCGTGAGCTCCGAGCCTCCACGATCCATGCCTTCAACCTTAACAAGCCCCACTCCTGGTATCGTTCATTCCAGAATGCCTTCCATATCCTCTAAAAAATCTTTGTGAACCAGAGTTTTCATGACTTTCCTCACTACATTCACCGGTTCTCCTAAGTCCAAACCCCAAGCCATGACCAATGAATAAATATCCATTTTGGTCTTGTATCTGTGCTTTAATTTTTCAAAGCCATTACCCAAAATAAATTGAACTGCTTGCGCCACCTGCACATCCTTGAAGAGAAATAAACCCCGCAGTCACTTCACAGACGCTTTGCCAACGAAAGGGTCTACCTTCCTCCACGATCTCAAGGTGAAACTGGCCTCCATTGTTTCTCTGGTTCACTTTTTATAGAAACTTCCACGCCTCCTTCGCTTACTAAACAATGTTTAATTCGCCAATGTTTATTTCTTAATCATTTGAAAATAGGTTTTTTTCTGGCTATTCATATGGTATTAATCCACGCCGCCGCCCAATACCACAACCAAATTGAGAATTTCAATAGAATAAATGAAAGGTAGAGTACTTCGATGCATTGAAAAGAGAGAATTAAATGTCTCAATCACTGATTTATGAAAATCTAATGGTTCTAGTGTTATTCCAGGTTTCAGTTCGCAATTCTAGTGCTTGAGAGATATACTTCTAGAATATTACAGCCATCCATCAAAAATTCATTGAACGGTCCCTCTTTTAAAACAAACTGTATGCACATGCATAATTTAAAATGGGGACATCGCTAGGTTGACGAGACTCGACCCTCAAGATTAAAGAGTTAAAATTTAAGGCTTTGTCATAAAATATTTTGGTTTGACTTAGGCAATATTAAACGGTAAACAAGAGCAGGATGACCGACATACGTAAATAATTAATAAAATCTCAACCATTGATTTCTGGAAATCTAACAGTTCTAGTGTAATTCCATAGGTTTCAATTCGCAATTCTACTGCTTGAGAGATATACTTCCGGAATGCAACTACAGCCGTCCATCAAAAATTCATCGAACGGTCAGGGTCCATAATGTTGCGTGGTCATTGAAACTTGGAACCTTAGAACCAAAGTCTGAAGTTTCAAAAAATTTGAAACCTCCAACCCACCAACTACAAAGATGACCAAGAAAGACTTGAAACTAAGGTTAGGAAAATTTGCACCGACACTTCGCCACTACATTTTTTTATTAGTTTCATATTATGTTTAATTTACCAATGTTTTTTTCTTAATCATTTGAAAATAGGTTTAATTTGCTAATGAATTTTATTTATTATGGTTTGAAAATAGGTTTAATTCACCAATCAAAATATTTTATTGGTTTGAAAATATATTTTAATCGCCAATGGAAAAAATTTAGTGGTTTTAAAAAAAATTGCATTTCGCCAGGATTTTCCATAGACTTCTAGCGATTAGAAAAGATTCGCCAATGGACTTTTTTTTTCACAAAAACCAAAAAAAATTGCCACTAAAATTAATATTTTTATCGGGAAGTATACAAGATTCACTAGGATTTTACACCTTCGCCGAGGGGGGGATTTCTTAAAGTTTTCCCTACTTGCAAGTCATTTTCATTTTGTGTTTGGCTGACATGAGTATGTGAACTTGTGTCTTCATCTGGGTTAGATGTCACTGTTGTCATTTGTGCCAAACATTCTTCCACATGAGCTTCTTCAAAACCAACCATCCTCAAGATGCTTGCAATGCCTTCAATCTCATTGTCTTCTTCTATATTGAATCCTTCACTTGGCTTCATGTCCTTACAAAGTGCATATCTATCCAATGGCCAAATTCCAATCCTACAAAAACCTGCTTTGATTTTTTCAAGCACAAGAGCAAGCTCAAAAGCTTTGATTGAAAGTTCTACCAATTCTTCTCTTCTTATTTCTATGTGTGTATGTTTTGCCATCCACTTTGACCTCTCAATTTTAAAATATTTCTTGAATGGAGAAAAGGCACTTACATCTAAAGGCTATAGTTTGTGGTTGGTATGGGTAGGTAGTGTAAGAAGATCAATACCCAAAGATTTGGCTTCTTGGATTGTGGTTAAAGCCACATGGCTTCTATGTCCATCAAAGATGAGGAGGTGTTTGTTTGTGGGTGAAGCCCCACCTGGAACTGATCTAGTAAAATGATGCAACCAATTCAAGAATAATTCCTTAGTCATCCAAGCATGTGGTTATGTTGTCATGCAAGCTCCCGCTTCACAATTAGCAACGTAATTATTTAATTTTTTTTCTTTGAAAATATAGAAACCTGATATGTTGTGACCTGTTGCATTAATACATGTCAATACTGTAATCCATTCTCTACTTTTTGATAGAATATGTGGCACACTTTTGATGCCCACTTTTGCAATCACTCTCATTCCACAATTTCTATATGCTTGCATACCTATTTCATCACAATTCCATATCTTGGTTGGTCCATATTCATTAGCTTTGTAAAGTTTTTCCAAGTTGTCATAGAAATAAACCACAATACTTGGTCGCAACATCATAGCTTTGTCCCTATCTAGACCCTCGGTAGAGTCTGCAGTGTCAATTTTGGATGACGTTTGCAGAAACCCATCTACCATGATCTGCCTAGTAAAGCATTCTTGAATGGATTTTGCCTAGTTTAACAGATGTGGGCCACATGTGATTTTAGTTGAATAACCTCCATTCCATGACCAATTTGAGCTAATTCTTGGCACCACTCAACTACTTCTTTCTTAGATTCTTCCATAGATAGGATTGTTGGTGGTCCTTTTCTTTTTGTTGTTATCAATCTTGGCAGCCAATATGTTAAACTAGTAGTAGGAATTCCCCACTTTTTAGATGTTGCTCTTATTGAGAAGCCATAGTCCTCAACATGTTTCATGGCATTAGTCATATCTTCTTCTCTCCACGTACTGTTATTGCACTTTTTCCTTTTTCTACAATGTTGACAAGATTAGACAATAACATCCATAATTTCTGCATTGTTATCAACATGATTACACAGTCTCACCATCATCTGAGTCAACCACTTGAAATTTCACACCCCATGTTGAATGAGTCCTCGACTTTCAGTTTGTTCTCTTGCTTTTTCTCTTTCCTGTAGCCATAATGCCTAAAGAAAAAATATCAAATAATTGCACTTGATCAAAACTCTACCATGTCTAATTGCCAACAAATTCAGTATTTGTGGATTGAAAAGGGGACGTTATAAACTCAAAAAGTGTCAATTTGTAACTTTATTAGAATATTTATTATTACAATAGCATCTTGATACTAGTAATATGTCTTTCCATTCATTATACAGAGAAAAACTTCAATCTTTTAAAATCTTGCAGCTAACAACCAAGTCTTTACATATTATAGCATGCAACACTAGTTTCAATATTCAATCATTTGCAAGGCTTTGTTAATACTTTACATGTCACTATCTTATAGTACATTTTACTTTTCATTTGAGGATGCCTTGGTAACAAAAAAATTATCTTAAACCATAAGAGTTGCATTTGGTGCAAGAACAGATCTTAAGGCATATTTCACTTTACAAGTTTGATCTCCTTGCCACCAAACTTTTTCAATGTGTTCTTCGACATTGTTATTTGCTCATACACAAACTAATTATTTATAGTTAATCCCTGCAAATTTCTAAGTTGTTATATGATGCATAATCATTTAAGGAAAATATTTAGAATTTCTCTTGATAAAATTGCAAGAAAAGACTTCACATACTAATAGACTTGTTATAATCTATCCTATTCACTTTCTCTCCATTGTTACCATGTGCATCTTTGTGAAACTTGTCGATTGCATTGCCTAAATTTAACTTGCTTGCCTCTTCTCAACCTTGGAGCTAGAAACCTAATGCCCCAACATTTAGAGTCTATGAATCTATTGCATAAATGCACATGTAAGAACAAACTTACTAAATGATCCCATAAAAAATGCACTACTCAACAAAATGAATAAGATTAATCAAATTTAACCATCTATAACAATGAAATATCACTTGTAGTGCCTGTGGAATTTTGAGGATCATTAGTTTCACCCAGTAGATCTATTGTTACACAAAATTTACAGGAAACATCTGACATGTTTTAAGGAAAATCCAACCAACTACAAATTTCTTATATCTCGTTTTCAACATGAATATTCTACTTGATTCTTGCATACTACTTTTCATGAAATATAAATTTTGTATGCAGTCAAATATCACAAATGAGCATTTCATTGATGACAAGCGAATTTTTCCCTAAACCTAAAGGAGAACTCGGTAGCAGCATGCATTTCTTCATTGCTTTGTGAAATTTCAAAATTCCACCCTCTTTGTCCAAGATGTCTTAACTAGGAATATACAGTTTTATTTTAGGTAAGAGAAAAATTTATAGACAATATATTTGACTAGATTATTACCCATTATGCTTTCTAAATACTAAAGTTTCTCTTAAATGACAAGGAAATTTCTATATCATTATTGTCTTATTTTACCTTTTTTCTTCAATTAATTAGAATAATAAGAATTATGTACTATGGTAGTATATTTGTTAAGCTCCATGGATCTCTCTAGCAATATGCGCTCAAAAAGTTTGGGGTCCAAGTGTCATCTTTGACATCTAAGGTAAAGGTTGTTTTTCATTTGATTTTGGGGCCATTTTCCATGGAATGCAAAAATAAAGATTCAGTCTATGCTTGCAATTTTAAAAGTAATAACAAAAGATTTTTTATAAGGAATATTGATAGGTTTATTAAGAATAAGTTTGATGAAAACATTTGCTACTTTTTCTTTCTCAAAATTTTGAGTTGTCTAGTAATCTCTTGATAGCTCTGAAGTCAAATTTTACAAATCGTCTAATTTAATTTATATTAAATATCTTTGCTTATATGACTAGATACAGTCTACCTAGATATTTAATGTAAATTAAAAAAGATTTGTAATTTAAAATTTGCATTTGTAAATAGATTTCCTTCTCAAATGAATATAAATTAAAAATAGATGAAGGAAAACACAACATACTTGAATAGTAAACACCATAACAGTCTGAAAATCTCTGCAATCTGATATGTTGAGTTGTTTGGTAATCTCCTGACAACTCTGATAGTATGTTGTGAGAATGAGAATGTATGCAAAGAGAATGTATGTAGTCTGATACAGAGAAAGTAAATGGTTTTATTGCATCGTATGTTATATGAAATTGAAATTGGTTTGGTTGATCTGTGGCTTATATGAAATTGAAATTGGTTTGGTTGATTTGTGGCTTGTAAATGTTGCATTCTTATTGGTTAAAATGAAATGTCAAAGATTGAAAGAGGCAATTTTAAATTTTGTTGTAGTAGTTGGTTGATATTGATCAAATTGGTGAGTCTTAGAGCTGGTATTTGATTTTGCAGACTCAACATTTGTTGCTGAGAAGTATTCAGAGATGCTATGAGTGATTGATGGGAGAATTCTACACCATCAACATTTTCTGTTAAGATTTAATGAGATATGACTAGTTATTGAAAAATAGAGTTTTTTATATTAGTTAAAATGTGTACTAGAACTTGAATTGTTTAGCCTACTTACTAAATAGGGAACAAGTACAAGTCTAACTATTTTGTCCATGTGTTTGGACAAATGTGAATGTAATATTTACTAGCACTTGCAGCTGGGGGAGCTACAAGGAATACGCCGATAGTTTTATATAGTTTGCTGAGCATTATTGATATTTGAACATTATTGGCCCTGTGTTTGTTGATGATTAAAACAATAGTAGGGTATGTCATTGTGTGGCCAAGCTCTAAAATGTATCAAATCCAGGCAATAACAGATAATGATCAAAACCCCTCTTTTCCTTTGGTGGTACACAAACCTCTCACATCTAGGAGAATCAAAAGTTAAAACAACAGACAAAAGATAATTCTATGAGGTAAAATAATAAAAATCTGAATCACAATCTGAAATGTATTAATGCCACAATACTAAATCCAGTTAAAATACCTCTCACATCTAGGAGAATCAAAAGTTAAAACAGTAGACAAAAGATAATTCTATGAGGTAAAATAATAAAAATCTGAATCACAATCTGAAATGTATTAATGCCACAATACTAAATCCAGTTAAAATACAGAAGAGTTATGGTGAAAAGATCCTACATTGTGAAAACTAAATGAATATAAAGTATCATAGGAGTGTAAACATGAGAAAAACCTAAAGCACTTAAACTATGATTTCCAAATCTAAATAAACAATCTAGTGAAGGGAAGAGAGAAATTATTACTTTCCATGGAAGCTGACTGCATGCATGACCATGCTAGTCAATGTTGCAAAGGCCATGCTATATGAAAAAACAAAAAATGTGCTCATATGTTACTGCCCATGTTTCTCATAGGCCTGTTCGTGCAAATGAAAGTTGGAATCCACTATGGCAGAAATATACCTTAACATATTTTCAACCAAGTTAGTTAAACTCAGGGCTGGGCCTCAAATGTACGCCCCTATTTCTTGCATTATGTGTGTAGTAAGAGCTGTTTCTAAACACATTAGAAATGGGGGAAGTTGCATGGCTGAACCTGTTTCAATAAGATTCTGTTGGGAAAAAATCTTTCTTTACTTTTTCATATTTGGTTGAGTATGTAGATGGGTAACCAAAAGAAGAAATCAGCTCCAACAAAGCAGCAAGCCGAAGCTTCAGAACAACAGCCTCCCCATACTCTGACTTTTGCATAGCTTCTTTACAACAGCAATGATACCGTCCCAATATTGCTTCACAACAGCAATGATATACAGATTGCAATATTTTGTGAATCAATATTTGTCATTTTTCTTTGGGTTCTTCTAACTGTAAGTCCCTTGATAAAGAGATGCTAATGCAAAAAAAAGCTCCGCTTCTGTGGGAACTTAGACCCGACATGAACTAATTCATTTCTTTAAGGTTTAAAGAATTCATTCCTAACACTAAAATAAACTTGGGAGGAGGCCAACAAGATCCAACAACTCAACCCATGTATTGTAAATCACCATATTGATAGAAAAAAATCTATTTCCATAAATGGGAACCTCACATCACACAATAATCCTCCAAAATAAAGATATAGAAATGTCATAAGAAAGCAAATGTGTTGTGAAATTTAGTTCAATGTAAGGTATAGATTCATTTCAAAGTACTTAGAGTGCATGTACAGCATCCCAAACACCTCTCTATGGAATTTTTTTTTAGAAACACATTATATTTAATAGGAAAAAACCAAACTTGTAAGGAAAAAATGAAATAAGATGTGCTTGATTTCAATTGTACTAAGTTCCACTATGAAGTTATTATTCAAGTTGCAAATTTCAAGTTTAATATTTCTATTTAAATTTTTACAGCATACTCAAGTTTTGATGGTTTGCCCCTGAATACTCCTGCATCTTGCATACTGTTGTACTCTTGCAGTAGCATGTGCAAATATTGGGCACTTTACTGGGTGTTATGTATGTAGGCACCTGTGCACCAAGATACGGTTGGTCACAGGGGAAAAATAACTTTGTTTATACTTAGGACACTTCCTCACTCTTTCTTGAAGCACATCTTGCATTTTAACTATTGCAGCTGTACTGCTATCCTTCTTTGGCCAGTATTCATCTGTTGTAACCACCTGCACATCACATAAATAATCAGCAAATTGAATTTATATTATATGCTTCTCTATATAAAATTTAGATCTCATGACATGTTCTTGGAAACAAAGTAATTATTGTGGTGAAAGAAGAGCATTGGTTGAAAAAATGACCAAGAGAAACTAATGGCATCGGTAAACATCTAAACAATAATAGATGGTTCGAATGGAGTTTTTGTATGATTATAATAATCATTTAGTGGAGCGTTTGACAAAATGCCTCACCCAAATGTAGGCTTAGCCAACGTATATCATAAGCAACATCTGTCATGAGGTTGTGCAATACTCTTTTGCGCATACTCAAAGAACCATGCTTGCATAGAGTGAAATAAAACAGAAGAAATAAATGATATCTGTTTTTCTCATCAGACATCTCCTTTGAATTAAAATATTGATCTCATTAAATAAAATAAAATAACAGAATGGAAAAAAAAATTATCTTTGAAATAGTAAGACAAAAATAAAAAGAAAAGCAGTTTTTTATCGATAAATGTAATAGTTTGTACTCCATATTTAAAATGATCTATACTACAACTATACCATTAATTGGGCAGTTATGGGGCATAAAACTGAATGTAAATCTGCAGAAAAGAGTTGTTACAATAGTAAATCATAGACACGTCTGAACATTGCTTTAGATCTATTTATCTGGTTTTCTGCTTGTCATAAGAAACAAATATAAACATTCTTGAATCGAAGATACAAACAGGAGGGGAATGTTGTTTTTAATTTGAGATCCGATATGAAAAAGGGTAGAATTGGGTTAAAGAGAGACTACTGCAAACAACAGGGGAATGTTGTGAGAGGAGATGTCTGCCCACATAACTAGAATTTTCAGTTCCGATATCAATATCATATTCTGAGATTTTCATCTCTGTTTCCCCTTCCAATACCATTTGAACCAAGCTTTCTCCATACATGTATATTAATGATTGCACTCACAAGTTACATTTTCTTTCGTTGCCAACAATATTCTTTCTCAGGCTATTTATTGAAAGCAACAACAGGGGAATTTGTAGGATAGCGAATCCACTTGAGCCCTCTTAATAATTCCTTATGTAAACATAAAGTAAAGCTGAATCAATTGTTAGAGATTAGTTCCCTTGTTGAAGAGATTAGTTTGGCAAGGAATATACACAACACATTGATGTAATATAGTAAGGAGTAGCATATTTTGAAGCAGTGGCAGGGGGCTTTCAGAAATGGCCTATTTGAAGGTGGTCTAAAGCCTTATAATGGGTTTACTATGGATCACGCTGAAGGATTACTCGAAGATCATTCAATCAAATGTGGGCCATATAGAGAATGTCCAAGAAATCTATGCATTCTAGTCAATGAGTTGAGAGGCTTGGAAAGACAAATCCATCACTGGATCTTTCATAGAGGCCATCATGTTTTAAACAATGCTCAAGGTCCTGAGATTAAATCTGACAATGAATTTGAAGAAAATATGTAACCTTACCTCTTCTAGCTCTTTGGTGATTTTCTCTAGGTTTTTGGTTCCATGACGCTAGTATTTCCTTCATCGGGGTTCCTTGAATAATTGATCTTATTCTCCTTTGATCTAATAAAAAAATTAATTTTATAATGGGGTGAAGTCCACAGCATCTGTATAATATCTGCAAATTAATGCTGAAATAGTGAACATGAATCAAACCAGTCAGACCCTAATTAAATAAAGCCCATAACAACCATTTGCACCAAAATCTTCAAGACTTCGATCTGAGCAAAACGAGTGAAACCCACCCAATTGGTTTGGGGCAAAACGGGGCACCTTGTAACCATATTTAGAAGGAAAGCTCAGCAGGATGGTAGGATTCAAACTTGTCACAGAGTCAAGAGGTAGGAGTCATACATAAGGTCAACATGCATACATATAACCATATTATAGAGACAAGCCCAATTCATGTTTTCCATGTGCTCTTCTAGCTCTCTCCTAAGGTAGACCTAACTTTTATGTATGTGAAACTGTCGTCTGATAAATGAGTGAGACCCCAATTCGGCAAGCCCAACATTGTAAATGTCTATGTATACCAAAATCTCTTAATTTTCAATGTCTACAGAACAAAATCATCAATATATACACAGAAAATTATGAACAAAATTAAGACCATGGCCATGGGGATTACACAGGAAGAAGTTAAAACAGGAACCTGTTGTAGTAAAATGTAGAAATCGCCTCCTACTACTTACAAAACCCTAGCAAAGGAGAATTCTTTCCCAATGACACAAACCCAAACAATCTCGGTACAGGACAAAACCCTAGCAAAGCAGAATTTTTTTTAAATGACACGAAGCTCTGAAGCAGACTCATAGGAAGCCTTGGCCGTGACGAAGCAGCTCCTAGGTAGCCACCAAGCAGCTGCATAGCGGGGTAAGGGTGCATGAGGTGTGTTTGCACAAAACACTATATTAAGAATCAAGATTGGCTGCAGAAGCAAGTAGAGTCACCTAGCTGGTCCTGAAATTTTAATTCCAATTCAAAACCATTCCCATCAATGGCATCAAGGCAGTTTGACTTCCTCTATTGGGGATTTTGTTTTGGTCTAGAAATGTAATTAGCTTGGCCTATGTATGCTGAAATTAGGGCAGGATAAACTATGGAAGTGAAAGCAATCTGTAGATAAAAATAAATAAAAAAAAATTTATGCCATAAATCTCAATAAATGCTCAAGAGAAAGGACACTGTTTCATTATTAAAATGATTGGACACATAATGCAGTGCTGGGCATCTAGCAAACCTTGATTGATAATTGTGAAAAGTGCCCAAGATCTGCAAACATTACTTCTGAACCTGAAATCGCAAGTGAAAAGATCGTATCTTTTCACAAAAGCATCCCAAATTTTCAATTGGACCACTTTGTCCTATTTTGATCGCATTTGTAACTATCAAACAAGACTAAAAACTTGCCTGTTATGTACAATAGAATGCCTCCTACGGACATCCATTCTCCTCTTTGAATCTTCTTCAGAAATTTGTACATGTAATGTGGAGAGAATGCTTGATATACATGGCGATTCTAGTGTACGATATTGTAGAGGCCAATATCACTGATGCATGTTAGCCAAGTCAGGACAATTGGTGCGAACATGAAACCCACCTGATGCGTACCACAGTGTTGCAATGCAAATAGGCCCACTAATATAAAAAATGTAACCACTGCATCTGAAACAATATATCTATTAAAGCATCATTAAGCAGAAATGTGCTGAACTTTTTTCAACAAGCTATGTCTAGTGAAACTAAATGTTGCAAAATATAATAGAAATATTACCGAATGAAACTTTCCGTCATAGTAGAGAGTGATATCAAGATTATGGAAGTTGTTAACCCAATTCCAAGTTAAGCCTAATGCCAATTCAAGCCATTTTCATGGACACCCATTTGTGTCATGATTATTATAGATTGTGGCAATAAAACATATGAAAATACTTATAGCAGAAAATCGGTATCGAATGTGAAATTGAATTCCATTCGAAACCATTAAGAATTGGAAGCATCCCTGAGGAGTACTTACAAGTAGGTATGAAGGACACTATTTGAATCAGTCATTTTCAAGTGGACATCCCCAGCAAAAAAGAAAACTTACTCATTCCAGAAAACAGAGGCATTTTTGTAGGCAGAAAGGAAGCCATGCCAAAAAGGTTCAGAGCCTGATCTATTGGAATTACCATGCCCAACACCATCTCTAGAGTGTTTGGAAGGTTGCTCAACCCTCATTATGCTGCCATGGCATCAATCCTCCACTCTATTGTCTGCTTATGCTCCCTCTGTGCTTTATCCATTTTCACTCCTGCACTCCATTCTATCCAGAATTTGATCTAATATATTAATTATATGATTATAAATTATCAGATTAATTATTAATTTATATATTAAATATTTTTATTTATATAACCATTAATTATTTTCTTATATTAAATCCAATGAACAAAAAGGCAGAATGTGTGAAGAGGAGCTGAAGTTTCCGTTCAAGGGAAAAGAATACAGCGATGAAGTAGAAGAAGCAGTGCTGACGAAAACGGTGGCTGGATTGGAGGCTAGTAGAACAGTAGTGAGTAAGAACCAAGGAGATATAGAATGAACTCAAGAACGAGTAGAAAACAGTCAGGGAGTGGGATGATTGTTGGAGGAAGAAGGTGTGATCCTAGAAAAGGAGACTGGCAGGAAAAACTAAGGGAAATTTTTCAGTCTTTAATGTCAAGCTTACAGTTGGTCAGTCTGTTTTGGTGATCAATATCCCTGACAAATTCTGAAATTCAATGGTGGAAATCTTGAAAAGAAACAGCCATAACTGCAAAGTTTATAGGAATTAGGCCATCAGTGGACAGTATCAAGGCATGGATGGGGGAAACTTGGTCGTCTTCTCCACAACCTAGCATAATTTTTTGGGTGTTGGGCTTCTTGCAGATTACTTTCCAGTTGGAGGAGGATAATGATAAAAATCTTGAAGGGGAAGGGGAGGGCTGGTTTATGGGCAATGCTAGGCTTTATTTGAGATAAGACAGAGGAAAAAGAAAACACGGGAAGAATATTATAAATAAGCCAGTAGAACAAGGAGTAGGATCTTCAGGGAAGGGACATCTCTCGTACACCCTGCCTCAATGAAAATGGAATGTCAAACTAACAACAGAATTGTTTTAGAACGAAAGCAAACACAAAAAATAATGATTCGGCCGACTAACAGGTTCCCAAAACCTTAGCTCAAGATTCTGCACAAAATGTGTCATGCTGTCAACAAAATATTACGAAACCCTACAAAAGCAGATAGGCAAATGTTCTCAAATGACACTCATTTCACATTGATTGATGCGGAAATGAACGAGAACTAAAAACAATTGATCCCCGAAAAACTGAACATCCACTGGAACATCAGCAATTTTATTATTTTTCAAATCCACCAAACCTAGAGACAATACCCTCCAAATGTCTCTCAAATTGCTGCGAAAATTTAAAAACTATGTCTAAAAAACACTACTCTCCAAATGTCCGTCAAATTGTGATTGAATTTTCAAACACCAAGTTTCAAATTTTCTTGCAAAAAAATTACAGTACCTGAACAGGATAAACAAAAACAAAGCACCCACTTGTGTTATGTGGTGGTCATCCTCAGATGCAGAAACCGTAGAAGCAATGGAAGCCCCAGCAAAGCGCAGAGAGGAAGCAACAGACGAACTAGCACAAACAGAACTGTATCTTTATTTCTTGGGTCAGGAAAACCTTCCACGTTGTCAGGTCACCACTTCATAACCCTCTCTGATTTGCACACGTCTATGTCATCGCCACGTCTAGAGAGATGAAAATCCTCCGACAATTGTTGTCTGCTGAAAAATCATTCATTCACTGAAAACCACACAGTTTAACGGCAATTCAAAAGTCGTATGACGGTGTGAGACAAATTCCCGGCATGAGACAACTTGATAAGTAGGAGGTATTTTTCCACAGCGCATCATGAGACAACTTGACAAATTCATTGCTAAACGGTTGAATCCTGATAGCAATGAGACAACTTCCCGGCTCCAACCTCGCACAAAATATAGCCTCTCGGCTAAATTAGTTTTCCTCATGTAAACATAAAGTAAAACTGAGTCAATTGCAGGAAAACTATTCTGAAACCCTACAAAAGCATATTTTTTTTTTAAATGAGACGAACTGAAACCAATCTCGCTACAACTACTATTTCAATCTATTCACAGTAAACGAAACCTAAAACGTTACCTCCAGATTCTCCACAAATTGCGGCGTGCTGTGAACGATGGCCGTGAGCGGGAACGGTCAGAGTTTGCTTTCGGGCGTGGGGCGACGAATGATCACCGTCTGAAGCAAATTTATAACAAATATGGCCGTCGGCAATCAGCTGCGTAGCAGGGTGAAGCTGCATGCGGCGCCAACAACACTGAAAAGTCGGCAAGCAGCTGCGTAGCAGGGTGAGGCTGCATGCGGTGCCAACAGCAATGAAAAGTGGACGGTGGCGTGACAACACTTCAGCTAAATTAAATTTTTGTCCGATGTGAGACAATTCCGGCGTGAGACAACTTTCTGACCTAAATCTCACACTATATATAGTCTATCGGCTAAAATATTAGTTTTGTTATGTGTGCAAAAGTACTTTGAAGTTGTTATAAATAACATTTTATTTTATGTCATATTCAATGTGCAATGAATGATATATGTTTATTATATCTTTATTAATTGTTAGGCAGTTGCACAGTTTTTAATATATCTATGCTTAATACATAAAAAAATCACAATTATTAATGCGCTCAACTAGTGGATCCTTTCCCTATCATTTCTTAAATATATTTTTTAAATTCAAAACGAAAACCCTTTTCAATGACACCTAAGAATAATTTAAATGTCATACTACCAAACAAGAATTGAGTAATGACGTACTCGGCCCAAAAATCCAAATAAACACCGAATTTTTAATTTCAACTACAAGAAAGATCTATACTATTTTTATGTATGGACTGCTTAATGAAGTAAGCAGAGGCAATGGAGGAACTTTACTCAAATGGCGAATTTGTTAGACGGATCGGTGGACCTCCATGGCCGCTCTGTTATCAGAGCTCAAACTGGAACATGGAAGGCATCCCTATTTATAATTGGTGTGTATGAATATGCTCTCTTTAATCGGTGTTTTCGAGTTTTTACAAAATTATTACCAACACTAAGAATGCTTCTGAAAGATCTGTGACAGAAAGTTGATAACGTCAATGTTTGGATTCACATTGAGTACATTGACAAATTGGATTAAAGTAGTTGATTTACACTAATATGAGTCCTCTCTTCTCTCATATTTTTATTTTTACAGAAGAAATAAGAAATATTTTTTTCTATTTCGAGAGAAAAACAACTCTGATATTCACTTTAATTTGTCTGAAGAGGGATCTAAATGTTAGGTTTCAAATGTCGGGAAATAAAGGGGGATAGAACACAGTTGTTTTGTTTCTGAATGTGTATCAATAAAGCTATTACTTTATGGTTGTTCTTTCTGAGGCTATTGTATAAAATCTCATTTTAAGCTGATAATTTGCAACGGATCAGTTAGAACTCATCCTAATTGCCTCACATTTGGTGTCGGGCTCCTGTAACACTGAGATCCATGTCCTTTTGTACTCAGAGAGTGTAGATTGTTCTATCAACATGGGCAACCCTTTTCGTCTTTGCTTTTGATGAATCTATCTATTCACAGCTGTTTTATCTTGATTTCAATCACTGCATTTATTTGTTACTCACAGGGGTGGAGATTGCAGAGAGGTTTGCTTATGCTGGCATAGCTTTAAATTTGATAACTTATCTCACAAGCGTTTTGCATGAAAGCGCTGCCAGTGCTGCAAGCAATGTGAACATATGGTCAGGGTTTCTATCCATGTTGCCTCTTTTGGGAGCTTTTGTTGCAGATTCATATTTGGGTCGGTACTGGACAATCCTTGTTGCTTCACTCGTCTATTTGCTTGTCAGTATTCTTTTCCTTCACAAAATCCTTTTACTTTGCATTATCGATGGGTAGAGTATTTGGAACACATTCCTCAACCAGTATAATGTCACTGTATTTTATGAAAGTTTGTAATTGAAAGGAAAAAACTAGAGCTATTTTATGTACTACAGGCGATGAGGATTCTAACACCTCAGCTCATCAGAACACAACAAACCCACAAAGATTCTAATATCATGGTACATCCATTTGAACTAACTTAATCAGGAGTATGAAGTATTAGTTTTGGTTGCTTTCTACCATACATATGTGTTTACTAAGACGCTCATATTGAAGAGGGACACGATTACATAAAGGGACATTAGAAGAAGGCATCACCTAAACATACAGTAACAGAGCTGAGAGCACTGAACCCATGCTCTGGGTTGATACAAGACAACAAATAACAAACCCTAGTAACGATTCACGTTTCCGAAAAGCCTTGTTTGCTATGATGGCAAAGAATCCATATCTAGTGCATGGGTTAAAAAATAAAAGTGGGTACCTTGCTGAAGATCCCAGTCAGACCTTTTGATTAAGAACCCATATCTGCTAGATGTATGAATCAATAACAAGTGAAGATTATACGGAGCTCAAAAACTCAGATTGGTCTTTTGGTTCAGCACCCATATCTGCATGTGTGAATAGATAATAAGGAAAGTGGGTATCTTGCTGAAGACCTCAGTTTGGTCTTTTGGTTGAGGACACATATCTACAAATTTGGGAATTGTTGTGAATATAGAAACTGAAAATCATAATCTGAGTTTGTGTACACGTTAGAAATTGACTAAGACGTCCATTTGCTTTCAAAATAGTTGAATAAACTTTCATAGTCCTGTATCTGTTATATGGAAGTAACACGTCATACAATGGAATGTGACAGGGGCTAATCTTGGTGACTCTATCAGCTTCTCTCAGGAGTCTCAAATCCTCACCATGCAATTATAATTCCCAGTCTTGCTCCAGAGCATCACATTTCAAGATTGGGTTTTTTTTCTTCTCACTTTACTTGGTTGCTTTGGGACAAGGGGGTCACAAGCCATGCCTACAGGCCTTTGGTGCGGACCAATTTGATGAGGAGGACCCAAAAGAGAAGAAGCACAAAAGTTCATTCTTTAACTGGTGGTATTTTGGTATTTGCTTGGGAACCCTTGCAGGAATCACCGTGCTCGCCTACATCCAAGATAATGTCGGATGGGGTGTGGGATTTGGCATTCCTGCCGTTACCATGGCAATGTCACTTCTTGTGTTCTTGTGTGGGACTAGGTCTTACCGAAACAAACTGCCTAGTGGAAGCCCTCTCACTCGAGTAATCCATGTGTTTGTTGCAGCATTCTTCAAGCGGAATGCCCCTATTCCTTTCCGAGAACAAAGTCAATTAGCTTCAATTCAAGAAGTAGAGGTTCTGAAGACAGAGTCAACAAGACAACTCTTGCAAACAAACAAGTTCAGGTAAACACTCAATGGTACTATTTTCTTTATATCTACTGCTATTATATTCAAGCAGAATGCTACTTTAGAGTTCAGGCTCAAATAATTGCAACAGAGATTGTTTTTGTGTTTTCAAACCTGGGAATGGACCAAATGGGCCATGGTTTACTGACGAGGCTGATGGTATTGCTAAATGAATGGCATGCCAAACAAAAGGAATGTTGGATGCAATTTCTCGACCTCTCATCTAAACTGAAGGAAGTCGGTGTAGACAGTAATAATATTTGGGAATAATGCTAGTTCAAATTCTTGGAGTTCTCATTTGTGTTTAGTTTAGCCATATATACTTTGGAGAATTTTTTCGATGAATGTCCTCGTCTTTTTTTTTTCAGGTTTCTTGACAGAGCAACAATTGAAGATGAATTAGACTTTGAGTGCGAAACATCACGCAATTGGAGACATTGCACAGTTCAACAGGTTGAAGAGGTAAAACTTCTTCTAGGCATGTTACCTATTTGGATGGCATGTTTGATGTATGGCGTTGTCTTTGCACAGTCCTCCACATTTTTCACAAAACAGGGCAGTACAATGGATAGAAAAATTGGTCGAAATTTTGTTATCCCTTCTGCAAGTATGCAGTTTTTTATTGGCGTACCTATCATGCTATTGGTCCCTGTCTATGACCGCCTCTTTGTTCCAATAGCAAAAAGATTATCAGGGAACGAGAGAGGTATAACGTTGCTCCAAAGGATAGGCACCGGTATGTTTTTCTCTGCACTTTCAATGATTGTCGCTGCAGGGATAGAAATTAAAAGGCTCAAGGCAGCAAAGGATAATGGACTCATAGACATGCCCTATGCAACAATCCCAATAAGCGTTTTTTGGCTACTTCCACAATATATACTTTTTGGCATTGCTGATGTGTTTACAGTGGTAGGAATGCAAGAATACTTTTATGATCAGATGCCAGACACAATGAAAAGCTTGGGTATTGCTGTCTATTTGAGTGTTTTAGGAGTTGGTAGTTTCCTGAGTAGTATCCTAATTTTGGTAATTGAAAAGGTTACTTGCAGAAAGCAGGAGCAATGCTGGTTTGCAGACAACTTGAACAAAGCTCATTTAGATTACTTTTATTGGCTTCTAGCTTCTTTGAGTGTACTCAACCTGGGAATGTTCATGACCTTAGCCAGCTGCTACAAGTACAAAAAGGCTGCACCTACTGGCACAGAAAATTCTACTTAAAAACCAACTTTATGTTATACATATGTGAGTGCCACTAGTACTGCTTTATCAGTTTTACTGTTGTAATTTGTTATTGCACTGCAGATATATGGCCTAGTAGGTGTTTTCCACATTTATGAACTGGGTTAAAAACCCAACAGTGCACACTCTATCAGTAGCATTAAGTGGAGGAGTCAAATTCTCACATTCTACTAGAGGCCAGATGAAAAGCTAAAAATTCAATGGGTGGATACCATGAATTCCTTCTAAAAACCATACCTGCACCTTGCTTCCACTGTATCAATTATACTTGAACTGTTGGATAGTGATAATCTATAGAAGTAACTAAAAACTTAATTTGTTATTCCCACTTAATGAAAGTGTTTTTTAAACCATAACGGTTCTACAGGAAAAACTAATCATCTAGGGTTGAATAAGCTTGGTGCATTGATTCTTTCACATCTCCTCGTAATCTTGACATGTTAGAATTGTTGGAAAACATTCATCATGATATTCCAAATACTTTGCTTTTATTAACCACGCTCAAGTTCGGTATTACATATCACTGTTCAGCTTTTTTTAGCAAGAATACATTCATTCCTCTGCTATTCATTGAAAATATATTATTTAAAATAATTCTACTATGAATTATTTCCTCCCTACTAGAGTGCATTTTTTTTCCTTGGAAAATCCATTCAGTTTCTGTGTGCTCTCTTCCTAATGGGATACCATCTTCATCAATTTCTTGGATGGTGAATAAATTATGGCTGGATTCATATTGTGATGATTCAAATAGGATTTGGATGTTCTAAGATTTTATAATTGTTTTGGTAATTAAATTATTACTATTTTTTTCTATCTACAGAAGTAGAAATTGACAATTGTATTTTGAGTAAAAGCTAGTTTTCTAGTTCTTATTTAAAAGAAAATATACATATATATAGTCTCTTAGATTTATGAGTTTTTGTGACAAGTTTTCAATAGGAGTTGAATTAAGAGTTAAGAGAAGTATTAATTCAACATATGAAAGGTGTTAATTTGACAACTAGAGGCATTGGTAGGCACTTAATTGCCATCAAGCAAGGAAGCACATGTGTCTATTATTTAGTTAGGATAAAACTTGTTTGCCTAAATAAATTTAAAAAAGAGAGATGAAATATAGATATTACACTAACAATTCTAGAGGGATATATTGTATAATATTCATTTGTGGCATCCTAGAGAGACAATTGTGGACCGTCTTCTATGAAGTTATTAACCATAAAATTTTCTCTTTATTTGATGTCAGCAGGATTTATTTGCTCAAGTAGAGTTGATCTAATGTCATCTTGTCCATGGAAGTTTGGTCATCTTCGACATCAATTGCTAAATTTGTTTAGTTGAGGCAAATTACCTTCTTTCCCTTCACCAAAGTAACAGCACACCACTCTTTTTAGATGCATAAAAATTATATTGGATTAGTTTAACATTTTGACAATTTAATCTTTTTTAGGACGTCATAATCCTAGTTACTCCCTTATTATCATATTAATGTATGATTATGGAGTAGCCAACATGCAACACTCACAACCTTTTACTACTCAATAGTATTTTGGAATTGTTAACTTCAATATGAATTATTATCATATTAATGTATGATTATGGAGTAACCAACATGCAACACTCATAACCTTTTACTACTCAATGGTATTTTGGAATTGTTAACTTCAATATGAATAAATAGAGGTTAGGTAATTCATTGTAAGTTATTACTAATTGTTGACATCATTGTTTAAATTTCTTTCTTTTTGGAGGTCGTCTCTTTAAACTGAATTATTTTCATACTTTTCAGTTGGTATATTTGGTTTCATACCAATTTTCATATATCGAAATTTCTTTATTCTCCATTACTATTTAAATGTTAGATTGAATAATTTCCTACTCTAGATGAATGCGTGTTCTTCAATAATATTTTTATTTTATATAATGTTTCATTATAATTGGTATAATGTGAAATTATGTAGTACTTGAGGAAGAAACATGAATATTTGTGGATCTCTTAACTACTTGCTCCTTTGTACTATAAAATGTGGATTATTTTTTCAGCATCCCTTTGTAAGTGACACTTCTTTGTTTGGGGCTCCTAGTGTGACTTTGGTACCATGTTATTTTACATGGCCAAGTTGAAACTTGATCTTATAACTTCCCATTAATGTTTGGATACTCTACCTCTAAATCATTAGTCCATTGTGGTTTAGAGTGTGGATTACTTTTTAGTTGAGTGTTTAGCAAAAGCCAAAAAAACATCTTATTTAGGAATGAAATTTAATTCATGTGGATTCACATTCCTTTCATTAGCAAGATAATAAGCATCACATCTTCCATGATCTACATCCTATAAATTGATTCATGTTCCCTTTCTACATGATTTAAAAAAAATATTTCTCCTCAAATTAAATAACCTAAAAAATCTACATCTTGAAATTACTTCTACAATGAATATTCCTCATATCTTTTGATATTCAAAAGATTTTAATCAAGACATTTACTTTATTAATTTTTATTGGATTCTATCTTTAATAAAAAAATGATTTAACCTTTGATTATTAAGAGAGATGCAATATTTATCTAGCTCAACCCTACATCAGTATCACTTTTGAATATCAACTTGTAAGCAATTTTGCTAATGATTTCTTAGATTTAGATCAGCTCTCATGGGTAAACTCCCTTGTAGATGTCCTTTTAACTTGTTGAAAGATGTTGTAGTTTTAGGTTACTACGCTAAATAAAAATGCTCGAGGGACATCATGATAAGTAATATGGTTTATAAATTTGTGTTTTTAAGGGCCTCTTTCATGAACCTCTATGTGTTTAGACTAAGGGACAACCATTGATAAAACATAACAATACATCTAGTCTGAGAAATATAAAATGTGAAGAGAAGATATTTTATGTTAAGGGTGAAGTGGAAAGTAAATGGAAATAATAATGTATAATAACTAGTTGTGGTGTGATCCTGTAGAAAGACATTTACAATTTATGTTGTTTTCTCTTAATATGTTTAGTTTCGAGTAGGATGTTATTGAAATCAAGCAAACCCAATTGCAATAAAAACAAAATTAGCTTGAAAGTAAGTGCTTATGGATCAATAAAGAAACAGGTTCAAACAAAAAAAGAAAAAATAGCTCCATGATAAGGAAAAATAGTTCTTGTGGCTATGATATTGAAAATTAAGATAATATGAAGCACTAATTGCAAGATGATCCAAATGAGGAGAAACAATTGCTTCTCAGGGCTATTAAGCCCTCTGGCATTCTAAGAAAGAACCTTCATTTACAATTCTTCTTGGAGGATGTCTCTAGCATTAATTTCCTACCAATGACAACCTCCTAAACATTGTTTCTCTTTGTCTTGTTTGTCTTTGGGAAGGTCTACCTGCCTTGGTCTCCACACCTTCATCTGCTTTCTTATTATTACATTTTTTTCTTAGGGGTTAACCATCCATCCAATCCAAAAGAGCATTGATTGACTACTAGATTACTTGTCCCCATTCCTAGAGAGATGGGTGAACAAGCCTTTATTTCTAAAGTACCCACCAAAGTTTCACAGCATGGAGGGGGGCCTCCAAGGGGGTCTAATTGTTAAGGAAATCGCATGATATTTCCCCATCTTCCTCTCTTCCATTAAAGATGGTATGGTCTCCTTCATTTGGGTCATTGTCAGTGCATCCTCCTGTTATGCATCATCTTACATAGTGCTTTCCTTCCTCATAGGAGATGAAGAGTGAATTGTTTTATTATTGAAGACTGTGTTTTGCTTCAATATTCCTAGATTTAGGAGGGGTTGAGAGGATATTCAAGATGTTTTTTGGGCGCTGCCCATATGACTCTCAGGGTGTGCCTTTCTACCACCCACCTTTTTTTTGTGAATATGTAATTTAATCTTTATTATTAATATAGATTAGTGCCTATTCATCAAAAAAAAAAAAAAGGATAGCCTTTTGAGGAATCACTAGGCATCACCAAAGGCTCTTTAAGTTTTTGGTTACCCTTCAAAGGGGCTTTACAATTAAAAATTAAGTGACCAACTTTGAAGCATTTTTGATAGAAAATGGTAGCATTTTCATAATAAATTGGTTGAGAACACTTCCCAAACTTGAAATTCAAAGTGGTGAAGTTTGAAAGGGTCTTGTGAATATCAATATCCACACAGAAACGACCAAACACTAACTTGGACATTTTTCTTGTTATGTTGTATGTTATAATGAAGTGTCCAATAGAGTTTCCAATCCATTAAAACTCCATATCATCCCATAACTCGAGTGGTAGACCTAGTAGTCTGACTCAGACTAGAATTGTTTTGTTCATATCTGCAATAGGGTCAAATCCCGGCTTCCATTTACATAGAGACAAGTTGTGTTTTCCATATAACCAAGGGCCCATAGAGAGGATCAACAATAGGTCATCCTTGGACGTGAGCTTGAAGAGGAACATGCCCCCCGCCATTAAACTGACTTCAACACTTCTCTTCAAACGCCATTTAGCAGCAGTTCAACGTCAAACCATGTCAACAGAGGGGCAAAAGGAATTTTTTTCCCACCAGCGCATTCTCCATTGAGGAGATAATTCTTTCAATCGTGGAGTTAGGAAGCCTTATTTACGTTCCATTTTCTGACTCATAAAACTTGGGTTATGTATTTTCACACATCGTCATGAAGGGTACCCCCAACAAGAACACTTTTCCAGACCTAGAGGCTTGAAACAATAGACTTCACAGGCATAGAACCGTTCAACAAAGTGTCAGTGGAGAGAGGGTCCCTCGAAATCGGGAAACCAACATGTGTCATTTGTACACCCAATACAATCAAAGGTAGGGGTAGGGGGACCATGAGGACCCCCATGACTGTCAGCCACCAGGTGTAAAGAAGGCTCAAAAGTTGGGATTGTTAGGTCTATACTTGTCCCACCTATTTAGATGGATATCCTTTATCTCCTTATTTAGTTTTCATTGTAGTTAAAATTTTAAGTAGCCTGAACAAGAATCATACAATTTAACTTATTTATTTGACATATTTTCTAACAATAGTTAAAGTAGATATTTTAAGTATATTTTTAACTTTTTTAGTTCATTAAAAAATCACTTAAAAAGAGATTAAAATATATTTGTTCACTTAGTGACATCTTATGAGTTTTGTTTTACCAATTCTTATCATCTAATAAGTGTATGGTTGATATAGGAAATGTAGGCTTGTAATATAAGAAGTTAAGAGTATCTTTTATTTTATATAGCATATTTTGTTTACACCAATTCTCATAGGCAACAAGCTACAAAGATTATGCAAAAAACATGCCCAAAAAACACTAAGGGTTTTTGAATTTTGAGAAGGTGGGAGTTTGTTTTTAATGGGTGATTGTGTGGTGGAACCTTGAGGGTCACCCCTCTCCCACAAGATAGGACATGAATATTTTCAAAAGGGTCCACTAGTTAAATAAGTGATCATCCTCATTGGTTTGATTTGGTCAATGGATCTAGGTCTAGCAAAGAAAGATGCACCAACCTACTTGTAGTTTTGGAGATTGAGAAGGGATTTGCACTTATGATGTAAGATTATCTAATGGACAACATAGTAGCAACAATATATAATATCTTAGTGGGAAAGTTTCTTTCCTTCTATCCTAATATAAACATAGTTAGGAAATGGGTTAATGAGGTATGGAAGTTAAAAGGTTGTGTTATTATGAGTGCTAGGACAAGAGGTTTATTTTTATTTTGTTTCTCTTCTGAGGAGGATTGTTTTTTGGCTACAATAATAGAAATAACCTTTCATTATGTAAATGGAAACTTGGGTTTGACCCAAGTGTTGACCCTTGTGTAATAGCTCCTACTTGGGTTTGTTTACCAAACCTAATGTCAAGCCACATCATTGATCAATAAACTTGGTGTAGTGGAAATCATGCACTTGAATCAACAATTCAAAGTATCCCTTATCAAGTGACTCACTAATTAGGACATACTTCATTTACAATGTCAAACCAAAGACATCTTCTTGGATGACACATGTACTGTATGTATAACTCAAGGATTTCTAGGAGCTATCCTAAGATGTTGTGTATAGAAAACAATCTTCATTCAAAATAAATTATGTTATGAATTTTAATCAATACTTAAATTCAACAATAGTTGCTACGAGCTATTATCAATTGTTGTAGGTTTTGTTAATAACAATAGATACTATGCTATGGGTGTTTTCTATTTATATCTACAGTTAACCAATTATCTATGTGAATTAAATTTGACTAAAGCTACTGACTAATGTTAATTAAAAAGTGTCAACTTATCTCAAGTGGGTCCTTTCTTGGGTGAATTGCACTCTTGACTCATAAGATCTGCTAATCCAGTCTCTTAACTATTCATTCACACTACATTGATTGTACTAATAAGTATCTTATTTGAATTTAGAAAACACAATACAAACTGCTGATAAAATTTTGTTATTTATTACACAAAATCCTTTGAATATATAGACTCGTTCTAAGCATCCTTGACTAATCTAGATTCATAACAACCTAAGATACATGTACCAACTCATTTTTAGGATATAAGAAGAGGACTATTTTTATTTCAACAAAATACAAATAGGAAACTTAGTCATACTTAAATATTTCAAAGAGTACAATCCTAATACAAATTTTCAACCACAAATAAAATAAACAAAAATAATAGAGATGTGCAGAAAAGGCATGAATTATTCAATTCTTTCTAAAGAATCATTGTAGTTCCTTGCTACTATCCATCAATAGTTTCTCTCTTATTTCCCGTTAAAGACATTATTTTTGCTAATTGATTCATTGGTGATCAAAGTTATGGTTGTAAGAACTAGCTCCTTCATCTATGAGTGTTTACTCCCTCATATATGAGTACCCATTCCTTAAGTTGTAGATAATCATTCTTACAGTTGCAAGTTTACAACAAACTTGGCTATGAGAATCCTTTGTCTTGTTGAATGAAGTGTTAACTCTTTTTCCAAAATAATTATATATTATGAATCACCGAAATAAATCATGATATACTACTATATTTTAAAATTAATTATCAAAACAAAACTATTTATCAAGACATCATATATTAATTTAAGTGCTTTAAATTGTAATTATTAATATAGTCTTAGGTATTAGATGAAAGTATTCAAGGAACTACCTTGCAAAATAATAAATAAGAGAATTTTAGGTCCCATCACTCCCCTTAGCTAATAGGTTTACTTTTCCTCAAGAAAATAAAGGCCTTTGGTTATACTATTGTGCCACTATCTTGTAGTCCTCTGTTTCTACAATATCTTTCACTTGTTTGAGATAGAATCCTTTTTCAACCTCAAGCTGTGCTCACCTAGCATCGTCATCAATTTCTTTATATGCTCTCCATCCCTACTAGTTTGGTGTTGGAAACCAAAGGAGTGGAGGATGAAACATAAAGGGCAACCAGGTGATCCCATTTGTGTAGGCTATTCTAATATATCTATGTGGTCTATTAATTTTTGATAAGTAGTTATGTATTGAGTGGGGTTCCCTTTTTCTTACCTTTTGGTTAATTCATTCCATTTTCCCTTTGAAAAATCCAATATCCCTTTACTAGTTTGGGTGGCTAATTTTTTAAATATTAAATAATATGGTGTCCTGTTCCCTAGAATCTTCTCTTCCACCTTAGGTTTTTCTATTAAGGTGATCCAATCTTCTACCAACTTTTGAGGAACTTTTGCTTCACCTCTAACTCTTAAAGGAATTGACCTATCCCACACATGATATTGTTGTATTTGAAACCCCCTATTTTGTTCATTCTTGATGAAAGTTGCTAGAGCTTTAATCTGGACATCTCCTGCATATAAAAGTGGGTTCCATTCTATGTTAAATGGTACTATGAATTCATGCAAATAAAATTCATAGAGTTAATTTTGTAACTTTGGGGTAGACTCTTGATAAACAAAAATATATATTTGGGTCTTGTTATAGAGCTGGGGAGGTCACAATACAATTGCATAAATTGAAAACTCAAAAATTGTTTTTGAAGGAACAAAGCATATACCCTAGTTGGGGTTTTCTACCTTATGATTTTATTTTTGATCCAATACATGTCTTATTCAATTTTTCTTTTTATCCTTTTTATCTCTCCATCTTTTTCCTTGATTTCCTTTTCAAAATATTTTTCACTTCTTCCTTTTTTGTTGCCCAAGTCTTTTTCATTGCCCTTATCTCCTATTTCATAGCAAAAGTCCAAGGGATGGCCAAGCCATTTTTTGAAACAGTATACGAGAACTAGCCCATTGTTAAGGCTTTGTTAACTTTTTATCTATTTTTGCAATGGTCATCTAGGCTAGCTTGTCTAGCTCAGTCCCTTGTTGTTGGTAGTTTTGAAGTCATCTTTCTAGATTTCATTTTTTTAGGGCTGCCTATAGCTAGTCAATCTCTTGCTCTATTTATGCCATCAATTATTCTTTCCTTGACTACAAGGAGGTAGTTGACTTAGTATAATATCTAGAGTTGTTGGGGGTTTTAGAGTGTCCTCTCCTCACAAATACTTTCTCCCTTTTGAGTATATGTTAGACTCAAGAAGAACCTCATTGGATTTTATGGGAGTCTTTCCTAATGTAGCCCATTTTTCTTGAAGGTGGTGTGAGTGTCTTGGAGGATTAATGGGGGTTTTTTAGTTTCTTTTATGCCCAAGAAGAGGAAAAATTTGTTCTCTATTTCTTATTTATTTGTGTAGGAGAGGGTGTATCATGCATTGTAGGTTGTTGTGGGCTTGCAAGAGTCTCAAGTGTTGCAGGCTATGCGGCTTGTGTTGCATGTTGTTTGATGGGGCTATAAGTAGATGAAACTATCTTTCTTGAAGAAATTGCATGCTCAAGAGAGGTTGCATGGATTTAATTTGCTACATGTTGGAGGTTTATGTTGCATGTTCAATAATTGGTTTATGAGAAGGTGATACTACATTATCGGGGGAGGCTTCATATTGGGAGGAGGTTGCACATACCTCCTCTTCTTCTCCTATTAATTATTTCTCCTCCAAGGCCCTAATCTCTTGAGGTTTCCTGAACCTTAGGGGTTTGCCATGCAGGTCGACATTTGACCAGTTCCTTATATTATCAGTTTCTAGGAAATGTTCCTAGGACAAGTCTAAGAATTGAACACAAAGGACTTAATTCATCATTAGTTGAATTAGACAATGATGTGATAAGTTAGATTCATTTCCCTTCTTGAATTCTATAGACACCCTTTTTAACAAATGGAATAAAAAATTTGGCATGTTTACCAGTTGATTATAGTAGAGTGGCTAATCAACTTAAAATGAATAGAGTATATAATAGTGATTGTCTCCCTTCACAAGTTAAATATTTAATAATGTATATTGCAATTGAAGTCCATAATCAAGGTAATGAAAGTTGTTTGATATCTTGTGAAGACGAGTTGTAGTGCCCCTCTGTTTGTGATATCGTCGTGTTTTTTTTCGATTGTGGGAGGTAGGGTACTATTTGATTTTAATTTGTTTTATTGTTGTTGCTTTGATTAAATAAAATATTATTAATAATTTATTTTGTTTAAATAAATTAAAGTGAAAATATTTAAGAAAACAAAATATTAAAATTTAGTTTGTTTGAGTAGTTAATTGCAACTTCCTCTAGGGTTGCATGGTGGGGCGTTACACATGGTATAAGAGCCTAGGTTCATACACTGGGCATTATGAGCCCATTACGTTGACCTAGATGCTCATATTCTTTTGATGTTGTGTCATTTTGTTTGTGTCATCTGCATTTAGAAACCCGAGTTTGTCCCTAGGTTGTGTTGGTCCAAAGGTGCAGAAAACCGGTTGAAAGGATAGGACCCTCGGTGTAGTGTGCAATGAACTGATATTCTTCCTATCGGGAATGCATTTTGGGACCCTTGTGTTACCTTGTGTTGCTTTGTGGTGTGTTCCTTGTGAGGTCGACCTGAGTGTATATACGATGTGTGTGTGTGTTATAATCTAAAATTCTGCGAGTTTTGAAGTGATAAATTGTGTTTCTATTTCTGAAGAGGCGTAAAATTATGATCTTATGTCACATATGTAGTGAGATTTTGTGTTGAGTGGTGAAAATAATGGTATAACTTATGTGTAAATGATGATGCTTGATCATAAATGTGTGTCTTGGTAATGAATTAGCTTGATTATCGGGTACTAATGTGTTATGTTTCCACCCTAGTTTGTGGTTTTTAGGTAGTCGGCTTTGAATCTCAAAGATGAAGGTAATAATTGGTTATGTTTAACATGTAGATTTAATACTATGTTTGCATCTGCTTAGTAATTGTTATTGATGATCATTTATGATATCTCTATGATTGTAGTGTGTAGAAGGACAATGTCATATCATTCATTCGTGAGAGGCATACGACACGACAATTCCCTCTACACTAGGTTGATTTGATATATATGTTGTACACAACGTTTGCTTTTATGCAGGATTCCAAGTAACAAGCCTCGACTCCACTTGCTCTGGCAGGACTGGGCGGGCCTCATAAAACCCAATGGGTATGATGTGGAAAACAAAGTTGACAAGAAGGTTCCCCAACCTTGCCATCATCCTCAATGAGGATGAGTACCCCCCCACCTTGCAACCCATCGGTATGGTTTTCATGCTTGACAGTCGTTTGTGTGGTATCTTCTATTCATTGATTATGTCAAGATGTTGTTGTTGATCGTTATTATATATTTAGTTACTTGAATAACTGATGTCTATTACTATTGTGTATGCTTTATCTATCCTCACGACTTCTAGGAGTAAGTCAGATCTTAGGGGGGAGGATGTAGTGCCCCTCTGTCTGTGATATCATCGTGTTGTTTTTTGATTGTGGGAGGTAGGGTACTGTTTGATTTTAATTTATTTTATTGTTGTTGCTTTGATTAAATAAAATATTATTAATAATTTATTTGGTTTAAATAAATTAAAGTGAAAATATTTAAGAAAACAAAATATTAAAATTTAGTTCGTTTGAGTAGTTAATTGCAACTTCCTCTAGGGTTGCGTGGCGAGGCATTACACGAGTCACTTTTTCTCTTGGAAGTGCAAACTTGTTTCTAGTTGTAATATCATGGCCTCATTTTGGAAATTCTTCTCCCACAATAGGCAACCTTGAAAAATTTGCAATTGTTAATTCCAACACATCCACTTCAAGCCATTTAATAGTGGCTTCATTATTCACTAGCATTTGGGAAAGCTAATGCATGAATTCCTCATTACAATTTTTCAAGCATTAGAAGTAGTCTAAGCAACCTACTTTTTGGGGAATTGACCAACAAGTTTGGATATTCAATATCATCGAGTGATCACCTGGATCCCTTCAAAGTGAATCTCCTCCCATCTTATGATAATGCAGTCAATTCTTTTATGAAAAATCTTAGTCTATCAATTCTTTGTTTACCATGCTCCAATTTTTTTTGGTATACATGCTACTAATTAGGCTTGGAGAATTGTGTTGCTAGCTAAGTTGGAGTTGGTGTGAATATACATCTTGTACCTAGTACTTAGGGGGAATATTCACATGTTAAGTTTACTTAGGTCTTAAGATTCTTTTTAGAAAACTTAGTTGTCATGTCTAGATCTTATCTTTTTGACTTTTATGTCAAGTTAATTGTCTCATGTCATAGGATTAAGACACTTGTCATGATCTTGTCTAATCCTATGTCTCACCTTGACTATATATTTAAGGGGTTCTCATACATTGTATATGGGAGGAATTCTAGGATAATCAATTCCATTGCAATCTTGAGCATCGCATATTGATCTCTTTGTGCTTTCCATTTGACCTCGAGATCTTGGGTATCTCCATAGCTAAATCTAACATGGTATCAGAGCAGGTTGGGTGCCATTGGATAGTCTTTTTGGAGAGATCTTGTTAGATTTTGAAAGTTGAGTATGCTCTTTTCTTGCATCATATGATGATCTAGAGAATAAAAAAAACTTGATAGAAATACCAGATTTTGGGGGATTCCTTTTTTTTTACTTTGTATTGCAGGTGCATTTTGAGAGCTTGTTGCATCAGATTTGAGCTCACCATTACATCTGGAGTACCCAAGAAAGTTAGATCTACCTTTTGTTTTGTTCCAGTTGAACATTGGAGACCAAATCTGCAAGGGTTTGAAGATTAAAGGTGGTTGCTAGATCTAGGAGGTAGCTACCACTTCAGAGCATTTTAAATCAAAGAGGACACTGACATCGTGCTCAAAAGGCCCAAAAACATATAGATCGATTGTCAAATCATTGATTTTGGAGCAAGTTCTCCTCTAAGGCAAAAATATTTTGTTGTTCAAGTCGTATGACCCAACCTGCACAGGGTGGTACAATTTCAAGAATCATGTCAATCTAAATTGAGATTCAAGAAGAATAAAAAATGTATAAGAGATTAATTCAAAATTCTAGTGTATTATATGAATTTAAATTTGGTGAACCAAACAAATAATAAAATGGTCGAGAAAAAATATTGAAAATCCCACATGATTATAAAATAATTGGTATGAATGTTGGGTAATTTAGATCATGATTCAAAACTTATATTATTATTTTCAAGGTGAGTATGGCCCTATGGTTAGTATGCCATTATAATGGCATTAGCAAAAATGGTTCTTATATATGGCAAAATGTTAATGGCATTAGTGAATATGTTGGTTAATTGAAAAACACCTCCAATAAGGTAATTCCTTAACACAAATGTGTAGTTTAATGTAGAAAAAATATAACTTATAAATGCCCCATAAGTAAATTGGCAGTGATTTAACATTTATTTCATTAATTAATCATACAATTTGAGTGATTCAGGCCCTTGACAATTTCATTGTATTTGCTAAAATTAAATTTACTGATATAAATATTTGTCAATTGGTGAAGATTTGCTACTAAAAAATCACTTGGTCAATTGGTGAAAATTTGCTACTAAAAGGGTAGAAGTGGGTCATGGTCATTTCGTTATTATCTATAAATTTTAGTAGTAAGTATAATTTCATCAAAGTTCAAGAAAAAAATAAAGGATAGTCACGTAGAGGGCGTTCAAATTTTTGAAAACTTAAAATTCATAATAAACAAATATATTTTTCATTCAAATTTCTAAGTTTTAGATATAGATGGGTTAGATATTATTCTTAATTTCTTTTATTAGAAACTTTAATTAAAAAAACAATATACAAAATAAATTCTTGAAGTTTTTTTTATGGTACGAAATTATAGGGATTATATTAATTATCAAAAAAGAGGTTACATTTTGAACAAACACCATGTGTCTTTTACATAGTCAACATGAGCTACAAACAGAAACCTTTGACACTTCACCCCTGACCGACACACAGACATTCCCCTACAGACTACGAAACTGGTACATCGCATGTTATGACATTGCAACCCTGACCCAAAATACAGAAGCTAAACCAACACCCACATACTGCCTGAAATATACAGACCTACCTATGTGTCGACGCCATGACCAGAGCACCCAAGACCAGCAAAAGATGGAGCATTCCTGATCAATCTTCAAACTCGATTCCTTCCGCCACTAGGTACTCGCGAAAATGCCACCTCCAGTCGACCCCACCAGTCAGCTCCAGATATAGGTGATGCTTTAGAAATATGAGCCTGCACCTTGTCCATCGCCTGTGTTCTTCCAAAGCCTCCTATTTCAGGTCCAGAAGAAAGCGATATCTTTTCATGAACACTCCCGATATGAGAGCCCTGTGCATGTCTCTTGGACGAGGGAGCCCGACGCCCAGTTCTGCAATGATAATTGTTTCTTCCATGCCACCAAGAAAGTTCCCCATCAGCAATTTGTGAGCCATTAGCAAGGTGACGACCTTGGGGACTTCCAAGTCCAAAAGAGCAGCCACAAACCTCGACGCTATATCAGAATTTGTGCGGTAGTTTTCGAAAATCTCCATATACTTGCTTCCCAGTAGCAGCTGAGCCGCCCCTAACACCAAGGGATCCCAATCCCTGAACGTTGATTTCAGTATGTTATATGAAATGTGCCCATAAAAGCCCATAGCTTACGTGTTGTATGAAGACACAGGCGTCTCCATGACAGCACAAAGTAGAGAAAAGATGGTGCCAAATATGGTCAAATGCTATGTTTATAGCACCAAACACGCCCATAATTCGTGTGAGATGGTGTCACTTGACGTCGTAAACATACTCTATTAGGGGAAAGGACCCCGTTACCGCCCTCTATTGAATTACCGCCACCTCCATGCTCACTTAACCCCCCAAAAAAAAAATCACTTTGATCTATTAAAAAACTTTATTTTATTGAATAAATAATTACAAAAACACCAATAGCTGCTCATTAAGTGCTAGAGTGAATGATTTGAGTGGATTTTAAGTGCTAAACAGCGATAATTGATTGAAATTATAGCGGGCGGATACTAGGACATTAGGTGGCGGCAAACGGACGACACCTCTAAAAGGTGACTTTTTGACTTCCGTGCACATATCCAACGCTCTTGCACTCGATCGAATTGCTCATAAGCCAAAACCTTAGTTATAAGCACTTAACTCATGAGCGAAAAAAACCCATAAAAAAAAATTTCAATTCGATGTACAGTTTGAATTCTACAATTGCACGAAGTTAGCCTTGGCGGATACTGGGTCTTCTCCCCTAATGCATTTAATGTTAATTGTCCCTGTTTTGCATAACTTAATCGTGCTAGCCTAGCACGAATGTCCTAAGACTCGTCCTTAATGACATGTCCACCTATTGTCGCCCAGGCTGCCGTGAAAATTCTTGAAGTTTTATTATAAAAATAAAAATGTGAGTTTTTAGAAAATTATACCTATGGAGGCTAAAATAAATTATATTAAATATATTACATCATATAGTTAGTATCAATAATAATAAAGGTTAACATGTTACATTTGGCTCTCACCATTTTAAATGGTTATAGAGTAAGGCTACGGTCCATGGAAAGGATGATGTGAAGTAATGGTTTATTTTAGTAATGGCTTGCACATAGATGGTTATGAATGCTCTAATATTTAGAATATAATAAATAGTTTTGATTAAATTTGTGAGTTAAGGGATTGAAGATAGGAAAATAATTATCTATGTAGATTAATACAACAATAGTAGCATTGAAGCTTTAAAATCAAGAAAGGAAAATATTTTATTGTTGGTACTTATAAGTAATGAAACCTTTTTAATTATTCATAAAAAAATTTCATACATGTTTATGTGTATAAGGTGTGTTCCTTTATGATACATCATGAATAAAATATAAAAAGAATAGTGTTGGTAATCAATAAACATTAAATGAATTTATATATTCTTGATAAAATGAACTAGTCAAAACAAATTCCATAATCATATTTACAAGTAATTAATGAATAGGGTGCTTTATTGGAATTTATATTAGAATTAATTTAAAGTTATTTTATTTTACTTTTTATTTCTTCTAACTAGTGTTTCATATCTTTAGGCTAATAACCAATCCCATGGGGTGAAGCCATAATAGTGGTTTACAATTCAAGTGAGGAAGGAAAACTTACAAAAAACGACCCCAAATCAAAAAAAAAGTGATTTTGGGGGTTCGTACGAACCTACTGGTTCAACTGAACGCATTATGGGTTCGCTCGAACCATGGTTTGGCTGAACCCTAGTTCGAGCGAACCTCTAGGGATTCGCTCGAACCCCCCTTGCCCCTCATCCCCCTCCCGAGACACAAAAAAAGTCTATTTTTTTATGCTTCAGAGCTCAGGTTGATGATAAAAATGGAGAAGTCTTCATAAACCCTTTTGGAATCAGATAGTTCTCAGAACGAGCTATCCAACGAATATAATTTTTGTATGTTTTGATTTTATTATGTATTTGTTTTTTTTGTTTTATTAAACATATGTTCTTCACCGAAAATGAAGGTCTCTGTTATGCACATGTGGAAAAATAGTAGATTATAAAAAATAAAAAAATAAAAAATATGAGTGCACCAGATATTGAAGTCCTTGATCCAACAAAAAAAAAACTTGAATTTCGATATATACAAAAAAAGTTATGCGTTATACAGTCGCGCTATGTCTAAATTGTAATTGGTTTCACTTTGAAACTTGATTAAAGAAAAAATATTGAATTTAAAACTATCTAACCAAGTGGAAGCACTAGATATCGGAGTTACAAATCTAAATTCGAAAGAATTAGAATTTTATCCTTCATGGAAAAAAAGTTATGCGTTATACGGTGTGTGTCACTTTTAAAAATGTTGTTTTTGAAAAAACCAGTTTTCGTGGGAGATGGAAAAAGAAGTGCAATCTTGATAAGATGGGTTCTTGTTGAACCACTACTTATGAAACATGGGTCAATGAGTTTGACTTGAAACTACACGGTTGAATCCTGATAGCAATATCATAATAAGTGCAATCTTATTACAGACAAAATGTGACGAGACTCTAGTTTGTATCATCTTCAAATTCCTCACGGTTTAGCTGCTATAGGTGCCCGAATGTGAAGATTTAGTTAAAAATAATAATTTCAGTGTCCAGTTTGGCCAAAAATTGTAAACCACTATTGTGGGATCACCCCATGATGTAATTTTTTAGGTTTTATGAATTACACCAACCTTGTTCATGTTTTCCTAGTCCTATACCTTTACATTTAATATTATGCATAATTTTATATCTAAGACCATAAATTCATTTAAATGATGGAGGGGAAGTAGATGGTTTAATTGTAGAAATGGTACACTTATAATCACTATCACACATACATGCTTCCTTCTCATCATTACATGCTTCAAGTGATTTTTTAAAATAGATGGATCCATGAGAAAAATATGGGATGATCATAAGCCTTTAGAATAACATAGTATTCTTCAATACCACAAAGCATGAAATCTAGTGGTCTCTAATCATCATTCGATAAATCACCATTTTTAAGTAGGATATATTTTTAAAAATATCCTTATCAAGAAAATGAATTTGTGTAATAGATTTATTGCATTTGTCTACCATTTGACACATTTTATATGGTTGAGGAACAACAAATATACAATTTTTTTAACTATGTAGCGAAATTTCACACATCTATATAAAGTGGATAGTATGACTTTCATAATATGTGTAGCCTTGTGTGTCTAAAGAGAACATTTTAATCTATATTTTTTGGGCATCACATGGAACAATGCATCTAATGTGAAAGGTCTAATTGTGATTGTAAGAGTATTAGTACTAATATAAGATATTCCTACATGACCAAATCCTCTAATGATAAAGTTAAATGGTTGTAACTTTATCATGCCCACATTCAACTATTTTAAACAATATTTACATCGAAGGCATGTCCTATTTGAGAATAGTGGGCTCATTTTGTCCATCCACGGTGCACGTTGCTCGAGAGAGGATGCAATACGGTTCAAACATCCATAGCCGTCCATCAACATCTGTCGTTTTAACTGTTCCGAGGCTTTTATTGCCTTATTTTCACGGACGCAATGTTAAAGCTGGTTCTATATTAATATATTTATAACCGAATATGAATTATAGCATACTTAAACCGATATTTTGACATTGAATGCGCTGCGAAGGAAAGGATGATCTCTTATCTTCTTCAGCTAAAAACATGCTAATTTTAACACCAGGTACAAAGCATTTCGATCGATTGCAAAGTGATAGCCTATTGCAGATCAAATTTGTTCAGAGAATCCTTTTGTCAGAAGATAAAAATATTTAAAATTTAGAAAAAGCCATTAAATAATTCAAATCTCTGACTCCTTTTCTCCAACGTATATTTGTCAGTATTAGAGTTGGCAAGTATACCAAATACGATTTTCCTGGGATCTGCATTTATGAAGGGTCAAAATTAGGGATCCCAAAATGCAGATTTTGAAATTGCTCACAAATCGAGTGATTGAAAAAGCGACGGGAGACCTGCGACCGACGAAAAAGACGACGTATTGAAACGGAAGACCAATGAACACGATCGACGGCTGTAAACGGTTTCGGGCCGATATAAAGATTGTGGAGCATTTTGATTGAATATTCCACCTGTCAGCTTTTTTAATTTCAATTATCACAGATTCTGAGATTGGAAGTGGGGCCACCTCATGAAATGCCTTATCTATAGGTCGATTAAGTATCCTTTGGTATGAAGCTGTGGGACCACCGTTTTCTAAATGAAAAAGCTCATACGTGCCTTTTGCAACTACTTCAATTTGGCGAGCCCTACCTCTCACAGCAACCCATTCCATCCATTATTCCTCGTGCATACGCCATGGTTTATAATAAGGCAGTTCATTGATTCCATTGTAAGTTCCTCCCTAAGGCAGAATACTCTTGCAACTGGTAGTGCAATTTTGGTATTATATTCCAGAATTTATAATGATAAAGTTACAATTCTATAGTTTTAAAATCATTAAATTTTATTTATAAATTTTAAAATAGTTCTTTTCTTTTTATTGGTTTAATTAATAATTGTGATATTTATTTTTAAAAATAATTTATATTTCAATGATAGGATTGTCTACATTAGTCACATTTTCAAAGTTTAATAAATAAATGTTAAGAGGAAAAAGTAATATTCATGTATATTTAAATATTTGTTTGCATCAACTTTCAAACTTCATTTAATATGTGGTAAGAATTTCAAAACTCAATAATTGTAATAAATGTCACACATTAAAATTTCTCATTCTATTATGTTTCTATTTTGCAATGTAAGATAAGAAAAATGATTTTATTAATTTGTTTTGGAAAAAAAGGAAACATAAGTATTTAATAGGTGCAATAAGTGGCAACAAACAACCTTGTTTGGAAAAGACATGGAGATTGAAAAAATCTTTCAATATCTACTACGAATATCTAATTTAGTCTTTGCACAATAAAATAAATATTGAAATTTATGTGTGTTAGATGATAATTCTTGCATGTTTTTATGCTGTGGCATCTACAAGTTTTTGTTGTCTTCTATCTTTTGCTTGTAAGAAAGCTCTTCATCTACAAATTTTTTAGATTAGTATTTAATGTACAAATAGAGAACAAGTAGACATTAGGTAAAGCTGTTATATGAAACTTTTTATTTTGTTTGTTTTTGCAAAATATTTCGTAGATATATTCTTTCCAAGCTAAATACTAAAATCAATAGTAGAAAGATCATTAAAAACAATGAAAGACGGTTAATTAAATCTTGTCCATTGAATATTTTCTTAAAGATCAGTAGAAGAAGAAAAAATCAAACAGCGTGGGTTCCCTCCTTAAAGTCGTTATTACAACACCCCACTTGCATATTTCGGCGTAACTAGCACATTTTCTCCAGCATTACAGTCGAGGAGCCCTCTACCCAAAACGCAAATACTATTCACTAAAATGTTAGTAAAGGGATGTCAGTTGTTGGATCTGGTTAAGTCTTTTTCTTTGTGTTTTCAACTGAGTTGCTTTAACTGTTGTGAGTTTTTATTTTTCAATAACTGCGTATATTGCCCCTAATTTCAATGGTTTACTAATGTTTACTTTGATACGTACAAATGTATTAAAGAAAAAATTGCCCTGGTCCTATGAATTGCCCTTGTAATTTTCCAAAAATGGTCGAACCCAAGGAACCATCACTTGGTATTTTTTCCACTGCCTCTTTTGCAGTGAATTGGTATCAAGCTGCAATGGTTGCCCCACAAAATTTTGATGCCTTCACCCTTCTTTATTGAACACCGCTTAGGTACCTAAAGCCCCTGCCCTCCAGGTTGTCCAAAAATGGTTAAATCCTTGGAACTATCAGTTGGCATAGCACCAGCAGGACATGCATTGTAGGGTTCATGTTGCATAACAATTTAAAGATTGAAGAGGATCTTAATGCCCGTAAATCGTAACACATCATTCTCTACTCTATCTTTTTAGTAACTAATTACAGTTGGCTTGATAGGGTTTTAAAAAGAGCAATGCTAATCTCTCACTGCGATGGAGCTTAGCTGGCACACTGATGTCCTCCCAAATAAACTAACCAAAGCTGCTACTCTACTTTATCTCTTTAGTAGTTACTTACGGTTTGCTCGGCAGGGTTTTAAGAAGAGAGATACTAGAAGCGTTGCAATGGGGATTCTAACATATCGTTCTCTGATCTATCTTTTTAGTAGTAAATTACAGTTCACTGGATAGGGTTTCTTACACCAAGAAACTGTTGTTTTCCAAAATAAGAGGGCTTGGAATACTTTAGCATGTTTACCTACCGTGGTCTCTTTTTAGTAGTTAATTACAATTCACTTAGTACGATTTCAAAAAGAGTGATGTCTACTTTGAAAGTCTCTTACAGTTTGTTTCATCACAATCAAATCCCGCAAAATTAGAGACTGTTTACAACTCCATTAACTATGTTCCTTTCTGCACAAGCTCATTCATCAGGGGGTTGGTGAAGAGATTTTGCTTTAAATTCAGAATCTATCACCAGCCCACTGTCTCCTACTCATCCATAGAGCTGAGTCGGTAAAATAGCCAACCCATGTTTAGCTCTACTGAATCAGCCTCCTGGACAAGTTTTAAGAGGTTATTGAAGTTTTCTTCATGTTGTTTTGTCACTTTTTCCACGTTTTCATTATGGTTTAGTTGTTCAATCAAACTATTAATCTAGTCATGTTGGTAAGCATTAGGCTACTTCAAGTTAGATAATCTCTTGTCAGAGTGTATCAAATCTGCACAGGTTGACGAGATAGTAAATTTATTCCATAGGCTACATGGAGGTGGCAAGATTCTCTTTGAAAGAAGAGATTCACTTAGAAACAATAGAAAGGGTTGAGGGATGGTGAAGAACACTCAGATATGATTAAAAATTTAAAAGAAACATCCCCTGCTAGAGTTTTCAACTCCTCCTTGATTGTTTACTTGACTGTTAGCAGTGTGGCCTAAGGCAGCCAGTAATGCAAGCCTTTCTAAATTCATAAGTAATCTGATGCTAGATGTTCTTTATAATTTCGTTGTGGGGTTTGATCATTTGCTGTATGAAATTTTCTACCTCACTTTTTAATGGCTTGATGGGTTTTAATGATTAGACCCATTGAACATGTTTCTCCCTTTATTTTCACTACGGATGGTAGGCTTTCTTTTTAGGACCTTTGGCCTTAAAATCTTCAGAGCCTTGAGTGGCACCTACAGTTGTCTTAAGATCATTAGCTAACTTTGTGGTTGCTTGTAGTTGCATTGCTGATGTTTTTAAGTTGGTGCTGCTTGGATAATTCTGGGACTCGTTAGAACTTTTCCAGAGGTTCTTGAAACAAGGCATTGTCAATGTATAGGAAGATCGATTATTTTTTAATAAAACCTTTTAGTTTTTATGTCTACTTTGAAAGTCTCTTACAGTTTGTTTCTTCACAATCAAATCCCGCAAAATCAGAGACTGTTTACAACTCCTCCAACGAAATTGTTGTACTTAAAATATGCTCTTAAATTTCCAATTAGAAATCACAGCCAATTTTTTCAAGTCTCAACCATACTTTGAACTTTAATATAATAACATAATATTAAAAAAAAATCCACAATTTAATATAATATATTATCAAAATCATATATAATAAGAATTTAATTGATATATAATAATATTATTGTGTCATAATGTAATGTCCCCAAGATTTCGACGAAGTGACTTAATTATTTAATTTTTGCCTCAGTCTTAAATTATTTATTAAAAGGGGCATATTAAATAATTAATAGTCAAGTTATAAAGTGACTTATGAAATATTAAAAGCATTACCATATAAAATGTCACTTTAATATTTTGAGTGAAAATTAAGAAGGAAATTCGCCACTTTAGGGCATGGGAAAAATACAAAAGAAAGATGGGAGAGTTGATTCGCACCTTTGGAAAAAAATACACTCTTCTTCATGGCAAAACTCGAGCATCTGCTCTTAGGGTTTGGAGACCTTGCAGGCTGGTTTCGGATGTGAAATAACATCCCTAGCTAGTAATATTTTAGAATTTTGAAAGAAGGAACTCCTTGACTGGTACGTGGGTTTGGAGACAACAAAGATTATTCCAGTTTTTCGTGGTTCCTTCTCTTGTGACTCTTGCTAGTCGTGGGGATTATTTTGGACGGATTCTTAGCAAAGGAAGGCATCTTTTTATGCATATCTCGGGGAATTTCATTCACAGGTATGAAAGGATAAACAAGGACGTGAATATCAGTTTTGGCGAGTTAAGAAAAAATGTGATTGCAGAAGAAAGACACGGCTTCCTTACATCCATGGAAGGTCGTGGCTGCCAGTTACGAGTATAAAGGAAGGCGTCTGGGGCGTTCTGCTCAGGGGAGTCAAGATTCTTGGCCTTGGAGTGAGTGAAGGGGGTTGTCCAAACAAAAACACGTCTGCTGGAGCTTGAAACACAGCTGCTATAGGTTGAAACAACATCACTGCGACTTGCTGGGCGCCATTTGGAACTCAGACACTCTTCACCAGGCTGGGGCGTCTCTCTTTTGGCTTCTTAGGATATCTTATACAGCGCTGGAGAATTTCCTGTGAGTGGTATTTCACTTTCTAAGTCCATACGTAACTGTTTAACTGTTTCATGGGGTGAAACAAACTCTAATTGCTGATCTGTTATAACATCTAAACATAAAATGTTGCAAGTCCGTGAATGTGACAGCTGAGTCATGCAATTTGGGGTCTGTTACTGCTAATCAGTGCAAACCTTCCCAACAAGGTCTGAAAATTTACATTTAATATTGATGCTTATGAAGAGAGCTGTTTAGACCATTATTATGTTTAGTTGGTGCAAGTTTCTGATATAATTTACTGTCATTTTCCATGATCTGAGTCTGCACTCTCACTTTAGATGACGTTTCTTATTTAGTGTTATATCAGACATGTAAGAGTCAGATCATACAATGAAATCATTGACAGATTTTGGGATACAAATCTACGTTATTTTCTGTCAGAAATGTTAGGTACTTTCCTCTGTAATACAACTGAAAGCATGAATTCATTAACTCTGTCACTCTCCATATATGCTATTTATGAAGTTATCCATGTTGTATGAAATGACTCCATCTCCATGACAAAGCAAAACAAACGCACGCAAGTGTAAAGGCAGAAGTCATACACAATAGAGCAAGGCTCTTACAGAGGTAACAAGCATCTTAATAGCAGCTGTGACAGTATACAAATGAACTCCCTTCGAACCAAACAAGCAGATAGAAACAAACCAGCATATACAATTTACACTCCGAGTATTTGACATAACACCAAAGGGTCAAAATAGAAATTGAGAGCTAAAATTGCATGGTTCTTTACAGTGGTATCAGAGCTTTGTTCCTGCCAGCCTGGAGGGTTTAAAGATTGATTCATTGAGTGATCTACACTCATCTATAGCAGTTGCAGCTAATTAACGGTTTTGGTAGAAATGAAGTTTACGCATGAACTGATGGTGGAACTCCTGCAGGTCTTTCAGGAATATGACAAGAATTTGAATAGGCTTCTACATCATTCAGAAATGTTAGATCCTTTGGTTGCAAAGGAAAGAGAAGAAAACACTAATGCCAATAAACCTATCAGTACGGAGGTAAACCATAAGGAAGAAGGAGCACTGCAGGTATCCGTGAATCTTCATGACAACAGTGAGATGGAGATTGCCAAATCAGTAGAGATTGATGACCTTGAAGACGGTATTGTTAATGCACATGAAGATACCACAAATAGGACACAACAGTTGTGTGATGGGTGGTCTATAAGAGCTAATAAGGCCAAGATGCTTGCTGCCCAAGTAAGACAACACTTACAAGAAGTCAAGGAAGGATGCAATCTAATAGATAATGCAGGAAGACAAAGAAAATCGCACATTAGATCCTTATTTCTTTCAAAAGAAGAATGTGTGGATGTCGAGTATACAAGGAAAGAATTTCTTGAGGTAAGCCCACAAGAAGAGCATGTTGAGTTGTGTGAACAAGAGAAGAGGCATGATTTAGGAAATTCAGTTTGGGCATCTACTTTGCATCATGAGGTCTATGACTTTCCTCTTTTAGAGAGCTTTTCGAAGGCTCAAAACAAGGATGATACTGGTCACACGCTTGATGGATCAGCCACAAGTGTTATATCCATTTGTGTGGATTGGAACATTATTGATTTCGATTTGGTTAGTCATGCATCAACTACAAGGGAAGGACAATTGTTAAGATCACATGAAACATTTTACTTGAGAGAGCTGATTAGGGGGATTAGGAGGTTTCTTACTAAGAAGATTTTGCATTTCGATAATTGTTGGTTTATCTTGCATACTACACCTTGGAATGTGCTAATAGAAGAAAACATGGCAGTTATAGAGACAAAGAATGGGACAACTCAGAGTATGTTCATTTGCTCTAACATGGATGACTTTTATGAAGTCATACTTGGTATGCAATGGTTACGTTCTTTACAAAGAGTCATCCAAGATTTACAAGGAACGAAGTTGAATTTTATACATGATGGGAAACACATTATCATGAAAGCTCTCAAATATATTCTACCCCATCAAATAGCAGCCAAATCAATGATAGCTTTGGATCATGATTTGTTTCATGAAGGCATACATTATGCATGCAAAGAGAATTGCATTGAACCAACACGTGGCAGGTATGTTGAAATGGATGACAAGTTTATGGATTGGCATGACATTATACCTGATCTGTTCAAGAACAATAGTCTTATGGTTCTACTTTCTCATGAGATACACATGGTAACACCTTTGGGGGACAGTTATTTGTGGTCTACTAATGATGGCATACAAAATTGGAGTATTGGGTATGGTAATTTTGTCAAAAAATAGGGTGCTACACAATTTGAATTGGTAAATCAGACTTTTGAAGGTGTGGAAGAGACACAAGAGAGGTGTAACGTTTGGCTAAAGAGAGCAAGGAGAGCTAAGTCAGTTGTTGGCCAAGCAAAACGGAGTCTAGAGATGGTTAATAGAATGTGGCAAGCAGCTTTGTGCGCTCATCATGGGCCAGCCATTGATGTTGTGCATGAGTATGATTATGAAGACTATTTACAAATAGCTAGAGATAGAGAGATTGTTGATCCTTGTTTATTCTTGAGTGGGCATAATCACTTCTCTCACAATTTAGAAGGTCAGTCCTTTATAGCAGCTACTCCTAGGGTACAAGATGACAAGGTAAATGGTGTAGGAGTTGTACAAATTGAGGAAAGGATTGAAAAATCACACAATGAGGTACCTTGCAGCCTAGTGACATTTAGTGATGCAGGCTTCTTTGAGCCACTTCCACCCCTAATCACTTGGGAAGAAGATGAGACAAATCAAGACTTTATGGTGTTTGATGACTACAATGTAAGCATAAAAGAGGTTTCCAAAGATCTCATTTGGGACAGCGATATTCTTCCTCACTCTTATGGGATTGCTACTCTTACACATGGAAGAACTTGTGAAAATGAGTCTACAAGTGTTGGTACACAAAGTGTAAGTGTTGAGCTTGAAATTTTCAATGGAGATGCACTTGTGAAGCTTGAAGACATGACACAAGAATATGACAGGTATTCTGATTTTTATAACCGCTGTAATATTCCCTCAATCCATCATGAGGTAACAAGTTTACCTAAGGATGATAATACCATAGAGTTTTCTATGGATGGTGCTCAAAAATTGGGTGTTGAAAACGGATTTTGCGTAGTGAATTCAAGTCATAAGAATTCTGATTTTGTATATCAGACTTGGGAGGATGTGGAAAGGACACAAATTTGGTGTGATATATGGTCACAACGGGCCAAGGAGGCTAAGCTAGTAGCTGCTCATGAAAGAAAACATCTTCAAGGAGTCAAAGAAAAAGCTCACCACTTAGATCAAGAAAGACGACAAAGGGAGGCTTATCTTAAATCTCTCTTTCAGAAGGATGATGTTACTGAGGTTGAACATGTCATGAACAAGCTTCTTATGACAGCCAAATACAATGAACAAATGAATTTATATGAATCAGAAATTTCATGTGGGTCACATGTTTGTAGTGATGAGATTGAGGAGACATATCATTTGGATGGGTTAGTGAAAACTTCAAGCAGGATGGAACAACATAGGAGAATGCCTACATGTTTTGACACATGGATAGATGGAGATAACTCAAAATTTTTAGTTGTTGATCATTTCCTTCACGGAGTTGATGATTTTGTTCTTGACATCCATAGTGGACCAGCCACTCCAGAGTTCTCCTTGATGAGTGTCTTTGACATACATGCTACGCCTTTGGGTTTGTCACCTATTTCTCATGGCATGACAACAATTCATTTGTTGACTGGTGACTTTCCATTCATAGGTACATCATGGGTTAGTGATTGCCCTAGTTGGATTCACATTGCATTTGCTGACCTTTCGTGCTACACACTAGCTAATCAGTTTCTTGGGAGTGTGTGGAGGCATGTTTATCTGATGGGCATTGAATATTTGATGGATTTCCTCAGCATGTATGGGTATGTTGACACCTCTAATTTCATTCTTGTTGCTGGCATGAGTTACAACAGCGGTATTTGGTGGTCCAGTGAGTTGACCTATGTATGCATGGGGGGTTTGAGCAACTGGCTCCACTACGGTGCCTTGGAGATTGACTCTGGTCAGTTTTATCAAAAGAAGGTGGGTTTCCCTAGGACTTGCACGTTGGATTTTGGTTTTGATCTAACTTCTTCTCAGGACGTTGTTGACATTCATGAGGATACTCTTCTTAATCCTGAAGAACCAGCTCCTCCAGTTGTGAGTTGTGATCCTTCTTCTGATGACAGCAGTACTAGATGGGATACACATGACTACTCTGGTATTCCATCCGCACAAGTCGAAGAGTTTCACTTAGGTTGCATTATGAGGTGTGCTCACCAGTGTCCGTTCAGCTCACATGTACAGGATTTGATGATGATATTGATGACACAGAGATATGGGTTGAATAAGGGATATGCGGATTCACCTTGGTATGGCACGCTTCAGATTTCAGATGGTGACTCCAAGTTTGATAGGACTCTCACTTTCTTTTCCCCAGTTGGATGTTTCCAACAATAGGAGTTTGAGACTCTATTTGATTAGACTCGTGGGGTTATCAGAGTGGTGCAACGGAAGTCGGTTGGTGTTGAGTTTAAGGGACTTCCAGTTTGTTTATGGGTTGTATGTTTGCGTGAGGTTCATCATCGCAGTTCGGGAATGACAGAGTTCACTATTCAGCAGATGGTAGGGATCCCTGTGCACAATTTATATATAGGTGAATTGCAGGTTTGGGATCCAAGAGTTTACTTGTTGGGCAGTTGGTTTCACAAAATGGCCGAGCTTGACCATGTCAAGAGTTACAACTATATACAGGGGTTGTTGGTTAGAATTCTTTCCAGCATCATTTGGGATCCAGGCGGTTGGTGGACAGGCACATATTGTTGTTGTTGTGGATTGTTTGAGGACAAGCAATATTCAGGAAGGGAGGACTGTAATGTCCCCAAGATATCGACGAAGTGACTTAATTATTTAATTTTTGACTCAGTCTTAAATTATTTATTAAAAGGGGCATATTAAATAATTAATAGTCAAGTTATAAAGTGACTTATGAAATATTAAAAGCATTACCATATAAAATGTCACTTTAATATTTTGAGTGAAAATTAAGAAGGAAATTCACCACTTTAGGGCATGGGAAAAATACAAAAGAAAGATGGGAGAGTTGATTCACACCTTTGGAAAAAAATGCACTCTTCTTCATGGCAAAACTCGAGCATCTGCTCTTAGGGTTTGGAGACCTTGCAAGCTGGTTTCGGATGTGAAATAACATCCCTAGCTAGTAATATTTTAGAATTTTGAAAGAAGGAACTCCTTGACTGGTACGTGGGTTTGGAGACAACAAAGATTATTCCAGTTTTTCGTGGTTCCTTCTCTTGTGACTCTTGCTAGTCGTGGGGATTATTTTGGACGGATTCTGAGCAAAGGAAGGTGTCTTTTTATGCATATCTCGGGGCATTTCATTCACAGGTATGAAAGGATAAACAAGGACGTGAATATCAGTTTTGGCGAGTTAAGAAAAAACGTGATTGCAGAAGAAAGACACGGCTTCCTTACATTCGTGGAAGGTCGTGGCTGCCAGTTACGAGTATAAAGGAAGGCGTTTGGGGCGTTCTGCTCAGGGGAGTCAAGATTCTTGGCCTTGGAGTGAGTGAAGGGGGTTGTCCAAACAAAAACGCGTCTGCTGGAGCTTGAAACGCAGCTGCTACAGGTTGAAACAACATCACTGCGACTTGCTGGGCGCCATTTGGAACTCAGACACTCTTCACCAGGCTGGAACGTCTCTCTTTTGGCTTCTTAGGATATCTTATACAGCGCTGGAGAATTTCCTGTGAGTGGTATTTCACTTTCTGAGTCCATACGTAACTGTTTAACTATTTCATGGGGTGAAACAAACTCTAATTGTTGGTCTGTTATAACATCTAAACATAAAATGTTGCAAGTCCGTGAATGTGACAGCTGAGTCATGCAATTTGGGGTCTGTTACTGCTAATCAGTGCAAACCTTCCCAACAAGGTCTGAAAATTTACATTTAATATTGATGCTTATGAAGAGAGCTGTTTAGACCATTATTATGTTTAGTTGGTGCAAGTTTCTGATATAATTTACTGTCATTTTCCATGATCTGAGTCTGCACTCTCACTTTAGATGACGTTTCTTATTTAGTGTTATATCAGACATGTAAGAGTCAGATCATACAATGAAATCATTGACAGATTTTGGGATACAAATCTACGTTATTTTCTGTCAGAAATGTTAGGTACTTTCCTCTGTAATACAACTGAAAGCACGAATTCATTAACTCTGTCACTCTCCATATATGCTATTTATGAAGTTATCCATGTTGTATGAAATGACTCCATCTCCATGACAAAGCAAAACAAACGCACGCAAGTGTAAAGGCAGAAGTCATACACAATAGAGCAAGGCTCTTACAAAGGTAACAAGCATCTTAATAGCAGCTGTGACAGTATACAAATGAACTCCCTTCGAACCAAACAAGCAGATAGAAACAAACCAGCATATACAGTTTACACTCCGAGTATTTGACATAACACCAAAGGGTCAAAATAGAAATTGAGAGCTAAAATTGCATGGTTCTTTACACATAATATGAACTTGATTTATTATTTTATGTAACTAAATAGTTATAGTGTTATTAGACAGTTGTAGTGTTATTTGACAAACATGCATTGACAATTCTTTAACTTTCATTCAGCTATATTAATTGTGTTTCCCCATTGTTTCAAATTCATTTGTTTTTATTTATAATTTTATTTACTTAACTCATCTCAGGAGATGGCTAACCACAATCAAATGCATTATATCATCGAAGATTCTAGCGAGGACAAACATGCATTAACAATTTCTTAACTTTCATTCAGCTATATTAATTGTGTTTTCCCATTGTTTCAAATTCATTTGTTTTTATTTATAATTTTTTTTACTTAACTCATTTCAGGAGATGGGCTAACCATAGTCAAATGTATGATATCATCGAAGTTTCTAGCGAGGATAGTAAGCATATTTTCCTTTCACCATAATGGAATAACTTATGTTCATTGAATAAAGCACAAAATTAAAAATATTGGAATTGTCTTTTTATGGTACAATTGACATAAGAAGTAACATAAATTGTTGTTTGTATCAAGTATTATCTATCTTAGCAATTATGTTTCATATATATATATATTGATGTGGTCTGGCCATTCCTGTCTTTCAAATTTGAGTCAATATATGGGATCACCTTGTATGCTTATTAATTCCATCTATGTATGGTCATATTAATATATTGAGGGATGTAACTTAATAACATTTCGTAAGAAATTTTTTCATTTCCTATTATTTCTATTCCTTTCTTGATGGGCTAAGTTTATATAGGAAACTGCATTCACAAGTATTCACTTTAGAATAATGTATGAATTATTTTTTTGCATTTGCGAGTTGTATTTGCTAACAATATGTATCAAGTAACAATATGTACCAATATGTATTCTATATATGATAGAAAATAGGTTAGTCAAATGCCATTTTTTAAGTTTTACAAATAGTTGGGTATTTCCATGGCTAATGTGTTCGATGTGTGCATACATAACGAGGTTTGTAAACTAGATTTGGGAAATTAATAGTGCTTATGTGTACCATCTCTAATGATTATATGTATCAAATCAAATCTCAAGTTGCATGGATCATATTTCAACAGGACTACTCATAGTACATGCATCTATGGCAAACAAAAATTAAAAAAATTGTTGGATGTGAGATTGTTGTTACGTTCTTTACATGATGATGTATTGGATGTAAAATTATTGTGGCTTACATATTTCTATTGGTGTTGTACATAATATATGTTAGGTTTAAAATTGTTTCTTGTTTAGATCTGTAAATTCTATCCAATCAGTTTCTTTTGGTTTTGGCTACTAGAGAATAATGAAGTATGGGATGCACATTTGTTGTGGCTTACCTGTACTCCATGTTGTGTAGTAATGAACTACTAAGTTTGAAATCCTCATTGGTTTAAAGTGGTTTTGATGAAAAACTTGTTTATTCTTCTTAACAGTATCTACCTATTGTATGCTTAAGATCCTCAACAAGGTTATTTAATGCATCCAATCAATACATTTTCTCATAAGGTTCTACTCAAAAAATTTGGGATCTCTTTGCAATGAATCGGTCTCATGGATAACATTTTATGGAAAACAACACAAGGCTAGGCCATGGATTAGAAAATTCTTCAACTTAAATAGAGCTTACATTTTAAAAATTCCAACGAAATCATAAAGTTCAGCTTGATTAGAACTTGTATTGTTTTTCCTCCAAGCAAATGCCCTACGATGGTACGTGAAGAAATGCCCAAGTCATGATAAGGAGTGACATTATATAAATGATGGCTTTCTTTGTAACCTTTATCTTTGGAAGCTCCTTTATACAACATAAGTAAGATGATAGAAATGAGATAGTTTTTTAATGAATACTTTAATGAAGTAGAAATGACATGTTCGATAAATGTGCAAACTTAAATAAGAAGAGATGAGGGAGAAATTAGGATACTGCTTACTACCAATTGATCTTGCACAAATGTATGCAAAAACACCTCTTCGGCATACCCATTGCACACCACGGTGCGATTGCTAGTTATTGCATATGTTAGATGATCCATTGTCAACTAAATATTATTTAATTAGCCGATAGGCTTTACCTTTGAACTTGCAAGTGCAAATATACACGGAAAACCTGTCTCACACTCTCAAAACTGCTGCTTAGTTGTCGTTAAACTACAATGGTTTTCAGTGAACCTGTCACAATTAATCGGGATACCTCACTCTCTCAAAACTGGTCAGTTGTCCTTAAACAACTCTGGTTTTTAGTGACCATCAAATCAGACTATCTTGCATTTAATATTCACGCTAGATCTCCCAATCAGTTGTCCTTAAACAACTCTAGTTTTTAGTGACCATCAAATCGAACTATCTTGCATTTAATATTCACGCTAGATCTCCCAATCAAATCGGATTTGGGTATCTTCTAAAATCAAATCTTCCAATTGTAAAATATCTCATCCACCGACTGCAAGAGACTAACGGCCCAGTTGTTCTTATAAATAAGATTGTATTGAAGTAGTTAAATTGTGTAAGCTTGCTGAGGAGTATAGGAAAATAACAGTGTGAAAGGTGTTACTAAACTTAGTGCAGAGGTTGCTATGTAAGCTTGGAAAATGCAGTTGGAGTGAGTCGTAGAATAACTGGTGAAACTATTTTGTTTTTTCCTACAGGCCGCTAGCTTTGGAGTTGGGCATACAAGGACCTACAGAGACATAGATAGCTTCAAACGGTGCTCTGCATTTTTTTCATCTGTATATTGTTTATGTTTTCTCTTTTATATTGATCTAGAAAAAATCATGCTTTGTCTCCCTTTTGGTTTGCTTTCCATTTTTTTTATTGTAAAACATAGTAGACAAAAGTGTAATTAAGTAGGAAAATTAATATCTAAGTATTGTAGCCATGTATGCAACTTTTGGGCAATAACTCAAAGGATATTTAGATTTAAGGTTTCAATTTCCTTCACATTCTACCAGCTAACTTCATTTTAGTTTTGATTTATTAAGCATTTTTTTCTTTTTTTAGTGCTTTTATTATTTAATTTCATGTCCCTGTGGCCTACCTGGTACGAAGGTCCATTCGCCATATAGACAACAGAGGCCGATAAAAGAATTTCTGCCAATCATTCTTAATTGTGAATCATCAGCTTTCCCTTTTTATAGCTTTTGTGATGAAAATAGTGAATTGAATATGGAAAGTTGGAAATTTTGGAAATATGGAAACAAAATATTAAAATCAATTGCAGAATAGAAGACCTGGAGTCAAGAGGACCCTGGAAAGTGAATATGGGGAGTGTGGTAGTTTAGACAACAACATGCTTCATGGATGACAATGGCGCTCACACTCCCATCCGAATGTGCTATGGTTACTCGATGCCTAGAAATGTACAAACCATATACAAAATGAAAGAGGGCACGTTATTGTTATAGAAACTCGCAAATAAAAAACAACATTATAAAGCAAGAGGAGGGCTATAGAAAAATTAAATATCTAAAAGGACAGAGCTGCATAGAGATTTAATCAAATATTGGCAAATAACAATAAAAGGAACTTGCAAACAAAATGAGAATAGCTATAAGAACAAATTTATTGCAGGGAATTATCAGCCTCAGGTGTGCAGGGAAACAGATCTGAGAAACAAGTATCATAGTTGTGTGGAGGCATGACTTAAATCACTCTCCCACCCTCCTTCCAACCAGACACCGCCCTCTCTGGCACCAGTATTGGTACTGATAATGATCGAGAATGAAAGAAAAAAAGAATAAGTGTGCCAGCTTTGAGACTAAACAAAAAAAGGTTACAAATTCTATCATGCTCATCCTATATCTCCTATTTTAGTCCCCTTTCGAAATTCTTGCAATCAAATTAGCACAACAAAATTTTCAGGAATCTAGATGATCCGGATTATATTTACAGTTTGTCCTAGCCTGTGCTATTGTGGATGCACATAACCTATTGATAAAATGTTTAAAAAACATTTGCAGTCATTTCTTTCGTAGCAGTCTTCGTACGATTTGTAATGTGGAACTGCTGCAAATTTGTAGAAGCCAAAGTGAGGGAGTAGAATAGTGAAGAAGCGTTTGCATTGTGCATCGTTTGACGAATGAACAGAGAAGCACGAAGCAGTAGGAAGCACAGGAAGTGAGGCAGGGCATGCTTCAACGGTTTTTTTTAATTATCATTTGCATTGAACGTCAAAGTTGAAGACTGGGAAATGAAATAGAATGTTTGGATTTAGTATATTTGTATTTATGTAAGATTATTTTGGAATTTAAATGTCTATTTTTTTACACAATGATTTATTATTAGAAAGAGGAAAAACATACTCAGTTAAAAAAATCTTATGTAGAAAACTTTTTTAATTAATATTTATATTTAATTTAAATTTTAAATTTTGTTTTTTTATTTTATAATTTAATTTTCTTTATTTTTTAAATTTTATATTTAATTAACTTAAAAAGTTCAATCTTTCACGTGCAAGAAGGGTTATAGTGCATTCCACTTTATCAATAAAACCCATGTTCCTCACCTTTGTGTCATGCAAGAGAATCGTGCCATTTTTTGTTTGACTGGGTTAACTTAGGTTTGCTTGATGGAGCTAGTTTTAATATTTGGCTGTGAAGGTTAAAAGTAGTTTTGAGCACTCTGTAATTGTAAGACACTAATTTGGTGTGTAGGTCTTGTTTGAAACCTCCGTACAACGGGTTTATTTATTTATTTTAAATATTGTTTTTTTTTTTTTTTGAAGACTGCAGGATATTTATTTTAAATATTGTTAAATAAGGTGTACAATCTTTTTTTTTAAGATGAATATGTAATTTCTATTATAGAATATACATCCTTCACTATCATAATTCTTATTGTCATTCTAATAATCATAAGCTTTTTGGAATGGCCATGTGGAATTTAGTAAATTTGTAGTATTTTTCATTTCTATTGAAAGTTATTATTCTTACCGTTACTTAAAATTTTCCTCAATTCAATTTTTCAATATTTATCTGTGTTTGAGGCATCTTTAATTATTATGATATGTTTTCTTCTATGTCACTCACTACAATACTATAAGACATTTTATTTAAACATCATCTAATTCAATAGTGAACAATCAATAATAATTAACTTTTAATTGTTAAATTGAATGAAGTAATTTACGTCATTTATCCAATAAAATATGTTACAAAAGAAAATATATCGATTTATGTATTGTTTAATATGAATTTATTCTTTTATAAAACGTCGCATCTTCAGAGTTATAGTTAATTACTATTTGTTGATTGGTAGATCACTTCTTTTTTGAGGGATTAGGACTGACATGTCTACAAGTCATGAGTTGTATGTTGTTGGGAGGGCCAAAAATTTTTGCCTCTATAGTTGGGAAAATTGTGAATAAAGATATGAGATGCTGTGATGAATGTTGAATTTTAATTTTTACCTGATTGATAACATTCCACTGATGGATAATGCCAAATAGAAAGTTGTCACAAAATTGACAAGATAATGTACATATGACACTCTTTCCTCCAGATCCTGAGTCTCAACACAATGTGTAGGACCTATCAGGGTGTATATATCTAGATAGAGTATTGTTGAGCTTTATGATATTTCTCCAAACTTTATCTCCTTGTCTTCAATTTATTGTAAGTCTGGAATTTTTTATTTAAATATTTTTCACTACAGTTTTGAAAGAATAAAATACTAAAAAGTAAGAAGATCACAACACCTGATTTGATTCATTCCCAATAGCCATAAGACATTAGGGTAAACTTTTTGTCAGATGATGGGCATATATTCTTTGACATTTTGGTCTAAAACTGACTATGTAGCACATGTGTTGAGATTTAACAGCTAATTGCAAAGAAATTATTATTCTGTCTAGAAACCTTGATTTGTTATTTGTTTTGTATGTTAAATATTTTGAGCTTTGTAATAATATTTATTACTTTTGCAAAGAAATTATTGAGATATAAAATTTACTCTTGCATCTATTTTGCAAATTTATTTCTATATAAATAAGTTTCTTTATTATAATTGTTGTTTTATTGATATAAATATATATCGTTACTCATGAATAGAATTTATATAGAAATTTTATTCATGAAGAACTACTAAAAAACAAACAAAAATTCTTATTTCACTTTGATATATGCAAATCACTACTAAAAAAAAATCTAGTTGTTTTAAAATGATGAAAACATCCACCACATTTATATAATGCAATATATCATATATAGATTTGAATTTAAATATACTAAATTATGTAATGTTCAATCTAACTAACAACACAATCATATCTAACTACATTGTTTCAATTTCTACATAGAAAATATATTATTTGTGCTTTTCATTTTCTATAAGACATCCACAACAATTATATAATGTAATTATACATATTTGTATGTAAATATAATGAATTATGTAATGCTAAAATTCATTATTGTTTTATCTTTACATTCCTATCGGTGTTTCCTTGAACCCCTTATGGGTGCACGTGCTAGTATTAAACTTCTTGTGTCTTATCATGATGTGTAAAGGTAAAGATTCATTAAAAATTGAATCACGTGGTAGCTTCGATTTATCATCAAATGTAATAGTGTGTGGTTCCTTATGACTAATAGATTTTATCAAATATGTCACCAATTGTGGAGTAATATTGGAATCAATTTGAATCTTTTAAAGGATTTTTTCATGATACCCTTACATAGAGGTGATGTGCACACTAGATACCAAAGTAATATCTTAGATTTTTTTCTTGATTCCATGAATAATATCATAGTTCTTTAAATTTTTATTCATAAGTGTAGCCTTAGGAGGAAGAATGGGTATAGTAAGAGGTAGAGTAGGTTGTTGCAAAGGAACACCTTGACCTCTAGCTATTCTTTAATGTGTATTCCAAAGAAACTATATTATAATCATTTGAATTAGGAGTAACATAAAAATTAGGCTATATCTCTAAAAATGTGCACCTATTATGCGAATGGTAGGAAATGACACATTGGAAGGTAAATTGTGATCAAAGATATTGATACACTTCTATTATACTTGTGAGCACTAGGTTTATAAAATGCTTATGAAATCATGTGCTCAATTTAAAAAATAATTATAAATCAAACAAAATGAATCAAACCATTGCAAATATTTACCATTAGGATGTATTCTAAACTTACTCTCAATAAGATATCATCCTCTACATACTCATAATTGGAAATAAATAATGATTTAACATGTAATAATGTATTTGTAGTACCATCATAGTCATCATGTGATAGTTCTCCACTAAGGATCATAATATCAACATATGGTGTAGGAGAAGGCAATGTGGTATCAATATACATTATATGAGAAGCTAATAAACTAACATCAAGGTGCAACCTATCATCATATAAGGTGGGACTATGCAAAAAACTATCATGAGTATCCATAAGCTCAACATGAGATGTAGAAAAATGGTCACCATTAAGCTCATCATCATGTATAAAATAAGGAAATACCTTGAAATCATATGAATATATGGACATTGGACTACTACAATGTTTAAGAGAATCATCATCAAGAGGTACAACAATTTCATGTATAAGTGTAGAAATTTTGTCCATTATGTTAAATATATCATTGATGCATGATAAATCCTCATGGGTATGTGCTAATCATTATCACAATCCATAGGATAAATAAGATTAATATGAGATTCATGGATAGTTGAATTATGTCTAAAAGGAAACAATCAACACTAAAAAACTCAATAAAGGGAAAAACTAATACATAATAAAATAACACATACATGAAAAGCATGTCCTCATTTATAGCATAAATACCACAATATTAAATATCAAGGATAAAAGGATGATGTGTCACAAAGGATAGGAATAGGTCAAAATAAAAAGTGTATACATGCATAACAACCAAGGAAAATGATCCAAGGATAGCCATAATAATGAATTATCCTAGGGTAGGTGGATAGGAAAAAATGAATGTCACTTTGTATGTCCAAAATCTAATCAAAGTATAATGAGTGTGTGCAAAGAGAGGTAGATCTCAACATTAAAATATCTAAAACAAATTTTGATAAAATTAGGTGAAAATCATAATCGAAAATAAAATTCTAGATGTTAAATAAAGATGGGTAAGGTGTGTACAAGAAACATGAGAAAAATGAATCCCAAAACAAAGAGTAGAATTCAATAGTGAAGCATGAAGAGGAAAAAGGAAATAAACCCTAATCAAATTTGAAATAGCTCAAATAAAAGGTACAAAATAAATTAGATTTTGTTGATAAAATAAGGTAAACTATTACAAATTTTTTCCATTCAAAGAGTATACAAATCTGATTTTTATTAATGCAACATTTAATTATCCATTAAGAGACTATATCGAGACAAATAGAAATAAATAAACACGTGACACTTGATGTATGTGGAGAAAACCATTTGGGAAAACTCCAGGGTAAGTGCACAAAGTTGAGTCCACGAAACGTGGAAGTTTTTTGCCTTAGCCAAAAAATTGAAATCGGCATCGAACAAACGGGATCCCGATTTAATAAATGGGATCCCGATTTTTAAAAATCGGGATCCCGTTATGGTTCAGGATCCCGAGCCTGAGAACAAACGGGATCCCGCTTTTTAAAAATCGGGATCCCGTTTCCCGTCGGACTCCGAACCAATGGAGACGGAACGGGATCCCGATTTAATACAAATGGGATCCCGATTTATAAATAACGGGATCCCGAGTTGTATAAATCGGGATCCCGTTTTATACTGCTATTTATTTTTTTAAAAACAACAGTTTTCACTTCTGCGAATGGGACCCTGAGTGACTTGGCGACAGCGACCTCAATAGCAACTACAGGTACCCCACCTAAACACCATTTCTTTGCATTTTTTTAGTTTGAATTGAAATTTTAAAAGAAATACGTTAATTTAGGATATTTTTTTAAATTTATGTCACGTTTTAATCATTTTTTTTAATTGTTATATTAGAATTCAATAATTGTCAAATTAGACAAAAACTTGCAATGAAATTTAAATGTTTTTTAATCAAAATGAAAAAAAAACCTTGAATTGTGTTTTAGAAACAAAATTTAACTTTTAAATCTTAAATTGTTCAATTAAACCCCAAAAAAATTGATTTTGAAAACCCTAATTGAAACAAAACAAAAAAAATTGCATTTCAAAACCCTAGAGATCGAAATGAAATAAAACATCGCATTTACAAATCCAAATCGAGCTTTTTGAAACCCTGAATTCAAATCAAACGAAAAAAATTGAATTTGAAAACCCTAGTTTGAATTGAAACGAAAAAAATTCATTAAAAACCCTAATTGTTTAAAACTGAAACCCTAAATTGAATTGGAACAAAAAAATTTGTTAAAACCCTAAATTGGAATCGAACAAAAAATCATTCACATTGCTTAAATGTTTTAAATTTTATTTGCTTTGTATGGAAAAAATGATATATATTAAACTTTAGTTTCAATTTTAAATTATAATTAGATTAGAAATCAATATGTTAAAGAATGGTTAAAATTCATAAAGTTTATCTTGATGTTTGTTTCAAATTTAGTTAACAAATTCGTAAATCTAAACACGTACAATCGATTCCAATTGACACTAACTTGCAACTAAATTATGCCAAGGGCCACCCAAACTTCACCCTAAGTTTGCTAAATCCTAGACCCTAAACTGTAAAATCTAAACCCATAACACTAAAGCATTTGAAATTTATGAACCCTAGACCCTAATCTTTCATTGGACATACCTAAAATTATGTAGGTTCAATGTCAAGAATGGGTCTATTTGGTAGATTTATGAAAACTATTTTGAATATCTAGAATGCCATAAAAGTATAATTATAGCAATTCCAATTGGAAACACTTCCAGGTACATATATATCCTAGATAATAATCCACCCATCCTCAATCATAATGGATTATTTGGAAATTAAGAGAGATTCAATTTAACCATAAAATTACCTATATTTTGATACTATATAGATTTATGTGGAAGGATAGAAATGCATCAATATGCTTTGTGCCATATTTTATGAATATTAATATTTAAGAAAAATCTAGATAAGATTGACCTAAGTAGATGATTTATGTAAGGGCTTTTTAGTGAACAAGTGACACACCATGGAGATTGGGATGGTATTTAAATTCTTATTTATAAATATAGTGTACCCCCTTTAAATTTGTATTTGGTTTTTATAATGAGTTGAAATTATCAATGTGTTACATAAAAGAAATTTGTGCTTAGATATATTTAAATTAGATAATAAAGATATAGTTATATAAAATAGGGAATCCAACATGAGGAATAAACCTTTAATGTGCCATTGTGTGCATCTAATTTATGCCAATGATTTAGTAAGAGTGATCGTCTAAGAGGATGAAATAAGCCTTGAAAAATTGTAAGATCTAACACTATTTTAATGTAGTTTTATATGTGTGTACATGTCCACTATGTTTTTTGAGTTTATGTTAATGTAAGATAAGGAGGATTGGTGGATATATTTGAAATCTAAAGAAAAAACAAAAATGATGTGAATATATAGATATATATTTTTAAAATGATTCTTTAACTTATCTATATTAAACATTGTATATTATCTCTATATTACTATCATGGCTTGATTTTCATTATGTCTACTAAATGTTGCTATATTTATTCATTGTTGTAATTAAATTATAGGGCTCAATGTGTAATCTATTTTACATCAAATTTTATAGTAGACTTATAATCCTAGAATGTTTGTAAATTTAATAGCTAACAAATAACTTGATAGGTGCAACTAAAAACCAAAAAGTGTGGTTTGATTTATCTCCATTAGGCTGGAAAGCTAAAAAATCTACTAGGTTTATCCCTATTAGGTTGAAAACCCAAAAGTGTAGCTTAATAAACTTACAAGTGGTGAAAACTCACAAAAGCACTAGAAACTAATATTTGCAAAACTACCCTTGACATATCAAAAAAAGCCAAAGGTCACCATATGTCATACCTGTATAGGTTGTATAGTTATATTAGATACCTTATAGTATCTCTTATTGGTTAAATATGTTTGAAGATGACATTAGCGACACATCCCTACATTTATATGAGATATATTATTAACATGTCGTGTTACACATATGCTAAGATAGTCAAATATGGATAAGGAGAACTAGGGAATATATATTAGAAGAGAAAGATATACTAAGCTATCCAATATTATATTTTTGTACTTAGTGTAGAAGAGAAATTCTAGACCAAGAATGCAAGTGCAAACTCAATACTCTACTTCTAATGAAAGGTAAATAAAATAATGAAAGATTAGAGAAGCATAATATGTTCCATAACATTCTTTTATGGCTCTAAATGTATGTGTTGATGTTGCTCTTTGGTTCTCTAATGTGATAACATATACATACAAATTTTATCATATGGAAACATTTGGGGATGTCATTATTTTATAGAGTTGAGGGGAAAGGAATGGAGGACTAGGTTTTTTTGGAATCGAGGACTAGAATTTCATGAGAGAATTTTTGAATTTGAATTTGAGAGGGAAGAGAGAATTAAATGTAGGTGGTTGGGTTGATGGAGGGCTTGTGTTGACTTGATTAGGTAGATGGGAATAATTGAATGCTAATTTGAATTTGGATTGAAGGTAGTTGGAAATGAATGGCTATGATTAGTCTAATTAATTTGATGGCTAGGATAGATTATTAATTTCATTTTAGATTTGATGAAGTGGAAGTAAGTTACATTAGTTTGAGTTTGGATTGGTGATTTGGAATTATTTTAATTTTAAGCTATGGATGTGACATGATTATCCCCTTAATGGTTGATTAAAAGTTAGGATTTGGGGATTTTAGCTAATTAAATAATAAACTCTAAAGTCTAAACCGTAAACCCTAAAGCCATCATTTTTTCTTAGGCTCTTAATGAAATTTGGTTGTCTTAGGCAACTCCACCAAATTTCATTACCTTATGCCATGTAATTGTTTCCTAGGATCTTGCAGCATGTAGATCCCCTTAAGTTATCCTATTACCTTAAACCCTAAACTCTAAAGTCTAAACCCTAAACCCTAAAGCCATCATTTTTTCTTTAAAGGCTCTTAATGAAATTTGGTTGCCTTGGGCAACTTCACCAAATTTTATTCATTTGAGCCATGCCATTTTCTCCTAGGACCTCACTAGATGTAAATCCCCTTAAGCCATCCTGTCACCCTAAATCGTAATTCAATTTTCTTAAGGGGTTCCAATATGACATTTCTTAAGGGGATCAAAGAAGTTCTTAAAATTTGGTGATCAAAGTTGCCCAAGGCCCAACCAAATTTAACAATAATAAGATCCTGCAATATTATACAATATCAATAGTTAATTGTATTTTCATTCAATAACATGTGCCTTAGACATATAAATGAGGCTTACATATAATTTTATCATTTGTATTCAATTATTTAAGGCCATTTATATTGAATGGTTTAACTTGGTATTTCCTAAACATGTATCTTACATCTTGAAATTACAAATCTAATGCAGGTTCACTCATATCTTGAAGATCACATGGATCCATTCAATGATATTCGCAATCCACCTCCACGCCATCCATCTCCAACACCTTCACCTCCACCTCCGCCCACTCCACCTCGTAACCCCCCACCTCCACCACTTGAAATCAATGGATCCCGTTACCTTTACAACGGTCGAAATAGAAACGGGATCCCGATTATGACACGGGATCCCGTTTATTAGTAAACGGGATCCCATGTTATAATCGGGATCCCGTTTTTAAATTTGAATTTTGTTTTGCATTGTGGGCGGGTTTTTGCCAAGGTTTTCAGTTCGGGAAAAGCTTTGGAAGTCCGAACCTAAGCCTTCAACCTGGTTTGACCTGCAAATTGAAGGCCCTAACAATGTCAAAGAAAAATATCGACTTTGGACATATGGCATGACCTTTTCAAAATTTTTTGTGAAATGAAAACCCATTTTAGATCAAACAATGCAGATTCTAAATATGTAATTTGTTTTGCAATTGAATTATTTTTTGTATTTTTCAATTAATTTTTAATAAAATTGGTCCATAAACTTTAAATATCGGAGTTTTTTACTATTTGAATAACTTTTGATCAACATAACATTTTGACAAATGGATTGCACAAGAGCAAACTTCAGACAATTCTTTTCAATTTGAAAAAAAAATCAAAAATGATAAGTTTAGGTCATCTTATGCATGTAGTACATGACGATTTTTCAAAACAACAAATCTGCCTAATAAAAATTAACAAAAAATTATTAAAAAATTACAAAAAATATCAAGAGCAAGGTTCAGTGAGTCATAAAACTTTTCCCAAAGGATTTAGAAAAATACGATAATTTAAGTCAAAATATGGATGTCGTACACGTGCATGGTATGGTACAAAAAATGACTTTTAAACAGTGGTTTTGAAATGCCTATTGAAACTCAATTTGTACAATCTGGGTATTGAAATAAATTACATATTTGGAAACTAGACTCCGAGCACTACATTTTATGATCAGTGACTTTTTTAAAGATTTCATCTCTAAGTGCTTCAAATTTTAAGGTCAAATGTGTCGAATACTGAAAATCAGGGAAAACACTTCCACTTTTTGGCCAAAAAGTGGACTCAACTTCTTGCACACACCCTCCACCATGAAAGAGAGGCACAAGTATGTATTAATATTCAATACAAGAGTACAAATTCAATATGTACTTTCTCCCTTCAATGTTGTACTTGTGAGATTTCTTATAAACTTACAATTACAACCCCTCATGCATGTGAGAATACAACTAGGCACAAAAAAAAGGTAGTTTTACAATATTATGGGCACCAAACCCATGGTTCAAGAAAATAACATGAAAAGTGCTTGAAAATGATAAAGAATGTAAATCTTTTTTAGGGTGTTCCCCTTGAACCCTCATATGAGTGCCCCCCTCGCCTCCACCCCCATACATAGCCTTTAGTTGCACATGTGTAGCCTTAAACTACCCATATGATCCTTTGACTCTAATAAGTGAGGACAACAAGTTGGAGGCCCCTTTGGGTCCACTTGTCATGTACATAGGGTTGCAATTAAATATCACACAATCCTAAGAAAATTGAAAACCTTAATTAACAAAGAAAAATAAACTCTAAGGTCAAACCCTAGGTTGCTTGTAAGAATAGGTTGGTTTCAAACAAATGTAAAGAAATAAAATCACTTTAAATGCTTTACATAAATAATCTAGGCCCTATACATAAATGTAAATAATAAAACACAATTAACCTAGATTAAATAAGAGTTAGGTCAATAAATATTTAATCAAAATTTATAAATAAAATAAAAGGATAAATGCAATTAGCTTTGGGAACACGGTGAAAAATCTATGTTTATGTTGACCATTCAACATTCATTTTCCATAGTACATAAATTCATGCTCTTATTCTAGAAGATGTCCTAGCTTAGTGTAGTCTTAGAAATTGTTGTGGTTCATATACAAGTCCCCCAAGTTCAAGCCTAAGTGTCACAACCTTGATTTGATGCACAAGAATGATCCTTGCCACACAAGATTGAACTAACAAAATGTGTGTGTAGAGACTTATTCACCTTTTTATGTTTGAAGTTGTCAAGGTGGTGTGTACAAACACCTATAAGGATATTGAAAGACCACAATGGTCAAGTTCTCTTAGTTCAACCCCTTAGACATGCTAGTTTTTTGGTTTTGAATAATAATTGTAGACAACATGCATAAATGTACAAATACAAATCGCCTCTATGATTTTGATTCCTTTCTCCCTTTAATAGATTGAAGTGCACTCTAGATATTCCTTATAGCCTTCATATGTCTAGATGTATATTAATGGTGTATTTAAAATATCTTTAATAAACACCAAAACATATTAACAATTCATACAAATATGTACGAAGTTGACTTACAAATGCTAGTAAGTATTTTAAAGCTTGCATTTTAAATTTTAGTATTGAGGTTCAATTTGGAATGACATAGAGATAAACCTTTAGTAAAATATTAATTTTAAAACATGGAGTGAATGTATGCAATTGGATGCAAATATGAATACAATAAATGTCAAATATTAAAAAATGTATAAAAAAAATATATAGATAAACATGAAAATACAAATTAAAATTAACATAAAAACGTATCACTTATATATAAAACATACTAATTATACACATTATAATTTACAAATTAACTCAACTACACATTAGAATCTATATTTAATTTGATTATACAATAAAGTTAAAAATATGTTTTTTTTTTATTTTTATATATTACTTTATATCTAATTTAAACTAAAGTTATTAAAAATATTTATATTTAACCATTAAGAAAACTGGTCAACCTCTTGTCATTTTCTTAAAAATAAATAAATCAATCACCATTTTAAGAGGAATCTATTTAATGACACCTAACAAAACAAAAAACAAAGATTTGAACTAGACTTAGCCCAACAATCCCCACTTATTAAATTTACTGTTTAATTATTAATAGAATATCTTGAAAACCACACCCTGGCCTTTACCTTCCGGAAAAGACGCCCAATTCTTAATTTCAACAGAAGAAGAAAGATATAATATTTTTGATCTATTGACGGACTAATGAAGTAAGCAAAAGGCCATGGAGGAACTTCACTCATCGGACGAATTTGTTAAAGATGGATCAGTGGATCTCCATGGCCACTCTGTTATCAGGGCTCACACTGGAACATGGAAGGCATCCCTTTTTATACTTGGTGTGTATGAATATGCTCTCTTTCATTGGTGTTTTCGAGGTTTTACAAAATCATTCACAGCACTAAGAATGCTTCTGAAAAATCTGTGACAGAAAGTTGATAACATCAATGTTTGGAATCATAATTTGTGATTCTTCTCTTGGATTTATGTTTTCAAGCTCAACTTACCATGGAAAATTGAGTAAATTGAGAATTTGGATCACAGTAGTTGATTTACACTAGTATGAGTCCTCTCTTCTCTCATATTTTTATTTTTACAGAAGGAATAAGAGAGATTTTTTGTATTCTGAGAGAAAAACCATCGCTCTTTTTATTCCCTTTAATTTGTCCGAAGAGGGTTCTAGACGTTAGGTCTCAAAAGTCAGCAAATAAGAGCGGATAGAACACAGTTGTTTTGTTTCTGAACGTGTATCAATAAAAATATTGTTTTATGGTTGTTCTTTCTGAGGTTATTGAATAAAATCTTAGTTTGAGCTGATAATTTGCAACGAATCAGTTAGAACTCATCCTAATTACCTCCCATTTGGTGTCTGGGTTCTGTAACAGTGAGCTACATGTCCTTTTATGCTCAGAGAATTTAGATTGTTCTATCCACATGCGCATCCCTTTTCTTCTTTGCTTTTGATGAATCTATTTATATACAGCTATTCATACACAGCTATTCTAGTCTTGATTTCAATTAGTACATTTATTTGTTACTCACAGGGGTGGAGATTGCAGAGAGGTTTGCTCATTCTGGCCTATCTTCAAATTTGATAACTTATCTCACAAGTGTTTTGCATGAAAGCACTGCCACTGCTGCAAGCAATGTGAACGTATGGTCAGGGGTGCAATCCATGCTCCCTTTTTTGGGAGCTTTTGTTGCAGATTCATATTTGGGTCGGTACTGGACAATCGTTGTTTCTTCACTCGTCTATTTGCTTGTCAGTATTCTTTTCCTTCACAAAATCCTTTTACTTTGCATTATTATTGATGGGAAGAGTAAGCTGGAACAAATTCCTCAACCAGTATAATGTCACTGTATTTTATGAAAGTCTGTAATTGAAAGGCAAAATGGAGAGCTATTTTTTTTCAGTATAGGCGAGGAGGATGCTAACTCCTTAACTCATTATAACACAATAAACCCACAAAGATTCTAAAATAAATATCATACAAAGATTGATCATATACTTAGAAAATCATCTTATCACAGTCTCACGTGATAACTGACTACCTTACCGAAGTAATCTATTGTCGACATTTCTTGGTGTCTTTGCCAATAAGATTTAAACTAAAAGGGGTAAAAATTTATTCAAATAAGCACAAAATAACAGAGCACAACATGACCTAGACATACAAGTAACAGAACACTGAACCCATGCTCTGGGTTCATGCAAAACAGGACAAATAGCAAACCCTAGTAGTCTGTTGTTATCTATATGAACAAATAACGATACACGTTGCCAAAGAGCCTTGTTTACTCTGATGATGAAGAACCCATATTGGTCCTTTGCTTAAGGTGATGCGGAGCATTAACAGCTACAAGTTTGTGGAGCATTAACAGCTCCTTCCTTGACTTGGAATTGGTTGTAACCGATCAGTCTTTTAGGACTGAATCATACTATTTTTAGTCTTCAGTTTTTGAGTTTTAATGATTTTGCTGTTGACAGTTGACAGCTGTCACTTGTTTGTCTTTTTTTGTGGAGTTAGTTTTTAGGAGTCTTTTATTATTCGGAGAGTCTTAGAGAAGTTAGGGAGTTTTTTGGAGAAAAAAGAGTGGTAAACAATTCGAATAGGGGTGACATGACTGAGTCTGGGGGGAGACTCGAAATTCTGGTTTTTTTTCCCTGGAGACTGTTATGTTTTATGGATATAATTTGGATGGAGCTGATGCCATTAAAATAATATTGGTTTATTCTCAGGATTCTTCCATTTTCTACTTTTGTTTTGGTTTCTGCTATTTCTGTTATTTCTGAGAATTTGCAGGTGTTAACCTTGGAGCTGCATCAGTTTTGGTATCAGAGCAACTAAAACAAAAAAAAACCTGGAAATGGCTCAAAGAGAGCTCGCATGGCTTGGGGACGAAGGGGTAGGAGAAATGCTAGATTGAGAGGTGATGCAATCAATGAAGTGCTTAGACGGTTGCAGGCCCTTGAGGCTAGACTTCCTCATGAAGATTTTGAAGAAGAAAATGAGGTTCAAAGAGGACAGGCAGCAGAAATAAACCCAATGGAAAGACTTATTGAGGCCATCAGCAAGCAAGGAACTAGAGTCAAGGTTGAAGTCCCAGATTTTAAAGGTGATCTAAATCCTGAAGTGTTCTTGGATTGGGTTCAACATTTAGAAAAATATTATGACATGGAAGGAATCGAAGAAGATGACCCACGTAGGGTCAAAGTTGCAGCATCTAGGATGAAATCTCATGCAGCTTTATGGTGGGAGAATCTCCAACATGCTAGGAGAACTCAAGGGAAGGAGAAAATCAGGTTGTGGCCAAAAATGTTAAAACATTTAAAGGCTAAGTTCTTACCTTCCGATTATCAGCAGAAGCTTTTTAGAGAATTTCAGAACTTAAGACAGAAGGAGTCGTCCATATCTGCCTACACCGAAGAATTCATGAAGTTACAAATTAGGACTAAACTACAAGAAGATGATGAGCATACTGTGGCTAGATATGTTAATGGACTAAGATTTCTACTCCAAAATGAGCTTGCTCTACTCAAAATAAACACTGTGGATGAAGCATATCAACTAGCCTTGAAGGCTGAGGAGAAATTGAATAGAGTCAACAGAGTGGGCAACAAAAGAGGCAGGAGTAGTTCAAATAGAGGAAGAGGGGCCTCTTCCAAATCAATTACTGAAGAAGAGACCGTGATTAATGAAAAGCCAAACTTCCAAGGAAGGGGTGGTTTTAGAGTTAGAGGAAGAGGATAACCATTCCAGGGAGGTTGGAAACCTTTGAGGTGCTATATTTGCAATGAAGCTCATAGAGCTGTAGATTGCCCTCAAAACCCCAAAAGAGCTATGATGACTCAAGAAGAAGGAGAAGAGCCCATTGTAGAAGAAGTGGAAGCAGAGACAAGAGAGAGTTTGATGTTGAGAAGGACCATGGTAGTTGGGGACAAAGAAAACACCCAAGCTAATTGGAGGAGACATAGTGTCTTTCGAACACAATGCAAGTGCAAAGATAAAGTGTGCAAGGTGATTGTTGATGGAGGGTCTACGGATAACTTGGTAAGTACAGAAATGGTACAAAAATTAAATCTTTCTTGCATGACCAATCCAAATCCTTATAAAATTTCATGGCTAAAGAAGGATCATAGTGTTCTTGTGAACCAGTCTTGCTTAGTTGAATTCAAAATTGGCCCATACGAAGATAAGGTGTTGTGTGATGTAGTGCCAATGGATGCTTGTCACTTGTTATTAGGGAGGCCTTGGCTATATGATAGAGATGTAATCCATCATGGTAGAGAAAATACTTATGAGATACAACATGGGGGAAAACTCCATATTTTGAAGCCTTTTAAGGAAGAAGGATCAGCTAAAATAACAGCTTTGTCACTATCTACAGTAGGGTGGAAAGAGTTTTTAAGAGGGTCTAAGGGAGAGATATGTTATCTGCTGTACCCATAGAGCAAGGAGAAATCAGATCAGCAAATAATTCCTTTGGAAGTACAAGAATTGCTGCAACAATATTCAGACTTGATGCCAAGTGACCTACCAGTTGGTTTGCCTCCCTTTAGAGGCATTACTCACCAAATTGATCTAATTCCTGGTGCTAAACTTCCAAATCAAGCAGCTTATAGAATGACTCCTCTAGAGAATGAGGAAATGAGAAGACAAATCACTGAATGAATGGAGAAGGGATTCGTGAGAGAAAGTATGAGTCCTTGTGCCACACCTGCTCTACTCTCCCCTAAGAAGGGAGGGAAGTGGAGACTTTGTATGGATTCCCAAGCCATTAACAAGATCACTGTGAAGTATCGTTATCCATTACCCAGAATGGATGACTTACTAGATTGTTTGTCAGGTGCTAAGATCTTCTCCAAAATTGACCTCAGAAGTGGTTATCATCAAATTTGGATTCAAGAAGGTGATGAGTGGAAGACAGCTTTCAAAACCCAAGATGGGTTATTTGAGTGGGTGGTGATGCCATTTGGACTGTCCAATGCACCAGCTACCTTCATGCGAACATGAATCAAGTATTTAGATTGCATATTGGGAAATTTGTGATAGTTTATTTTGATGATATCTTAATCTTTAGTAAATCCTTGAGGGAGCATGTAGAACATTTGAGGATAGTACTTGACATACTTAGAACGGAAAGGTTATTTATCAATAATGAAAAGAGTGAATTTTGCAAAGACAAGTTGGTATTTTTGGGTAATGTTATTTCATCAGATGGCTTGAGCATGGATCTAGAAAAGGTCAAGGCTATTCTTGAGTGGCCTACTCCTCAAAGCATTACTGAGGTGAGAAGCTTCTATGGTTTAGTAAATTTTTATAAGAGATTCATCAAGAATTTTAGTGAAGTGCAGCATTGACAGATTGCACAAAAGGGAAGGTTTTTTTCCTGGACAAATGCAGCTGATCTTAGTTTTGAACAACTCAAAAAGAAAGTAACAGAAGCACCTATTCTTTCCATACCTGATTTTGAGAAGCTTTTTACAGTTGAATGTGATGCTTCAGGGGTAGCTATTGGGGGAGTGTTAAGTCAAGAGGGGAAACCAGTTGCCTTCTTCAGTGAGAAATTAAATGAAGCTAAAAAGAGGTACACCACTTATGATAAAGAATTCTATGCTGTGGTACAAGCTTTAAAATATTGGAGGCACTATCTCTTACGTAAGGAGTTTGTTTTGATGACTGACAATCAAGCTTTCAAGTATATAAATTCACAAGGTAAGCTGTCCCATAAACATGCTAAATGGGCTTCCTTTTTGCAAGCTTATACTTTTGTTGTGCAGCATAGGAGTGGTAAGAGCAATGTACTGGCTGATGCTTTGAGTAGAAGGCGCCATTTATTAGCTGTAATGAGTCATGGATTGGTTGGCTTTGAAGAGATGAAAGGTGAATATGCCAAAGACCCCTATTTTGGTAGCATTTGGATAGCTCTAAACAGTCCAAACTATACCAATATGCATTCATTTGAAGACTACATATTGTTAGATGGTTTCTTGTTTAAGGGGTCTCAACTTTGCATTCCCCTTGGATCATGAAGAGAAAAACTAATAAGGGAGTTGCACTCAAATGGTTTGGGTGGACATTTTGGAAGAGATAAGACCTTTGGACTAGTAAGCAAGAAGTTCTTTTGGCCTAATATGAGGAGAGATGTGAACAAGTTTGTTGCTGCTTGTAGAGTGTGTCAAACAGCAAAGGGGGGAAGTCAAAATACTGGTTTATACATGCCCTTACCCGTGCCGAAGGAACCATGGGTTGATATCTCTATGGATTTTGTTTTGGGACTTCCAAGAACCCAAAGTGGCAATGATTCAGTGTTTGTAGTGGTGGACCATTTTTCCAAAATGGCCCATTTCATACCTTGTAAGAAGACAAATGATGCGAGTCAGGTGGTACACTTATTTTTCAGGGAAGTTGTGAGATTGCACGGTGTTCCAAAAACAATAACAAGTTATAGGGATTTCAAGTTCTTAAGTCACTTTTGGAGAATCTTATGGAAAAAGTTGGATAGCAGGTTGCAATTCAGTTCAGCATATCATCCTCAAACTGATGGTCAAACAGAGGTAGTGAATAGGAGCTTGGGCAATCTATTGAGGTGTTTTGTTGGAGACAATCCCCGACAATGGGATTTGGTGTTACCTCAAGCAGAGTTTGCCTATAATTCCAGCATAAATAGATCAATTGGTAAGTCTGCTTTTCAAATTGTATATGGAGCGAATCCTAAAGGAGTCGTGGATTTAGTTGACTTGCCAGTAAGTACACATAGCAGCCATGAAGCTACAAACTTTTTAGAAAACATTCGTGAGATACATCAGTAGGTCAGGCTCAAATTGCAGTCCATGAATGAACAATATAAGAAGAAGGCTGACTTGCATCAAAGAAGTAAGGTCTTTCAAGAAGGAGAGTTGGTCATGGTACACCTACGCAAAGAAAGGTATCCACAAGGTGCCTACAACAAGTTGAAGCCAAAGAAAATTGGGCCTTGTAGAATCATGAAGAAGATAAATGACAATGCTTATCAAATTGCATTGCCGGAAGATTTAGACATTAGTCCCATCTTTAATGTTGCTGACCTTCATTCATACTCAGCTGAAACTGGTGACAAACAGGTAGAAGATGAGCAAAATGAGATAGATGATGACAATAGGGTCAAGCATTTGCCAAGGAAGACGAGACAGCAGATTGAACGAGTACTAGATACCAAATTGATGGCTACTCGATCCAGTTCTTATAAGTTGTATTTTGTTAAGTGGGAGGGCTTGCTTGATTCTTACAACTCTTGGATTTCAGAAGCTGACTTACTAAAGTATAGCAAAACTTTTCCACCTCATGCACTAGAACCAAAATAGCCAAGAGACCCAAATCTTCTTTTAGAGCAGGGGAGGATGATGCGGAGCATTAACAGCTACAAGTTTGTGGAGCATTAACAGCTCCTTCCTTGACTTGGAATTGGTTGTAACCGATCGGTCTTTTAGGACTGATTCATACTATTTTTAGTCTTCAGTTTTTGAGTTTTAATGATTTTGCTGTTGACAGTTGACAGCTGTCCCTTGTTTTTTTTTTTGTGGAGTTAGTTTTTAGGAGTCTTTTATTATTTGGGGAGTCTTAGAGAAGTTAGGGAGTTTTTTGGAGAAAAAAGAGTGGGAAACAATTCAAATAGGGGTAACATGACTGAGTCTGGGGGGAGACTCGGAATTCTGGTTTATGTTTTATGGATATAATTTGGATGGAGCTGATGCCATTAAAATAATATTGGTTTATTCTCAGGATTCTTCCATTTTCTACTTCTGTTTTGGTTTCTGCTATTTCTGTTATTTCTGAGAATTTGCAGGTGTTAACCTTGGAGCTGCATCATAAGGACCCCTATCTGGCGCATGTGTAAAAGAACAAAAGTGGGTACCTTGCTGAAGATCCCAGTCAGGTCGATTAAGAACCCATATCTGCTAGATGTATGAATCAATAACAAGTGAAAATGATACCGAGCTCAAAAACTCAGATTAGTCTTTTGGTTCAGCACCCATATCTGCATGTGTGAATAAATAACAAGGAAAATGGGTACCTTGCTGAAAACTTCAGTTTGTTTTTTTGGTTAAGGACACATATCTACAAATTTAGTTCTTGTGAATATAGAAACTGAAAATCATACTCTAGTTTGAGTACAGGTTGGAAATTGAATCAGATGTTCATTTTCTTTCAAAATAGCTGAATAAATTTTCATTTTCCTGATTTTTAATCATATCTGTTATATCCAAGTAAAACGTCATACAATGAAATATGGCAGGGACTAATCTTGGTGACTCTATCAGCCTCTCTCAGGAGTCTCAAATTCTCATCATGCAATGATAATTCCGAGTCTTGCTCCGGAGCATCATATTTCAATATTGTATGTTTTTTCTTCTCACTTTACTTGGTTGCTTTGGGACAAGGGGGTCACAAGCCATGCCTGCAGGCCTTTGGTGCGGACCAATTTGATGATGTGGACCCAAAAGAGAAGAAGCACAAAAGTTCATTTTTTAACTGGTGGTATTTTGGTACTTGTTTGGGAACACTTTCAGGGTACACTGTGCTCACGTACATCCAAGATAATGTTGGATGGGGTGTGGGATTTGGCATTCCTTCCATTACCATGGCAATGACACTTATTGTGTTTTTGTGCGGGACAAGGTTTTACAGAAACAAACTGCCTAGTGGAAGCCCTCTCACTCGAGTCATCCATGTGTTTGTTGCAGCAATCTTTAAACGGAATACCCCTATTCCTTTCCGAGAACAAAATCAATTGGCTTCTATTCAAGAAGTAGAGGTCCTGACAGAGTCAAGAAGACAATTTCAAACAGACAAGTTCAGGTAAGCACTCCACTGTACTACTTGCTTTAAATCTAGGGCTATTGCATTTAAGCAGAATGCTACTTCAGAGTTCAGTCTCAAATAATTGCAACAGAGATTGTTTTTTTGTTTTCAAACTGGGGAATGGACCAAATGGGCCATGGTTTACTGATAAGGCTGAAGGGAGTTTCAAGATGTCCACAAACTTTCCATTCCAGGTCTAGTCTATGCTACGTGAATGGCAGCCAAACAAAAGGGATGTTGGATTCAATTTCTCGACCTAGCATCTAAGCTGAAGGAAGTCAGTGTAGACAGTAATAATATCTGGGAATAATGCTAGTTCAAGTTCTTGGAGTTCTCATTTGTGTTTATTTTAGCCCTATGTACTTTGGAGAATTTTTTCGATGAATGTTCTCATCTTGTTTTTTCAGGTTTCTTGACAAAGCAACAATTGAAGATGAATCAGACTTTGAGTGCAAAACAACACGCAATTGGAGACTTTGCACAGTTCAACAGGTTGAAGAGGTAAAACTTCTTCTAGGCATGTTACCTATTTGGATGTCATGTTTGACATATGGCATTGTCTTTGCACAGTCCTCAACATTTTTCACAAAACAGGGCAGCACAATGGATAGAAAAATAGGAAATTTTGTGATCCCTTCTGCAAGTATGCAGTTTTTTATTAGCATATCTATTATGCTATTGGTCGTTGTCTATGACCGCATCTTTGTTCCCATTGCAAGAAGATTATCAGGGAACGAGAGAGGTATAACACTACTCCAAAGGATAGGCACCGGTATGTTTTTTTCTGCACTTTCAATGATTGTCGCTGCAGGGATAGAAATTAAAAGGGTCAAGGCAGCAAAGGATTATGGACTGATAGACGTGCCCTCTGCAACAATCCCAATAAGCATTTTTTGGCTGCTTCCACAATATTTTCTTTTTGGCGTAGCTGATGTGTTTGCAATGGTAGGAATGCAAGAATACTTTTACGATCAGATGCCAGACACAATGAAAAGCTTGGGTATTGCTGTCTCTATGAGTGTTATAGGAGTTGGTAGTTTCCTGAGTAGTATCCTAATTTTGGTCATTGAGAAGGTTACTTGCAGAAAGCAGGAGCAATGCTGGTTTGCAAACAACTTGAACAAAGCTCATTTAGATTACTTTTATTGGCTTCTAGCTTCTTTGAGTGTACTCAACCTGAGCATGTTCATGACCTTAGCCAGCTGCTACAAGTACAAAAAGGCTGCACCTACTTGCACAGAAAATTCTACCTAAAAACTAACGCTATGTTATACCTATGTGAGTTACACTAGTACATCTTTTATCTGTTTTACTGTCGTAATTTGTTATTAGAATGTATATGTATTGCCTAATAGGTGCTTTCCACAATGATGAGTTGGGTTAAACATCCAACAAATGGACAGTGTGTAATTAGCGAGAAGGATTCAAACTCTTACATTCAACTGGAGGCCACATGAAAGCTAAAAATTCTATTATTGACACCATAAATTCCATCTGAAAAACTATATCTGCACCTTGCTTCCACTATATCAATTGTGCTTAAACTTTTGCATAGTCTATAGAAACATCTACTTACATAATTAACTAAAAGCTTAATTTGTTATTCCCACTTAATGAAAGTGTTTTCTAACCATGATGGTTCTATAGGAAAAACAACTCCTTTGGGGTTGAGTAAGCTCGGCGTATTGATTCTTTCAAATCTCCATGATTAGAATTGTTGAAAAATATTCAATATGATCTTGTAAATTTTTTGTTTCCATCAACCACCTCCAAGTTGATGTTGTAGGGAACAAGAAGCTCAATAAACCTATACAATAAAAGTAGTGCAAATACAATCTGAAAAAAAAAGAAGAATAATGGAAAGCAATGACAATATGCAGTATTTTTAGTTGGGAAAATTCTTGTGGGTAAAATACCTAGCATAGTATTTTTTCTTTGCTATTGCAAAAACTCTACCATTCTACATTACATAATGAATCTCTCTTACTTCACCCATAAGCATGTGTAGATATAAATAGACACGTTTAAACTAGGTTTACACATTGTATGAAACCATACAAAAGATAAACATGAATAATCCAAAATATACAATACTTATCCAACAAGGATTACTTATAATATTTCAGTTTTTAGCAAGAATGTTTACATTCATTCCTATGTGATTCGCTGAGGAAGAAATTATTTAAAAGAATTCTACTATGAACAATTTCCTTCCTACTAGAGTAAAATCCATTTAGTGTATGTTTTTTCTTCCTAATGGGATACCAACTTCATCAATTCCTTGGATGGTGAATAAATTATGTCCGGATTTCTATTTTGTGATGATTCAAAGAGGATTTTGGATGTTGTAGAATTTTAGAATTGTTTTGGCAATTAAATTATTAGTAGCTCCTTCTATGCATAGAAGTAGAAATTGACCATTCAATCTGAGTAGAAGTTGGTTTTCTCATTCTTCCTATTTAAAATAGAATATACATATATAATCTCTTGGATCTATGAGTTTTTGTGACAAGTTTTCAATAGGAATTGAATTGATAGAATTAAGAGAAGTATTAATTCAACATAGGAGATGTGTTAACTTGATAACTAGAGGCATTGGTAGGCATTTAATTGCCTTCAATCAAGGAAGCACACGTCTATTATTTACTTAGAATAAAACTTATTTTCCTAAATAAACTTAAACAAAAGAGGTGTAATATAGATATTACACCAACAATCCTAGAGGGGTAGATTGTATAATATTCATTGGCGGCAATCCTAGAGAGATGATTTTTCCTAATATTCAATTGTGGCCTTATTTGTCATCTTTATGCAGTTATTAACCATAAAAAAATTATTTACTTGGAAGCCAATAAGATTTCTTTGCTTGAGAAGAGTTGATCTAATGTCATCTTGTCAATGGAAGTTTTGTCATCTTTGAAATCAAAGGCAAAATTTGTTTATTCCAAGTAAATCGTCTTCTTTTCCTCCATTAAAGTAACTTTACACCACTCTTTTAGATGCATAAAAATTGTACTTTTAGTTAAAATATTTTGACATCTACAAAAGAACTAAATTGTCAAAGTGACATAAAGCAAGTGTTTATCAATCAAATAAGAAATAAGTGCACACACAATAAGAAAAATTGGCTTCATAATAAAGGAAAAGAACTTATGGTTATGATATTCAAAATTAAAATGATATGATGTAAACTCCTTGTCATTACCTATAAGATTAACATCCACTAAACTTGCTACTTGTAAAACCATCTCTAACAAGAAAATCCCCTAAAACTAACCAAACTAAAACCACCATAAGTAAATCTATCTACAATATACCATAAATTGACATTAATTCTAGTAATTCCACTTTATAAACCATCCCTAACAAGAAAATCCCCTAAAACTAACCAAACTAAAACCACCATAAGTAAATCTATCTACAATATACCATAAATTGACATTAATTCTAGTAATTCCACTTTATGTTTAAGTATTATGATTATAGAAAAATCTGCCATAAGAAAGAATGATAATGAAAGGAGGAGATAAGCTTATATTTTATCTCACTTTGTGTTGCTCAAATTATTTGCATAAAATTATTAAAAAAACTAAACATTAATTAAAAATTAAAATTTTCTCTACAAACCAAATTATGGATATGATAAAGAAACTTGCAAAAGGAAAGACAAAAGACATTGATTGAAACTCTTGGGATTGTAGTTGAAAGTTTAAGTAGCCCAAACAAGAGTCACACAAGAATCATACAATTTAACTTATTTATTTGACATTTTCCTAAATAATAGTTAAAGTGGATATTTTTAATTGTAATTTTTTTATTTTCTATTTTTTATTTTTAGTTCATTAAAAAATCATTAAATAAGAGATTTAAATTTATTCAATGATATCAAGTTTCCACAATTCATATTGATTATTGTTAAATGTTTTCTAGATTTGATTGTGTAAGAATTTTTGAACGTTTCAGATCACACTCTCTGGTCCATCATCAAAATAGCTAAGAGTTGAGAGTTCATTAAATTTATTTGTTCACTTAGTGACATTTCATAATTTTTGTTTACCAATTCTTATCTAAGAAGTGTACACTTGAAATAGGAAGTATATGCTTGTAACATAAGAAGTTTTAAGAGTATCTTTTACTTCATATAGAATACTTTATTTACATGATTTCTCATAGGAAACATACTACAAAGATGACACAAACAAGACTCATACAAATAATGGTTAACATGCATGTTCATTAGTTTGACGCTTTTTTTTCTTGTGCTCTTCTATAGTAGCATAGGACTAAAAACTAGGAAGATTTTAGACCTAATGATTTGCATTTTATATTATTCACACAAGTCCATGATTGATCCAAGAATAAACTCCATGGGCATAGAATAGAACATCAATTTGTAGAGTTGGGCTCAAGAGGCACACAAGCAAGAAAGATGGCACTCCAAGGAAAAAGTGTGAGAATTCTTCCCCCATTTAATGGATCATTGAGATTTTTTTGGGACCAAAAGCCTCTGCCATCCATAAGGATTTGGGGGAAGATCTTTGATAGGTTAATATTTTCCCAAAATTATAAACTATGGAACTAATAAACCAAAGAACTAGTAGAGTGAAATTGTTAGTTCTCTTGTACAAGTAGTTTTGAAACCTTTGTAGTGATTATGAAACTATTACTCTTCAGAAAGAGATGGTTTCATACCAACAATAGAAGCATAATTTTAAATCAATAAGCTAGCCCTTTTAGTGCACATGGTTAGGATCCCCCAACACCTATGAAAAGACATAGAGAGCAAAATTCACATAAATGGAGGTATGTATGAATGTTGTAGTGATTGAAATGAGGATAACTTAGTTATACAAAGGATCAATAGTTTCCACCCACCCCGGATCATCGATCTCTATAGTAGGGGGCCTCGGGAATTCTAGTTCTAGGTGGGAGGCGGGTGGGGGAGGCCCCGTCCTATTCTATCCTCCTGAGATCCGGGTGGGAGGGGATGAGAAATTTTCTACCGGGGAAAGGCCCAGTGCTTTGCACCCACCCTATTTTCCTTAGGGCCTCCCCCACCCTAGGAATGGCTAACTCCCACCCCCCCTACCATTTTATAGGACATATAGAATCAACTATTGGGTTGGGCCCCTTGGGAGGGAGGTGAACTAATTCACACATGGGAACAATGAATTTGTGTACCTTTGTGTGTATTTATGGGATCTAATAAGATTCAATAGTTGAATAATTACTAATACCAAGTAGTTTCTCCCCATCATGGGATTTTCTAAGCCAAAAATATGGTGTTGTGTTGAATCTCTTCCAGTTTCCACATTTTATTTCTCTTTGCACAACATTATATCCTCTTGATTATCATTTGAATTATTTAAATTAATACAATAGTTTATTGTGGTGGTATGATAGTTTCTACAAGTTAATTAGTGAAATTATAGATCATTAACTGCCATTTCTATATCATCATGGATTATTTTCTCATTTCCCCTAGGAAATTAGAAGTAAACTATAGGTGAGATGTGAGACTCTGAAGGATAATGAATTTAGTGAGGTTTAATTTTATATAATTACTTGATATTCATATTTTTTATGCTATTTATTTATAAATGATTGGATCTCAAAATCAATCATTAGAAAATGAATCCTTGTAAGTTATATAATATATCTATACTTTGCACTATAATATCCATAATTGTAATAAACACCACCAATATTTATATTTGTCCTTGGATATGAAATTTTATAATAGATGGATGTTTATCGTTGGATATGGAATTTTATAATAGATGGATGGGTAACATGATGTCATCTATGTATTATATTTCTATGTGATTTATCAAGGATATCAGGTATGTATACCTCCAAAGAGGCTATTGGTGATAATAAAAAAAATGAGATTGTCTATGTGCTTGATCCATGCTATCTTCTAATATTTGAGGTTTGAATACCTTAACCTAATTTTGTAAGCTATGATATAGAGCATGGAGAGAATAAAAGAGTAAGAATTGGTCATCAAAATGACCATAAATCTTGATACTAAGTTTTTTTCCATCATTTAATGAACATGGATAAAATTTTAGTGATTAGTTGTTTCATGGGGAGAAATGTTTTCAAGTTTTCTTTATATATGACATCTATGTGAAACATATGATATGGGCTATAAATATTTAAATTTAGAATATCTTGAATTGATACTAATTACTAATAATTATTATTACTAATACATATTAATAGTTTATGTAAGTTGCTCTCTTGTAATACATACCACTAAATCACTTATAATAGTTTATGAGTAGATCAGTAGTTTGGTAGCATTTGATATTTGTTTAAATTTTAGTAGCATATGTTAATGGTAAATTTAGTATGATTTTAAAAATCTTCAAAATTAGTAGTACTTTACAAGATCTCATAACATATGTACTAATAGTTTATGTAAGTTGTTCTCTTGTAGCATACTACTAGAAGTCACTTATAATAGTTTATATGAGTAGATCAATATTTTGATAGAATTTGATATTTCTTTCTAACTTTTAGTAGTATATATTAATGATATATTTAGTATGATTTTAAAAACTTCAAAATTACCAAATTATTAATTACTACCATTTTTAAAATAAATTATTAACATTTAAAAAAACATTATTGTTGATCCCAATTTTTTTTTTTCATAAAATGGTGTTTATATTCCACTATATAGCCCCTTAAAATAGATCACATTCTTTCCTAATGTAACTGGATTGTATAAGTTGTTACTAATGAGGAATAAGGAAAACCATTCCCTACATGTGAATCTAAGAGCATATATCAAGGTGTTGAAGTTTGCACATATAGGAAAAGAGAATAAACACCATTGATAATGAGATTGTACCTATAACATGACATAGAGAAAACTAAATTATAAAAGAACTCCAAACTCGAGTGAGGTTTTGTTGATCATCAAGCCGCCATCTCATGAGTTGTAATGGTTTTTCTTTTTTTTTCTAAATAAAGGATTACAAGTAATTCACCTATCCTATAAGGAATATCATACAACACAACTCTTCAATTATATTACAAAATTTGAATCTTTGCTACACTCTAAAAAATTCACAGTCCATCAATAACATGTCTATACAACCAACTATTCTAAAACAACACTAAGGACCTAATCCCATAGTAACCTTTCTTAGGTGCTTTATAATAAGAAAAGTTACAAATGAGACAAAGAAACAAGTTCAAGTATCTTAAGAATAGAAAGTAATCTTTTTGATACTGTAGGAGTTTATGATGAGCTCCTCAAACACCCTAGGATCACTTGCAAGACAAAATAACTTCCACAAGAGAGTAATGGCAGAAATATCATGCTATCATTAAGGATGCCAAACTAAATATAGCAAAGTAGATATGAAGCCTTGCTTATATAAGCAAGGTGGTGAATAGGATTAGACAAGATT
>VDFB02327114.1:0-26721 GCA_007258455.2 Sequoia sempervirens
AAATTTAATTTGCCAATGAAAATATTTCATTAGTTTGAATATAGGTTTAATTTGCCAAGAAAACTATTTTATTAGTTTCAATAAAAGTATAATTCACTAAGATTTTCTACAAACTTCTAGTGATTAAAAAAAATTCACCAATAAAATTAATATTTTTTGGGAATAATGCAAGATTCTCTAAGTTTTTATACCTTTTACCAAGGGGGTTTCTTAAAGCTATCCCTAATCACGAACAAGATATAGACGTTATGATGAACTCATGGGAGGTGGAAGGAATATACCATTTTAGCCAATGGACTCATCTTGGTGATTGGGTGTTGGATCTTAAACTAGGGACTTGGGTACCACATTTTAGGTGGTTTAAGCTCATGGTTTCTTAAATATTGTTTGACGGTTTCATGTATTGTTTCTCCTATATTATTGGGTGCTTTAGATGTAGGTTTGGATAGTGAGTTTTGTAAATACTATTATGCTACCAATTTTTTTCCAAACCTCTTGTTGGTGATACCCTATAAAGGCTTAAACTCTACAAGTGTATTGTGACCATTGATCATTGAATAATACATTGTGTTGCTTTGGAGTGTGAGGTTTTTATCCTAAAAGGGTTTTCCCCACAAATAATTATGTTGTGGCATATTATTTTTCAATTTATTTCCTTGTAACTATATGATTAGTTTATTTTGTGCATACCTCCTCTCATCTATTTGTGTAGGAAACATATTCTATACTTTCAATTCCTTTCAACAAGAATGTTGTTAAAATCCCATGCTACCAAAGTTGAGTGTTAATGAAGTTGACAATGCTACTAGTTGGACAAAGACTTGACACACGATTTCAAGATCCATTGATGGTTTCTTGGATCTCTTTGTTCTATGTATTAGAAGCTTGGGATATAAATTAGATGAGATTTTTATCACAGGCACATGATGTTAGATTGACTCCAAAAGCTACACTTAGATCTATACTGATAACATAGATACTTTGTTTATATTGTAACCTTTTTGAGTTGATTATACATTTAAATATGCTATTATTATGATATTGCTATCGAGATTCAAGTGTGTAGTTTTTCGAGTCAAACTCATTGACCCATGTTTCATGATAGCAATATCATAATTTGACATGTTGTGGAAAATACTTCCTACTTATCAATGTGCTATTATTGTCATATTTTTCCTATTAGATTTTTCTTAGGATAAGTCTTATGTTGTCTATATTATTATCCTATTCAAATTTCTTTAAATTCATAAATTATTTCATTATTTTTCTTATAAAACTAATGCTAATTTCTTTTCAAGATCCAAAACTAAACTCCAAATCCCAATCATTGACAAATCAACAAATAATCAAATCACCATAAAAAGCTCAATATAACACATTATTTCAAATAACTAAACACATTCCATCCCTTTTCTAATTTATCAATCCCAACTTCTTATAATTTAAATCTTATTATATTTAGTATTTTGAATATTATATTAAATCTAAAATCACATTTATAAGATTTACCATAGTCATTTTCCCTCACAATTTTAAAATTCCTTTCACCATAAATTTTTTATTAATATACACATGTTAAATTGATGTACTAACATGCTCCTTCACAATATGGTTTAGTATATTTTATAAATATCTTTCCTCTATGATTTAGTCAATTTATAAAATTGAAAAATCTCAAAAACAATGACAATACATTATTTTTTTTGCAATTTAAAAAAGTTCTCTCAATTAAATAGCCTTTACTCTATTGGTGAAGTTGATTGATTCATAAAGAATTGATATCATTTTTTTACAATTAAAAAAAAATCTCTTAATTAAATAGTCTTTCTTGAATGATTTATAAAGAATCGATAAGAAATTAAATGAGACATTGTACAAGACTAGGACACAAATATGAAGACGAAATTGTACCCTTAATGTGCAAGACTAGAAGACTTAGAAACATACCCTAAACAACTTTGATAGAAAAAACATCCCTTAATCATAATTTTTTGTATGATGAGGGGACTTAAATCTCCAACATTGTATTGGCTTTGGTAGGAATATTAATTTAGATTTAAAATAAATAATTTGACTCATTTCAAATTTAAAAAAAGCATGGTTGGTACATCCTGATTCCTCGGAGAAGCTGCATAGCAACACAATGCACTGTTAACAAGTACATGATACCCGGATAACGAGGGAGCTAATCAATATTTCATTCACTACATTATTCCTCAATCCGCGAGACCAAGAATAAGATTTGACCAGCATTTTCAGAACATTTTACCAGTAGGGTGAACTGCCATTACTTTTGCAAAGTACACAGTACATCTGCCACCTCAGACTTTACCCGTTCCCGATAATGACAATACCCAATGGAAATTAGTTTCTTAATTTCTGATTTTACAAGGTAACTGAAATTGTTTTGCACGCCTTAAATTGGAAGCAATCTAAAAAGCAAAATCCATGTAAGCCAATCACAAGGAACGGATTTTACTTGATCCATATTCTTTTCTTCTTGATTGATTTGCTGAATTTGAAAGCATTTAAACAGTCAAAGTAAACCGCCTGAAACGTTTAAAACCATTCTTTATTACCAGGAAGAGAAAGTCATTTGTTATTCCCCACGAATGACTTCATCTTAAATTTGATGAACCTGCACTGTTTGCACGTCCAGGCTGGACATTGAAAATAACTACACGTGAGTAGCCACATTCGTCATCAACGATCGACGGCGTTAGGGTTCCGTGAGCTGCGAAAGGTGACCACTGTTTAACGCCACCCCACTCAAGGCCAAAAAGTCCCAGGCGGAGAAAAGCGAAGGAAAAGGGGAGAAGAATTCTTTTGCAGGAATCGGTTTAGAAAAACTTCTGTCGATAGACGACGCCTTTGTGCTGTTCAATTTGACAGATTAAAACAAGATTGAAAAATCTGAGGGCTAGAATTTCAGACAAGTTTTTGGTCTATTTTTAGAGTTTCAACTAACAGGGCGAGCTTTTTCTGGCGAGGTTTTCGACTTTAAAGTTTTATTTTGAGGGCATTTTGTGAGACAACAACATGTACTTCCTCTGGTACCATATATCTTTCAAATAGTATTAAGAAACTCTGGTCAGTGACTGGTAAGAGTAAAGATTCTTTAGATCTTTAATTTTTTGTTTCTTTTTAGAACAATTTGCTCCTGTCATGGGCCTCTGCCATGGAAAAGCCGCAAAAGAAGCTCCAAAACAAGAGGAAAATAAAAGTAGTAACGGGATTATCGAGATTAACAACAATGACACTGGTAACAACGAATGCAAGCCCAAACCCTTTGTTGGTGAATCTCCGTCAGTTGACGGAATTAGCAAACCCTCGCCTTTTCCTTTCTATAGCCCTAGCCCTGCAAATAATAGTAACATCAGTTTTTTCAATTCTCCGGCGAATTCGACTCCACGACGGTTTTTCAAGCGGCCATTCCCTCCGCCGTCTCCTGCAAAGCATATTAAGGCTGTCCTTGCGAGAAGACACGGTTCGGTGAAGCCTAATGAGGCTTCAATTCCTGAAGGGAGTGAGAGCGAGGTGGTTTTGGATAAGAGCTTTGGATTCAGCAAAAATTTCCCTGCGAAGTATGATCTGGGCTACGAGGTAGGGCGCGGACATTTTGGTCACACGTGCTTTGCAAAGTGCCGGAAAGGAGAGCTAAAAGGCCAGTCAGTTGCTGTTAAGGTCATTTGCAAGGCTAAGGTTAGCGACCTTATTCTTTGTCTTTCTGTGCTCTGTTTTCTCTCATTGGTTGATCTGGTTCTTTTTGAGAATTTAGGTTTACATTTTCATGATTTGTTTCTTTTACATTTATCATACGTTCAGAAATTTGCAACGAGTTTTATGATTTGCGACCTATTGCCTGTTTTCTCTGATTGGTTGATCGGTTGTTTTCTGAGTATCTAGGTTTACGTTTCTTTGTTTCCCTTGTTTCGTATCACTTTAAGGTTTATTTTAGTATTCAGTACCATTTAAGATTTAAAATTACCTTTGCTATTAATTCAGAATTTTGAACTATAGTTTTTGGATGAGTTTGTATTGTTGTGGTGTGACAAATTAGTTCAAAATGTCTTCCTGTGGAAATATTAAATCTAAAATTCAGTTGTTCGCAACTGTGCGTCTGCATATTTTGCAGAGACGTTGTATTCCCTTTGCTATTGCATATTCACAATGTGTTTATGCTCATTTTGCTGACAGATTGTATCGGGGTCACTTTTTTTAACTCTTACTTATTATCATTGACCAGTTTAGAACATTTTTTTCCCATTACTTTTCCGTGTGCTATTGTGTAGATGAACTTATTATTCTCGTACACAAGTTCAACAGAGATGGCTTAATATTTGTTAATTTCATGAGGAATATTTTTAGCATACGTATACATGATAAGTATCTGTGTTATGTCAGCATTCTCGCATTAAGTATAAGTTCTAACTAAGTTTTTTCTATTTCAAGCTGAAAAATTGACAGGGATTCACCATGATATCACTTGATTCTTGTTCTGTCTTGGTTAGAAATGTTTTTGTAGTTGTGATAAATTAGGCTTGTCTTGATTCCCAACGTTTGGTGACCAATGGCAATATCTGTCATCTTTATTTCCAGGTGTTTCCATCTCTAGTAGTCATGTTCAGAAGAGAAAGAGGAATTGCATGGGATCAATTTAAATAGTGGAAATTGGTTTTATGACTCTGCAATCAAGTTTATTCGAGACAGAAATTAGTCTTCTGAACTCTCAATGGATGACAATCCATTGAAGTTGGTGACTTCTACTAAAATGGCCAAAATCCTGTTTAGTTGTGTTTTATGTTATTTATTTGTGCAGCTAAATTTATTTATTTCCTTCATTGTTGTGTATCATGAACTGTAAAAGTTCTAAAGGAGTTTGTTGACTCCATTAGCCCTTGGGGTATTGGTGGGAACTTACATAAAGTGGGAGTAATTGTATTTATGCAGTTAGTTTTCCCAAGCATTCCAGCCATATAAATCTGCATTAAAAATTATTTATGTTCAAGTTCTTTACTTGTTATTGTTTTCCTCATTTCCTTTTTCTTTTGATTTCTTGTGTTTTAACACATGCCTAGACTGTTGGAAACACAGAATTATGCATGATGGGGAAATCAGACTGTGCAGTTTCCTTAATATTTAATCCTTCTGGTTTCTTCTTTCCTTTGAGTACTTGCTGGGTACTCAGGAACTGAGTTCCCAGGCCTCCGGTTGGCTCGGTTCAGGATTCGCTGAGTCTAGTTGAGTCCTGATGAGTCTTGTAACTATGATTTAAACAAGCTAAAAGCAGCCAAAATTTAAAAAAGTAAATACAATGTGCTGACTTTGCAATGACAATACTCCCCCTTTTAGTGTATTGGTGGTTTTTAGCAACTTTTTCCTAAAAAGATATTCTTATGCACCAAATGGAGCAAGCTATTCAATCTTCAAGAAAAGGAAGTCCCCTTCAAGTCTTGGGGAAGTCACCTGAACTACTGGAGATGTGTCCACATGAAACACTGTAGGAAATTTGCTTTTTCCACTTTTTGGTAGGCTCATGGTCCTGTGCCGGGGGATTGTCTAAATTTCTGAAGATTGGCAGGTTTAGGTTTGAAGCCCACATTGTTATAATTTCTGAAGATTGACAGGTTCAGTTTCTAACCCATTCTTTATAGGTGGGTTAAAGGGCAGCATCCTGGAGACATGGGTATGGGCTATATTACTTTGCAATATAATCAACATGAGATAGGGGTACATGTTTGGGGCTGAGATCCATATCCATGAACACGAGTTTCCTGAGGATTGTGGTGGGCATCATATCTACTGACTGCAGTGACATAATCATTAAGATATTAGGCTGTTATGTAGGATGCTGAATTGGAGAGCTGATAGAGAAATGTCTGAAGTTTTTGTTTCTGATGGATGTCACAGCCCTTTTAAAATTTTGTTAGTTTAGAACTAGGTTAAAGGAAGACTATTTGTGATTGGTGGTTATGTACACTCAGTTAATGCTTTTCAATCAATTTTCTTTAGAATTTGATGATTGTGCTGAACTGGTTATCTCCACTTTTTTATATCCCAAGTGAATGATCTAGCCTCATCGATATGATTTTGTAAAACACACCATCTCTTTATTTTGCCGAAATGGCACAATTTTGTTTATACAATACTTTGTAGATAAGCTTTCAATGCAACACATGCTAATGAACATCAACTTCAAGCATAATTCTCAGTTAATACTCTTATCCCATGGTATTACTTTAACTTTATGATTTTTCTGGTTCCCCTACAATAAATTTTCAGCCACATGTGGTCATACTAAATACATGGGCCTTTGTGAAAAAAATCACTTTCTAGTCATCGCCTTCTGTTCTTTTAGGCTTATAGCAACTACAGGATTGTTCAAACTTAATATAATTTTCATGTTTGACTATCTAATTAGGAGGTTTTTATAAATATTTCACACAAATACAAAAAACTAAAGGTTTCCCTTACCTATTTGCATACTTTTTATTGACAGATGACTACAGCCATTGCCATTGAGGATGTTAGAAGGGAGGTGAAAATTCTGAGAGCATTGACAGGACATAGCAACTTGGTGAAGTTTCATGATGCATATGAAGACAATGCAAATGTGTATATAGCAATGGAGTAGGTTCCAAATACTGTTACCTCGTATAACATATCTTTTTAGTTTTACTTGTGTCTTAGAATATTTTTGTATAACGAAGATAAATCCTTATTCATTAACTATGAAAGAACACAATTCTTCATCATTTGTTTTTCATGCATTGTTATTTGAAGGCTTCTTGGGTAAGAAAAACATTTTCCATTGATTCTGGTTGATAGATATATTGGTCGTTGAACAAAGAGAGAAGTGACTGGGTGTTCAATCCTGGGCATGATAAATGAAACATAAATTGGTGCGAATGAAATTAACTAGAATTCTTCCAAGCAAAAGAATTCCAATTCTAAAGCAGTTTGAGTCTTGTGGTTAGTGGGTGCAAATATATAATGTCTATTATTGTTGGCATATGTGGCTGGGAGCTTGATATCAATGATTGTTGTATAACAGTAATCTTTCCTTGTCCTTCTATAATTATGACAAGACTGATGAAGGGATTATAGGAGCAGAAAACCTATTTACAAGTATTAGTGTAATAATCCTTTGGATTATCTAAATTAAAATAGACAAATCTTTACAATACATGTTCCTCAAGAAAATTATTGTTCATCTGGATCAATATCGTTTTGGGAGAAATTTGAAAGGAATAAATCTGTTTGGGACTTACTGGAATAGCCCAAGCTTTGAGGTTAGCTACTCTCCACTGGTGAAGACAATCAATCTTTAGGACAAACTGCAACAACATTCTGAATATCTGGTTTTCTGACCACCTGAAATGATTATTCTCAACCCCTCATAAAGAAAAAGGGCTGGAAAGAGAAGAGGAGCCTGCTTGCAGTCATCTTATCTAATTATTCGGTCACTTTCAGTTAATATGCATAACTGAAACTCCAACTGCTTGTTAAATATTTATTACTTTAGCTAAGTTTCCAACTAGACTCTTAAAATTTGGCTTGCACTCAAATCTCTTTGTCTAAAGTAGACTTATTTTCCTGCTGGCTAATTTCTTTCTAAAACTATCTATTTCTATTCTAGGATAGAATCCTAATTATTTAATTTATTTATTTTTGTATTTTATTCCCCTAGCCCACAGGGCTTATTACAAGTGCTCATGTGCTTATTATAAATGTATGATTCCTCAATTGATTGACCTCCAATCAAGAAAAAAGGAAGCATGTTCAAGTATATCAGTTCTGAGTTCTCTCATACAAGGCGTGCTCTGTAGAAAGATCCTTTCATTGCATCAAATATTTTGTCCGTACACTGTTACTTAATTTGTGTTCTCTAGTGGCCAGGATGTGCTTTGGTATCCACATCAATTTGACTTCTGCATCAAGGGGAGGCAATAGTGCTGAAGTTGACCAATTGCTATTTTAATATTAGATACATGGAAGGCATTGTGTATCTTGGCACTAGCAGGTAATTTTGACGTATATGTTACTTGCTCAACACATTGTAGAACCTTGAATGGTCCCTTGTGCCTTGGAGATAATTTCTCAGATGCTTACTTCTTAAGAGTAGTCTGTTTCTAAGGTTGTAAACATAATCTCCAGCTGCAAATGCCCTTTCTGAGTACTGCTGATCAGCTTGCAGAATCTATTGACTCTTAGCAATGGAATCTCTACTGTAGGCGCCTTACTATCTTGGGTACCCCGATCTATCAATTAAGGTGAACTATACATGTACAAAGATTGTGTAATCTCCCCTTTTTGAAATAGGATTTAATAATAAATAATAATAAAATTAAAATATAAAAAAAGAAGTAAAAATAAAATATAATGTAATTAAAATTTAATTAAGTTTAATGAATGGTCAAAAGGCATAAAATGATCTCCAGCTGCAAATGCCCTTTCTGAGTACTGCTGATCAGCTTGCAGAATCTATTGACTCTTATTAATGGAATCTTCTACTGTAGGCGGCTTACTATCTTGGGTACCCCGATCTATCAATTAGGGTGAACTATACATGTACAAAGATTGTGTAATCTCCCCTTTTTGAAATAGGATTTAATAATGAATAATAATAAAATCAAAATATAAAAAGAAAAGAAGTAAAAATAAAATATAATATAATTAAAATTTAATTAAGTTTAATGAATGGTCAAAGACTCAGAAGGCACGAAATGAAGAGTTGTGACTCCCTCAAACGTGAGATAAAAGGGAGAAGAGTTCATTTGAAAAATTAAGGAAAAAAGAAGGGAGCATAGGAATCAAAGGGGAATTAATGGAAGAAGAAAGGAAGAGGAAGAAAATAAGGAAGTGTCTCTTTCAAAGGGCAGAAATTATGAAGGGTTGTACTCTTTCAAAGGGTGGTAATTGTGAAAGGTTTTGACTCTTGCAAAGGGTAGACATGATGAAGAGGTGTGACTTCTCTCTTACATTGGAAGATATAAAGGGGAGAAGGTTTCATTTGAGGAGGACATGCAAGAGAGATCAATTTGGAAAAATAATTTATTATTCTCTAGAAGGCAGCAATGAAGGGTGGTAACTCAATTCTTATGAAAAGTGGTGACTCTTTCACCAATAAAGTATAAAGGGGAAATCATTCCAAGCATTTAAGGATCATTTATCAATCACTCACCAATGCATCAAATCAGCACTCATTCAATCATCACTCGTGAATCCATTAAATCAATCATCAATTATCAAATCAAGCAAACAATCAATCAGCAAATCATCATCATAAATTATCAATTCATTCAATCAATCAAACATACAAACATCCATCATTCAAATATCAATCATGAAGACAACAATCATTCAAATATCAATCACTAAGACATCAATAAGCAATTGAAAGAATTCAAAAACCAAATTGAAGAATTAATTAAGAACAGCCATATATATATATATATATTGTAGAAATTAAGTTATTGCAACCATGTTTGGACTCAATGTGAAATGTTTGATTGGAAGATGTAGCAGTATTGGTTCCCTTATAAAGTACGCCAACCCCAAGATGGATGTGCCAATACTTGGGGCCAAGGGGCTGAATGATTTGAAGGCTCATTCCATGCCCTTGGGCTTGATTGAGGAGGATAGGCTCCTGGTGTTCTATCATGCTTTCCCATCAAATTCCTAATATGGCTGGCTGTTGGAAATAAGCTATGAAATGGATCCAAAGGTATTTGGGATATTGTGTTTTCAATAGGGATTATCTATGATCATAATACCTGATGTTAATTAATTACGGTTTTCTCTAAAAACCCTCTTAGCTGAGTGAGTGTCTTTGGGTCTGGCCAGTCTTGGATTTCTTGAATTTTAGAGATGTCCACCTCGACTAAAATTCACAAAATATTTACTAGATAGAGCAATTCATGTGCAGCAAAAACACATTTGCTTTCTTTGGCATACTAGCTATTAATCTTCATGACATTGAGGACATTTTAAAGGTGGATTAAGTGCTCTTGCTGCTTACTGTGCACCAGTATGTTGCCAAAAAGTACCAGAACAAGCTTTCTGAGTTTGGGATGAAATGCCTTGTTCATGGTAGCTTGGAAAGTCACTAGCGCATTTGTGAGTCCATATGACTTGCTTAAGAATTCATAGTATCAATGACGTGTCTTGGATGCTCTCTTTGTGTGTTATCTGATCTTATCTTGATTTGGTGGTAACCAAATCTTAAATCAATTTTTGGGAAAATAGTAGCCCCATGAAGCTCATCAATCAACTCATCCACCTTAGGAATAGGAAATCTATTTTTTATAGTTTTCTTATTCAAGGGATGATAATTAATACACATAGGGAGATTCATCTTTCTCTCTTGCCAACACAACTGGTGCAACAACTGGACTCTTGCTTGCCACAGTGTGACCCTTATCTAGCAACTCTTGTATCATCTTTTCAATCTCATATTTGAACAACTTGGGATGTCTATAAGAAATGATCATAACTGGTTTTGTACCCTTCTCCAATTCAGTAATATGCTCCTCACCATATCTGGTGGTAGACCCTTAGGAGGGTTACCAAATACTATTTCATACTGTTGTAAAATCTGTTGTATGGCCTGTATGTTTATTGCTTTTTCTGAAGTGGTTGAGGTGTGCAGTTCTTTTAGAGTTTGACAGTTGATTACAGAACCTGGATGGTTTTATTTTATGAATTTTTGCATTTTATGACTGGACACTATAGAACATTTTGGTCATTGGAATCCTAAAATTTCCTTCTCTTTTTCATCTTCTATGAATTTCATATACAGCTCTTTGAAATTCATGCAAGCTTCACCAATTTTTTGTCGCCATTATATGCTGAATATCACATCAATATCACCCAATGGTAACTGTAAAAATTAGCGGTCTGGACATGGGATCCTATTTTGAGGTTCCCAACTTTAGCATTCTCCTTACAAGTTATAGTTATTCCATTTGCAATACCAACTTGAAAAGGTGCACGTATAGAAGTAGACAAACCAACTGATGGGGTAACTGTAAACTACATATTTGCTACACTATCAATGCAACAACATACAAAGAAAGAAACAGTTCATATGAGAGTAACTCAATAAATGCTTCACTGAGAGTAGATCAGAGAGGACTGTCCACAAATCAGCACTTGTTCCTGACTACTGAAATTCTATCTAGAGGGCCCAGTGGTTGTTGGTTAGACCACAACTATTGGTAACCACTCATAACTTTTTATTAACATACTACCCAAAGCTGACAATGAACTAACAAAATAAGTTGGCCTCACGAGTATTAACAAAATAGGACAAGTTCTAATTCAATTCCCCCACAAAAGAAAAGTTGTAGTGCCCTTTGACAAACCTTCAACAAAATCGAACATATTATGGAAGAACTAGGGAAGAAGACATCCTTGGTGGTACATTTGTACCAGCTGAAGCTGAAGAGGCTGCTCCAGTTGTTTGCACTTATACTGTAGACTAAATTTTTTTAAACTTCTTTTGTTTGTTGCTTTAGGTTATGGGTGGCAATGATCTCATATTCCATGGAACTCTTAACCATGTGAACCTCCTCCTTAAGCTTCTTTTGAGCTTGCTCTTGTGCCATTGTAAGTTCAGCCAATTTTCTTTTAGCCCTGCCACTTCCTCTTTTAGCCGAGCCACTTAATAGGTCTTATATATCACATTCTAGAAGAAATCTCTTAGAAATTCATTGATGGTAGTGAATTTGGAGAAATCTATAATTTCACAATAACTCCTTTAATTCTGCTCAAAATGACACCAAATCTGTACTGTAGTAGGAGAAATGCATGTTTGATAAATCCTCAAGAGATTTGAAAAAAATTCTTTGATTTTCAACTGTGGGAGTGAGTTAGGTGGAAACTCTAATGTGACACTAATTCTGCAATATCTCTTTGAATTCTGCTCCAATTTCCTTCAAATTTATACTGTAGACGCCTCAATGTGACCTTGGAAAACCCTTTAAAAATCAATATTTTTTTGTGAAAATTAGAGAGGTCTTTGCATCCTGAAATGACCTTCAAATTTGAAAAAATCATCTTGCTTTCACAATGCCAAGATCATGCTTTGATACCACTTGTAATAAAACAACTTGCACTATAGAAAAATATAATAGTAAATATGCTGCAACTACTTGATTATAATATGCAACTTTGAGGGGGCAACCTCCTAATCCACTTCAAGGGGGATACCTTTAATAGTCTTCAATAAGAAACAATACTCCACATGATCATAATTTTAACTTGTACCTCCTATATATTCCATACTTATGCCTTGGATGTCACCCAAGCCGACCTAGATACTTAACCATAACCCTTAGGATGACCTAAATACCTTTATATGATTATGTAACTCATTTAAGAGTTAAGTTATCCACAAGACGACTACTCATAACCCAATTACTTTTTATTTTGTTTTTATTTTGGGGCACCTTTGGGTTGCCCTGGGTTTGTTTGGGTCCTTCTTGGTTCTCCCTGGGTTTGACTAGGGTAAAGGACCTACAGAGAACCCGGGTGGCCAAGGAAGAATTTGATCGAACCCAGGGCAAACCCATACCAAACCACAGACCCAGAAGAATTTTGCAGGGTACGGGGGCCTAAATGAGAGAACATGGTAACTTAGTATATATATATATATCTCAAAACTTTGTAGAACAATGGTTGGAAGTAGTCGACCTTCCTTGGGTGTACTGTATTTTGCAAATGCTTTATCCAGGGATGTTTTCTAGATATTTGGTCTTAGTGTTAGATATGAAGTCTCCCCAATCTGCTGGTTTTTGCTTTTTTCAGGCATTGTAGTGTTATCAAAAGCATAGTTTTCTACAATAAAGTACTTATTGAGCACTGATTGCTTGCTACACTCCTTGCATTTGGTCCTGGGATTTTGGAAATTTGCCTGAAACCTTAGAAATGCTAGTTTGCTTGCTCCACCAGCTTTAAATCTGCAATTCTTTCCTCCACTGGAAATATAAAACCAAATTTATTGTATTCCATGTGTATGTTGCACCCAGGATTTTGTGCATGGTATGGTGAATTGCTGTGCCAGTGGCCGAACAATTTAATTAGTTGGTCTGGACTGCACAAAATGAGTGAGCCTCACAACTTACATGTACTAACAAAATATAAAAGGCTGTAATTTGGCTGATTACTGTAAGCCTGGAATCAATGAAATTATGGATGCTGCCTGAATCAATCAAAACAATTGTGACTCCTTCCAATCCATCCTTCCACTCATAAAGTGGGGTGTGATACCTTTTATAGCTGTGAAGGATGCTGGGGGTGAATCTACCACGCACATTAGTGGGCATTCTTCTGAGGTTGAAATGATTGGAACACCTGGTTCCTGTTCTTCATTACCACTTTCTGATTCTTTCAACATTTCAATGAGTTGAATGTGTACCTTAACCTTGCATTTGTGTCCCAGAGCCCACTTCTCCTTGCACTATAAGTATCTACCCTGCTTCCTTAATTCTTCCCTAGCTGCTTTATGAGCATTAGATCTGACCTGAAATGACTTTTTTGTATCAAAATGGACTATTGTTCTATGTGAGCTAGGCTAATCTTTTAACAAGGAACATGGCAGCTTGCTCTTTGTTTTGTTTTTAATCAGTTTCTCATATGATTCAGCTTGTAAAATGGCATTATCTAAATTGTTGGGCTTAAGAGCTTCTACACATTCTCATATTTAATCATTCAAACCATCTACAAAGATACATGCTTGCAGGTACTTGTCTCTAAGACTACCTTGGACATCCAGATCATGATGGTGCCACCAATCTTATGCAGTTACCTAGTCATTGATTCGTATAAAAATATACATACAGTTTATGAATCCAATCGCAAGCTTCAATTTTCTCTGATGCATCAAATTTGTGGACCTCTACTTTTGGCACTATAAGTTGATCTTCTGTTCTAGAATAATTGTTCCTTGAAGTCCACACTGATTGGTGCTGATGGAAGACACATCTAAAATCAAAATTGTGAAGAAGCAGATAGGGTTGTGAAACTAGATCACAGAAGTAGTCTGTATAAACTCTTCACTGTTAAGTGTTGAGTATTTTATTGATTAGCATATCAAGTGGTGGAAAGTGTGCTGATGGTGCGAGCAGAGTATCAAGGAATACATAAAAGAGTTTTTATGCAATGGCTGCATAATTGTTGATCTGTGACACAGCTTGATAAGATTCTCAAGTAAAAAATTGACCTCATACCGTATATCCGGACATATTTGGAATTCCTTACAATGAATGGTCTTGGAGATGTGTGTAGATCAAGTCAAAAGGTTTGTGTTTGTGTTTGAGATCAATGAAGAAAAAAATTGGAACAAGTTCCTCAAGTGATAATATGCAGAAAAAAATTTGTGATAAGTTTGACAATATAAATGTATATTTTTTTAATTATTTTTTTAACAACTTATGTTAAAATCTAATAAAAACTTAAAACCTGATTAAAATTAAATAAAATAACAATTAAATATTTATAAAAATAAAATTTATTATGAAACCTTATAAAAATGTTAATATTAACAATAATTTATAAAAATTAAATCACTTTAAAATTAAAACATAAATTTAATGGTTTTGGAGCACTACTAAAAATCTGAGAAAGGTATTGGTAATATTTTTTGTTTGCCTTGAAATGCAAAAAATTTCTTTAGTTTGGAGCCCCTTTGTAGACTTGGTCTTACTTTGCCCATCATTGATAATCGATTGGAGAACTTCTTTAATGGGCCCCATTGCTCAATTTTGTGCTTGCTGTTGTGCTTTTCCTCCTCATGTCCTTGTCATTTACTTGAATATCAATATACCAAAAAATCTTTAAGTGCCAAGGTCTTTTGAGTTGGTTTTTGACTTCAAGTTGGGTTTCAAGGTTTCCCTTACCTTGTTACCTTTCCTTCACGTTTCCCTATTCTCCAAACTCTTGCATTGTCATGTTAATTAGAGTTTTGGGCTTTTGCTTGCCAACATCCCTTTCCTCTATCAACATTCTTTTCATCCTTTCCTTGTGTCTTTGCACTTGATCTTTCTAACTCTAGCAGGCTTGTGAGCTTTTGTTTACCTATGCCCCTGGTGTTACTTGTGCCCCTTGCATTACATTCCTTGCTTATTTAGGCCCTTGCACATCTATTTTCTCCACCTCCCTCCACCTTGGGTTTTAGGCTCTAGCCTTTAGGGATCCTTTTATCTTTGCATCACGTAAGCATCATGCCTAGAATTTGAACCTTGATCCCCACTATGTTGTGGTTCCCTAGATGTTTCGCAATTGTTTTACTTGAAGGCAGACAATGTTGTGCACTCTCAATCCCCAAGTCTTGGTGGGCTCTACATTCTTCTCTTCTTCTTGCAATGCGGTATTGAGTATCGTGCATCCCAAATATTCGATTTTCCTTTGTTATTGTTTGCGAGCCTTCCCATCCCTTGTTCCTCAAATTGTATTAGGTATGTGGTAGTACCAAAACTCATTTCCTGTTCCATGCTGCATTGAGGATTTTCGTTTCCCTAATCCCCACTATTATTAGGTATGCCAAAACTCCGATCCTTGGCCTCCCTCAATAGAAAATCATTCACAAGCTTTTAGATTTCTTAATCCGGTTGTATCTTTCATTTTGGCTATTCTAGAGTCTTGTTCCTTGTTGTCTTGCCAATTCTTTCTCCTTGAGCACGTGAACTTTCCCTTACCTCTTTGCACTTGCTCCTCTGGTAGTGAGTACCCCATTTTCTCAATCCTTGCTCCCTTATCATACCTTACTCTCTTGGACCTCTAGGATTTCTGGTACTTGCTTACCTTTGCTTCACCTTGCATCCCTGCATCTAAAACCCTGATTTGTTGGTTCCCTCTAGCAAGTATGCATCCTTCAAGCACATGAATCCCCAAAACCTCAACTTTGAATTCCAAAGTTTTTCTTACTTTTTGAACTCTTTAGGCATGCATTTCTTCGGATCCTTGCCATTTGAACAAGAAGTTCCACCCACCTTTATGCAGAAATGAGGATGCCATCAATAGTTGAATTTATTGCCAAATGTCCATTCCAAACAAGGCCATGTGAAGGTAACAAAGACGAGTATGGGCACCTTAATGCCACAAATGTAAAGCATTTGTAGGTCTACACACACTACAATATTACTTCTCTATGCATAGGAAATATGTTTCAAACACTCCAAGTCATCTAACGATAGATCTAAGAAATTCTTGCAAATTGTGCACTGGGGCATTTAGTGCCTTGATTGGCAACAAAATCTTGTGACCCTTGACGAAACAAGTAAAGAGCATTGTAACAAGATGCTATATATACATGTGCAAAAACATTGTAATGGTTGGTTGTTGAGCCAATTTCTTGGCCGCATAATGTCTTAGATTGTTCTAGGGCATCAAGTGTTGCAAGTTTGGTTTGTAAGACGACAAGATATACTTTGTAACTCATAGAAAGGAAGGGTATTCAATGAACACAATGCTTGTAAATAGATGTCTCCATGGTGGCTTGTAATTATTTAGTGGGTGCTTGAATTTAGTTGTGGATCCTTTCTTGCTACATTTGTTGGTATGAATGTAACAAGCGTCTGATGAAAGTGTGATGGCTTCTAACGCATTGCAAAGCTTTTGTGATGGTCTCTCCTTTGTTTCATGGGTGTTTTTGCAACATTGAGATGGATTATTAAGTATGTCTATTTGCATGCATTGTTATCTTTTGGTTTGTATGCATGTGCATATCTACTTCCATTTGTGCTTTGTAGGTGTATCCTCTTCTTCTTTGTGGGTTATGACTCTATTGCCTATTGGAGTAGGCATCAATATGGTTGGTGGTAGGCCAACCATTTCTCATTTAAATCATCTCTCTTTCCTTCATAGATTAGGAGTAGATTAAGGTTATACATGCTTTCATGATTTAGTTATATAACTTAGGGAACATTCTAAGTGAGAACAAGTTGTTAAGATTGTTAGAGAATCATGTTATATATGGCTACACTTTTCCCTTGAGTACGGAAGGTTAAGTGGATCCACTTGTATGGATATACTATCATTGTCATCTTTAGGTGCATATTCAAGGATGTAGTTATCAACTTAATAAGAGGGTTTACAAGCAACTAGTTAGTCTTTGCTTAGTGACAAATTTTTGGGCCAAGTTGTTGGTTTATTCATATCATCATACTTTGATAGATAACTTGTTAATGATAGCTTTGGGAAATACCCTCTTGGTATTAGCTGAGCCCATAGATGAAGGTGAGCCTACCCACTCACAAGAATCAACCCATTTATGCCACTGTTTGGTTGTGGGTTTTGCCCATTACCTATGTTGACACTCTTTGGCCTTAGGTTTTGGTGCAAGTCTTTAGGTTTTGTGGGATGCATGTTTGAGAGTCAACAAAAGGTATGCACAATTTTGTGGTTGTGGGGACTTGGTGGCTTAGGGTTAATTTCTATCGTGTTAAATGTTTTTGGGCAGTTCCAAATTACACCAAGCATAATGACATAATGAGAATGCCTTGTTGCTTTGTTGCTCCTCCAATTGCTTGGCTCCCTCATAATTCTTTTGTTACTTGCCTTGCATAAAAAGTGAGTTGCCCCTTCAACGTGTGCCCTCCAAGGCAAGTTACTTCTACCATTGCTATTTCCTTGTGGTTGGCTCATGTCCCCCATTGCGCTTGAGACCAAATTTCCTTTTTTCCTTCCCTTTCTCTCAAAATAAATAGTGCCTCCAACTTTTTGTCTCTATTTTGCTTTGCCATGAAGAGGTTTTTTGATTTCCTCGAGCTTTCAATTCATTGATTTCCTTAGACTACAAGTTGACTTTCCCATTTTTGCAAGAAGAACCCTAGTTACATTGCGGCTTTGAACTATGGTGGTGAAACATGCCCTTCACGTGTTGTTAAAATTAATTGGTGAATTTAAATGATTTTTTGGGTTTGTGTTCAAGTTTGTTGGATTTCAATTCCATGGATTTCAAATCGGTGATTCCATGACTTAGTGTATAGATATGTTTAAAAAATTGAGAAGCTCCATCTCAAAAGTTCCTCTATAAAGATAAGATAAGCATAACTTGGGAACATGATGCTCATGAGTACAAATGCCAAATCTATCTCTAGGAACTAGCCTCAAACCAAAATTTAACAACATCAATAGGATTGACAATTTAATTTGAGACCACAAAATTAACCAAACAACAAGAAATCTTAAGGCAAGTTGGTTATGTTGTATGATATCTACAATTGCAAAATTAACATGCAACACCTTACAAGAGTGAAGTTGTTCACAAACCAACTTTAACACACTAAATTCATTTTCATTTTCAGATTTGGCCCAATGTCAACCTCTCTCATGCATTGCGGTCAATGGTAGCAGGTAGAAATTGCTATCTATAGGCATTGCCAAGTATTCATCCTAATGATCATCCCTCATCCTTGATCTTATATGGTTAGTTGGATTTGATATAGTAGACAAATGTGTGTCACTTAGTATTGAAACCTATAGTGTGCCATTAAGGCTTTTAAAGATGAAGTCATCTTTGACAATGCCTTCAAATGTTTATGATTCTTTGGTAAGTCACTCATGTAGAAGAGATATGGTGTTTACGAGTTAAGTTGACAACATGTAATTCTAAAAATTGGTGATTCACTTGATACTTTCATTGATGCCAATCAATGACACAAATGGATCATTCCTTCACAATACTTCATACTCTTTATAATTTGATGTGCTTAAGCACAACTTTCTCTTAGAAACAATTTGATCTAGTGGAAGCAACTTGATATGCTCTTAGAAAAGTATGCTATACATATTCAAGCCATTTATTAGAGTTGCTCTCAATTGTCAAGTGAATACTCTATTGATGCCATTGCAAAATGTCCAGTTTTGAATGGTTCTTTTTATTATAGGTCTATCCTTTAAAAAAATATAAAAATCAATGTTAGATTTCAAAAACCACTTAGGCCAACATTGACTTGATACTTTGTTGTGTAGAACTCATTTTTCTAATAGTTATGATTGATGGAATGTGGAGATTCTTCATTATAAGCCTAATTATTATATTTATTGCTTGTTTGTATGGATGTGTCCCTTGACAAATACTCCTTTGGATAGAGAACAAACGGATCTTAAGATGTAAACTAAATACACATTAAATAAATAAATTTGAATAATAGAGGCATGGGATGCCCCCTTATTGGTGACTATGTTCCACCAAGTTTTCAGGATGGGGATAGTAAGAAACACGGGGATTGTAATGTCCCCTTTTGGGATAACCCTAAATCTTGTCCTAGAATCACAAGCTTAATGTAGTTAGGGCTGTAACTGACCACTTAAATGCTTTAAACAAGATAAATCTCGGGTTTAAGTCCTGCAATCATGTTGGATAATATTGGAAATGTAATTCATGTGATCATAACATCATAAATGTCTTAGCAATTTAAAATACATAACTATTCCAAGACTATCTAAATTGCCAATATCCATAATGCATAGTGGAAATTTTAATTAGAACAGGATTTGGATGAGAAGCAGGATAAGTCCGCTCAAAGCTATCTATCTAAGCCCAAGAGCACGAGCATCCGACCAAGACAACCCACCCCTTGGCCCCGAGCCGCAAGAACGTCTGAACCAAGACAATTCCACCCTCGGGGTGGTGTGCCCAATGGATACTCTTGTATCTGCTTTTCCTATCCATGCTCCTTATGATTGAGACTCCTTGAATCCATCCTAATAATCAATCATAGTTTGGCTTGATAGGGGAGCCTTGAAAGGGGTGCTTGTAAACTACTCAACCCATCTAAGCCCAAGAGCACAAGCATTTGGCGAAGGCAACCCACCCCTTGGCCTCGAGCGGCAGGAACGTCTAAACCAAGACAATTCCACCCTCAGAGTGGCCTACTTAGCATGGGTGGCCCGTAAACTACATCCTCCTAACTTGCTTCCTTCAACCTCACATTTGATTGATCATAGGATAAAGACATACATAAATCTATCAATTTTTATATTAAAGAATCATAATTACTTATAAGGCTCAATAATTGTTGCAAGCATCATTATTGCATAATCATATATTATATATATCTATTTCCTATAAATATATATTCCCTTAAGTATATTTTCAGTTTCTTATTTATTGTTTCCTCTATGATGTTCCTTGCAAATGGTTTTGTCTGCCTTTATATATTCTACTATTGTGAATAGACACAACCTTTTTAATAATTTGCACCCCTTTCAAAAGATGCAACCCTTCATATTTTTCCAACGTTGCCTCTTAATGGCTGTTGGTAATGATTGTTACCTTTAATATAATTAAAGGCTACCCTAGATAGGTGATTGCTGCACTAAGACCCCTTTTAATTATTGTTATCATGCTGCCCAGGTTATTCAATGGTCTTCACGTTCTGCGATCCTCACGTCTTTTATTATTTATAAGATTAATGTATTTTCCCACCTTAATTGCTGTTCCTCTCTAATAAGAATCGCTGCTTATACTGTCTTAATAAATATAACTGCTGATTGATATGTAAGCATGCTGGCTGCTATAACTTGTATATTATTTTGATTTGATATGTATATTATATTATTTTATCTATTTGCATATTTTTATATTAATATAGTATATATTTATTTTTATGTTAATTTTATATTATATCATATGATTATAATGATAATAAATGTATATATTCATATTTTTAATATTTATATTTTGCTATTTATTTTATTGTATTGCAATGTTATTTTAGTGTTCCATTTTGGGGACATGACAGGGACATGTTTTTGAGACAGTAGGGTGGGAGGCCTCTTTCTAGGAGAGATGTCAACTAAAAAATAAGAAAAAAGTTGAAAGTATAGAAAATTTAAATATTCATTTGATAAGTCATTACCATATTCATTATATAAGTATATTATGAAACATTAGAGCTGAATTGAGAATTCGTCGACATGCCAATTAACAAAATTTGAATGTCTAATCTTTTGAATGTTCATTACCAATGTGCATATGCAACAAAATGCAAAGGCCAAAACGCCACAACTACAAAATGACAAATCAAAGGCATATCAATAGTAGAATACTCTATCAACAAATTAATAGTAGAATACTCTATCAAGAAGGGTAGTGTGTAGTTTATGTTTTCTATTGGGGGCATATGAGGGACCAATGCCATTTGTATTTTTCAACATTTATTTGAAATAGGGAGATGGTGCCACATTGGGATGGCATGTGGAAAGAAAAATTTGGCAATCAAAAAATTTGCCACTTCTTGTGATTGCACATTTGACACCCCGTAGTTGTCTTTGACTTCACTAGTTTGCCTCCTTCCTTTTGTAGAACCTTTCTACTATTAATAGTGGATAACATAAGAGATTTTATAGACTCTATTGTCATACTCTTAGATCTTGCTTCTCCCTCTATAAACAATATATTTGCCTCTACCTTCTCAGCTATGGTTATCTTTGTAGAGACCTTGATCCCCTCTCTTGTAATGCCCAAAAGGTGACTTGATACCTTGGTGTAGCTCCCTCTAAAATCTTTGTTGCATAAATGACACAACCAAACTCTTCTCCTCTCTAATTTTTCTTTTTATCTTTTTCTAAAGCTGTTACAGATTGTAGAAAAGGTTTAGTGTGTTTGAACGGGCCCTTTACATATGGTCTTAAAGAATGGAAGGGCATTCAGATGAGTTATATGCTGTTTGATTTCACACACACTACTCCCACACCTTGATGAACTTCCAGCCGAACTCTTCTTTGTTCCATGCTGACATTTTCATGTTCACTACCCTCATTATTGCATATGTTGTTTTGAGGAAGAAAAAAAATTCAAAGTGCAAATTGAAAATGAAAAACAAAAACGAAAATAAAAAAAACTCAACTCTTGAAACTTGAAAGGTAAAATAATTCAGAAAAGAAAAAATAGACACCTACCTTTGTTGCAGCCCTTCTTTTTGTCACTGATCAAACTAAATGTCAAATGTGAAATATTCAAATGTTTGACTGAAAATTTTAACCTCAAGTTCAAAGTATCTAAGTTACTAGTCTTTGAATTGGTTTGTGTTTGGGTTCATAGGTTCGGTCAAATTTTTGTTGGGTTGGGTATGCCCATAAAAAAACATGTAAATGATAAGAAATATATACATATTTGCAACAGTAATTAAGTTTAATATACCAAATAGCATCATATAATAAACAAAACCTCTATAAAAATTAAAAATACTATGACGTCAATTTGTCAAACTCAATTGTCATGATATATGTTAACAATTAGGCTAATCTGATTAGACACATGTTAACAATTAGGCATATCTGCTTAGACATCAACATTATATGAGTTTTGAAAAATATCATCACTATCCATATAGATGATGTAGGTACTAGTATATCTGATGAACCACATGTAATGCCACTTGCACAATCATGCTTGCTAGTTGGCTTGTCTCCAGCATCAAGTGTAACAAGATGGGAAGTGGAAGCATCCAAATCTAGTATTGTTTACTTAGTAATCCAGATCTATTTCAAACTTTCCCCTAGTAACCTGTGCCTGAAATTGCATAAACTATTAGTGTTTGTGTTACACAATACAAATTTGTGTAATGAAATGCTGAACAATTCAATAGAATAATCATTACACATACAAACACATCCACACAGTAATTATAAACACACAAAATTCATTACATAAAAAATTAAAATACTATTTAACAAGAAATAAATATCCACATCCAAATTACAATGGGATGGGACAAGAATGATAAATCAAAGAGGTTAATAGTTTGGGATATTACAATTACAAAAAGTAATCTGCAAAATTGTGGAATTTGAAAGTTTTGAGCTACCAAGAATCTACAAGTTAGAAATACCTATGATGGAGGAAAGGATGTAGTGTTGGAAATGAGCGGTGGATTGAATTAGGCAAAACTGTTAACATAGAAATGAAAATGTTTTAGCTTAGCAGGAATAATTAAAAACATGTTCATAAGCAGTTCCAATACACACGATGATGAGCACACGATTATATTGAGGTGGGGGGGTGAATTAGTATAATACATTCTTTTACCTTTCAACTTAACAATCACAATAACATTAATTGCACAATATCAATAACAAGAACACACAATTTACGTGGAAACCCTTATGGGAGAAAACCACGGCAAAATATTGCTTATATAAAACTCTCTTACAAGTTTCATAGGCACCAACCTACTTGGAGACACCAATTCCCACAATTCTTAGGTACCAACCCCCATTGCTAAGCACCAACTTAGTGAGAGACATCAATCTCTTCTTTAGGAAGTACCAACTCCCAAACAAGATTCCACCTTATTAGTGTTGCTTCCACAACGGAAGCTGGACAATTTAATCTCCTTTAATTTTGTACGCCTTCTTGAATATTTTCCTTTGCACAAATCTGCCTTCCATCAAATGACAATAATTCTTCTATAATTTCTTCATAGAAATCTTCCTTGAATGTATATATTCTTTTCTCATAAATCTGCCCTTGATCACATATATATCTTCTTACACTCACATCTGTTCTTTAAAGACTGCTGGTGTATGTATGACATGTCTTTTATTTTCCAAACTCTTCTCCCTATTCCACACTCACATCTGATATCTTCATGCCTTCATGAAGAGACGCATCTCAATGAAGAGTGGTCTCCCTTTGAAAGGTTATGACCTTTTGCTAAGAGACTAGCCTTAACTCAAACCTTAATTGCTGCCTTTTATATAATTTCTGTCTTTAAACTTTACTTGATCCCTGCCTTATGAAGTGCCCATTCATAACCTTAAACATTGCTTTAAGCAAATTGCTGCCATTGTAAACTTAAGCGCTGTCTTCATAAACTTGAGCACTGCCTTCTATGAAATACAATTGCTGCTAATTCTTTTCCATATTCGCTCCTTTATTAATTATTGTAATGTCCCCATTTTTCGATGTCCTCTGTTGGATGGGTCTGATTCTAATACACTTACTATTTTTAGTAAGTGCTATTTTTAGCAGGGGGTTTGGTACTGTGCTTCAGTTCTCGATGAGCCCTTTTGAGCATCTCGGTTTCTCTCCGACTCAAGTTTCTTGGTGCTACTTACTATTTTTAGTACTTTCTAAAAGTAGTAAGTCAACTAGGCTAAGCGGGACCTGGTCAAGCTTGTCACAGTAGCACATATTCAGTTGGTATAAAGTTACTAAGCTTAAATCATTTAAATATTTGATTTAAGCTTCAAAAAGTGAGCTTTATTAAAGTAACTTTATATTTTATTATTGAGGGGTCATAAGGGGACATAAAAGGACCTTGGATGCCTAATGAAATGACTTGAAGTTGTTTCTAAACAATTATATCATTTTAAAATGCTTCTATTAACTTGGGCGCCCAAGCTAAGGTTGAGGTATATTAAAAATTAAAGAAAATCAAATGTAAAGAGAAGTGGCGTTGGGTTTTAGGGTTGAGTTGGTTGCCCTAATTTGGAGACTTTTTTGAAAATTCTTTTTGAAACTCATTTCTTCATGGATGTTTTGAGGACTTATAGGGGTGCTGCTGGTTTGATACCAGAGGACTGAGAAACGGATTCGAGGACGAAAACCCTTGCTATCTAAGACTAGTTTCGGCAGTGAAAGACCTACTGAAGCTGGGGTATGGTGGTTTTAGTCAGGAATCACAACTGAGCGAAAAAGATGAAGATTTTCCAGTTCTTTTGAGTGCTTTTCAGTTTGGGTTTGGTGTGAGATTGTTGGTTTTTGGTTTGGTGTGGATTTCCTTAGTTTTGGGTGTGATTATTTTCAGTTTCTGGGCACTTATTTCTTGAACCTGAACTCACATATTTGCTCATAGCTCGGAAATGAAGTGAGGTTTCATTATGGGTATTGGCTAGGATGGTGTCTCTCATCAAGGAATTTCAAACAAGCATTGGTTCGCATTTTTTGGTGAAGATTTTGATTTTATAGAGAAGATTGAACTTCTCAAGGTGGGACGGCCTTTGTGGTGCTGGTTTTCAGTTTGTAACCTGCCAACAGTATGGCGTTTGTTGCTGGATATTGTGGCTTGTTTTGCTGCGATTGGGGTGATAGGAAGCAAGGAGACTAGGGCCTTATATCTGTTTCAGTTCGTTGCATCTTGAAGGGTTTCTAAGCTTGAAGGGTTTCTAAGCTGCTGCCAGGCGTCTTGTTACAGGTCTGAAAGAACTATTATTTCCTGGTATTTATGAATGTAAAAATCTGTTCTTATATGATCAATGAAAATTTGATTATTGAAGAGAATGAAAGTTTTTTCTTAGCAAGTTGTATGTTTCATTTGCAAACTGTTAAACATCTTTTGGCATCAATACATCATGAATGGCATGTGAGAACTTCAAACAAATAAAACAGAAAACAAACACAAAACCTTCATACAGCAGTTGAAGAGAATCAGAAAACACAAAAGAAAAAAAAAGTTGGGGGTTGTTTACTACAATTATTAATATCATTCACTCATCTTTAATATATTAACTTCCCATAAATGATGTGTTATTTATATATTACTTGGGCAATTTAAAATATATTTAAATATGTGTTGTCTTCATAAGGAAGTCGGCCAATATTCCTCAAGCAATATGAAGTTACTTTTAAGCGCTGCCAAAATACGTCTTATCTTATGAGTCGATTAGTGGCCTTTGGTCATTCACGATTTCCTTGGGCATCGATTTCCTTGGGCATCGATTATACTTCGACATTAATGACAATACTTTTAGATTACAAATTCCTTCTTGACATCAATAACAACATTTGCAACATATGATGCCTTTATTGTAAGCAGCAACTGAACTAATTGAAACTATCACAAGATTATAATTGTTTTTCAGAATAAGACAGGAAATATATATATATTTTTAACCTGGAACTAAATATGCTATATAAAACAAAATGAAGGTTTGGGTTTGAAACCAGAAGGTCCGCGAATCTAGTGTTGGGAGCAAAGATGGTAAGAAGGATATATAAAGAAAAGGTCGATTTGTAATAGAATTGGTTAGAAATCATTTGGACAATCATGAAGCTGAGAAGGTGTAAATGGTTTAAAAGTCTTATTATTAACATAAAAAAGTTACAATATATAGAAGTGCATAAAGCACTGTAGCTATTAATTATCTACCTACCTAAAGTTACAGTAGAAACGGTAACAGCCTAAAGCTAAAAAAGAAAACATTGACCATTAATAATACAAGAATATAATATATTCTAACACCCTCCCTTAATGGTCAATCCATCAACAACACCAAGTTGCCCCCTGAATTTTACAAATTTATGCGGGCTCAAAGACTTGGTGAGAATGTCTACAGTCTGATCCGCTGTTGGAACATACTGTAGCTGAACTGATCCGTCTTCTACCAGCTTGCGGATGTAATGACAATGAAGCTCGACATGCTTGGTACGTTCATGGAAGACTGGATTTTTGGCCAATGTGAGCACCCCTTGGTTATCAATGTACAAGGGAGAAGGACCTGCTTGTGACATGTGCATGTCAGAAAGCATCCTACGAAGCCAAACTGCCTCACATGCTGCTTTAATGGTTCCTCGATATTCAGCTTCTGTCGAGGAAAGAGCCACTACCTGTTGCTTCTTGCTGGTCCATGTTACAACACCTGTACCCAAACTGAATACATACCCAGAAGTAGATTTTCTGTCATCCACTGAACCTGCCCAATTTGAGTCTGTGTAACCAATCAACTTTGGATCCTTGCATCTGCCATATAGAATGCCATAGTCTGAAG